>JAUIMM010000384.1:1805000-2285000 GCA_031769625.1 Taudactylus pleione
TCCACATGCCACTTGTACCACCTCATGTGCTGCCACTGCACATGCCCCCACAAACCACAGACCACCACATGCAACTTTGACCTCCCCATGCCACAACAAATACCACACTGACCCTCCCTACATCCCACAATACCAGACTGACCCTCCCCACATCTCACAACATATACCACACTGAGCATCCCCACATCCCACAACATATACCACACTGAGCCTCCCCACATCTCACAATAAATACCACACTATGCCTCCCCATATCCCACAAATACACCTATTATTGTCACCAATTACTGTTTTTCTAACATAAGCTCTCACCTCCCAAGAGATCTCTGTAGAGCTAGTAGGTGCTGGGGCAGGGTGGCAGCTGCTGTCTCTGCTGTCAGGTGGACCTCCTTAGTTCCTTCTGCAGTCCTGCTCCACTCCCTCTTTCCAGCTGAGTCTGCATGCCTGCGTGCTGCATGCCAGACTAGCCTGCACACAGAAGCCCATTATGTTTAGGGTTGAGGGACTGATGTAGGAATAGGGAGGAGCATTGCTGTTGTGTGCTCCAATATGTGCTGTCGTCCCCCTGGCCACTGAGCTGGATATGTTGCGGATCATCTCATCATTATTCACATTACTCAGGTAGCACTGTCTGCCTCTGAGGGGACACCAGGCCCAGGGGATCCGTGCTGAAGTGACTTGACTGCTGCTCCTGCTCTGCTTTAGCATGCTGCTGCCTGTCATGCAGTTTGACAGGTGCAGCAACAGTGGATAGCAGCAGAGCAGGGAGAGTGCCTCTCCAGCCCAGAGCATTCCTGCACTGCTTACCAGGCTTGTCACATTAAGCTGCATGTAATGTATGTGACATACTGTAAACACATCCTGCACAAGAGGTATACTGTACATCTCAACTATGCAAATAAGTTACACTTAAAATTGGTCAACACAAAATTCCCTAAATTGACCGAAGCCCCCAAAATGTATATATCCAGCCTTGGTCTTATACTCTTTCTTTTTCCAAGAAATGCTGCACTGTGTAGTTTTTAAAACTATGACATTCTCTGTTCTTGGACCTCATAATTGGCATCAGGGCCACCATCAGGGGGGACTTCCAGAACCTGAGTCCCGGCCCAGACAGAGAGGGGGGCACAGGTGGTAGAAGTGCAAATTTGTGCCTGGCTGTTAACTGGTGCACCGGCAGGCAGGGGAGAGACAGCGTCAGCATTACAAATATGGTGCCGACCATGAGCCAATCAGAGCTTGCAGAATGGCAGCCAATCAGGAGTGCCAGTTCCTGATTGGCTGCCGGTACACGAGCTGTGATTGGCTCGTGGCTGGCGCCATATTCGAATGACGCCACTGTCTCTCCATACATAGCTGGCTGAAAGTGTGAAAAGCAGCATCCATGTCAGTTTAGGATCCGGGGAGAGGGAGGAGGGAATCGCACAGCCTCTGATGTCATGTACTGGTGATGCTGTAGCAACTCCGATCAGGGCCCCTGACAGTAGCTATAGATTGTATAGGGGTTTCCAGCACCCAATCTGCTCACTGGCATCTCCAAATGCAAACCTTCCCCCTGCCCAGCAGCCTCAGCAGAGGATAGGTGTGTTCAGGTTACCTCAGTGAGTGCAGCTTGGAGCACCACCCAAGGGACAAACTACACTCTGTGACAGGGACCACCAGTAGGAAGCATATAGTGAGCCTCCTGGTGACTGGAGAGGGTGGGGGCACTGTTTGCATGCAACCTTTCTGGTGGAAATGTTACTGTAGTTTATATATTCTAAATACCCTGTCAGGTACTCTACTTTAGCATAACCCTCCCTGCCCTGTGCCCCCCAGGTCCATCCTTCTCTGCAACTCTCCTTGGTCCAGCCCTTCCTGCCCTGCATCACCCAGGTCCAGTCTTCTCAGTCTTGTGACCCTCCAGTTGCAGCCCTCCCTGCCCTCAAGTTTCCAAGCATCACTGGTCTCCCATATATTGCCCCGTGTGGATCCTGCTGTTTCAATAAAATTTTGTGGATCCAGCTTTTCTTATACAGTATATACAGTGGTGTTTGAAAGTTTGTGAACCCTTCAGAATTTTATATATTTCTGCTGAAATTTGGCCTAAAACTACCTCAGATTTTCAAACAAGTCCTAAAGGTATATAAAGAGAATCAAATCTAACAAAGTAGATAAAAAAAATTAGAAGTGCTGATTTTTTTATTGAGGATAATGATCTAATATCACTTATCTGTGAGTGGCAAAGTATGTGAACCTTAAGTAAGTGGGCTCTATTTACTACAATCCGCATAGTGAATGCAGATTGTAGTGTGATATTAACGACTGAAATTGCATTGCGAATTCAGGCAATATCACAGGGATTTACTACAAATCCCTTGCAGGGACAGAGCATGCGATAAAGCTCTGTCCCTGCGAATCCCTTTCAGAGCCTTATGATGGTATTTTCACAAAAAATACCATGACTAAGTGCCCGCGCATGCGCCGACTGGTCGCCGCTGCTACCCCTGGTGCTAAGTCCCACCCCCCTGCGAATGCAGACCCCCGTGACCCCCCCTCCCTTAATTAGACTTACCTGCATGCTCTGGGCCTCCGGTGATGTTCTCCATGCCTCCGGTTAGGTGATCTCCCATACTGCACTGGGACCCGATCACCTGATGACCGGGCAGCAGTGCACTATGGGAGACCAGCTGACCGGAGGGTAGTCATTACCGGAGGCCCGATCACCGGTCCCTGGAGTCAGGTAAGTCAATTTTTTTTTTACTAATTTTTTTTCTTTTTTTTACAGTAATCAGCTTGCGGTCTGTTTAGACCACACAGCTGATTACTGGGACTGACTCCCAGCTCTGCTCTCTTAGAGCGGAGCAGGAGTCCGGTAACCGGGGGAGACCCTGGATAATGGCACCTCCAGGTGGCGTTATTATCACAGGGTTTTCCCCGATATTTTTTCACATTTTATTTTTAGTAACTCTGGTCAGATCACATTTCCCATTACAGTTATTGGAAATGCGATGTGCTTTACTATAAATAAGTGATACTTAGGGGTTGGAGTAGAATTTTATGAATTCTTCTCCAATTGCCCTGTAATAACTATAGGTGATACTAAAATAATGTGAAAAGGGTGTGAAAACACCATTTTTCACTTTATTTTAGTCAAAATAATGTTAATAAATATAGCCCAGTATCTTGTATGACCCCCTAGTGTAGTAATAACTACTTCTAAATGTTTCTGGTAATTGTTGATTAGTCCTGCACATGTTCTAAAACTGTTGGTCTCAGTTTTGGAACGGGATGTAATAGAGATCGAGTCTGTCGGAGGTGCGGGATGCAGACTGATCTTGATTGTTTTTTTTAAAGTTGCAGTCATTTACAAGGCAAAGCCAGCAACTTAAAAAAAACGATCGAGATCAGTCTGCATCCCGCACCTCCAGCAGACTCGATCTCTATTACATCCCGCCCCTGGTGTTCAATGTGTTACGGGTGGGACAGTTTAAAAAAGGTTAAAATCCCAAAAATGCAACTGTATAATTCATTTAATGATTTTAGAGGTATTGAACTTAAGAAATTGCTTACTTCTAACCAACTGTACACTTAACCTCAAAACCAGTATCTCACTACAAAAACTTTTGTATGTTTTTTGTCATGGGCAGGTCAATTAAATCACACTGTTTTTGCAAGTTAAATAGTATACATAAACTTATCTTTTCAAACAAATTCTCAGATAAATGATAAAGTAAACACAGGGGCGTCTTTAGAGAGGAGGGGGCCCGTCACGGCCTCTCACCCCGGTGGCCGGCAGCCTACTGGAGTGGCTGGCCGGCCACTGCAGATAAATAGACAATGGGCACTAGAGTGTGCCCAGATTCTATTGTGCATGCGCAGATCACAGGGGAAATGGTGTGGCGCCATTTTCCCGGTGATTTCCTCATATTGCATGCGCAAAATGCTGGAAAAATGGCCGCGGTGGCAATTATCCGGCATTTGAGCAGTGCTGGGAGACCCGACGCAGGACCTCGGAGAGATAAGTTTTACATAATATGGGTGCAGGGTGTGCAGTGTGGGCTCCCCCTCGACCCGTGGGCCCATGTGCAATGTACACCATGCACCCATTATGGATACGCCCCTGAGAAAACACTTTAAATAGTATCCAGACTCACTGAGAACTTGCAGAACATAAACAGCTGATGCATATGTAATGATGGCAACATTGGAAACAAAACTTCTTCAGAATTCAGCTGCCAACACATGAATTTTCTACCATGATTTAAGACAATAAATGGTGCTGCAAAATTATTTTTCTTTCATGGAATATTAAATTTGAGGTATTTACTAATGAAATAATTAAAAAAGAATCAGAAAAAACAATGATCAATATCATATTTTTATGGAATACCCCTATTGCTATCCACATTAATTCCTTAGCATATTGTATTATGCTAACAAAATAAAACTCTATCTGTTCTGAAAAATTAGATGTAAGTGTTAACAGTGTAGAATAAGGTAAACATAGTTATTCTCATTGAAATTGGCACAATTTCTAAATAAATATTAGTTGTTTATTGGTGATTAAAAATATATCTAACCAAAGATGAGACGGGAATCTATTCCATAAAATACAGACATATAATAATACATTAAATAGCATTGAAGTCTGCTTGTAAACATTGCTAAAGTAGTATGTAGAGTTTATTGTACACAAATTGTATATTCCTGAATACACAATGCATGAAAATAAATGGCTAGTTAGATATTGACTGGCTGGATATTGAGCAGAGTTAAGAACTATTAAATATACTGTAAGGACTTTTGAAATTACCTTTTTTCCCTACATGTGTCTTTACAAATTCACCTATAAACTTGTACCAGGCCCACATAAAAAAAAGTAACTGTCAAAAGTGCAAATATTCTGACAAAATGATAAATGAGGATAAAAGATTTTCACTGGCATTCCTTATTCAGTAAAATGTGCAAAGTGATACTCTGTACATAAAATAAAACAAAACGCTAACCACAAAGTCAAACAAATTGATAACATTATGAAGAAAGATCAATTATACATGACAACCTTTCATAATTAAATTGCTGTTGTTGTTGCCATTTGTAATTCCCGATTTGAGCTAATAGCAATTAAAAGGTAAGACTAAAATCAATGTTTATAGACATCATGTTCCAAAACATGTAAACTAAAATAAAAACAACATGAAAATTTCATGCAATTTCAAATATCATAAGCTTGGTAAAATTTCAATTGGTTAAATAAATAGTACAGTAGATTGAAAGGTTCTGAAATAATTACCATTGACATACTTTACTTAGATATATGTGATAACAATATGGTGTTATGTTTTTGATAGAAAAACATGTTGATTAAATGAGAAACAAGCATAGATAAATATGTACAAACACAAACCAATATACAATATTCATCTTGGCTACAACTTTATTTGTTTTAAATAAGGGCCAAAAAGTAATCAGACAATGGAATTTGCCCAACACATTTTTCTGTATTAAAAATCCCTGTGGGATGTGGATTTGGAAAACATTTGAACACATTAAATATCCATTTTTTGTAAAACCAAAAATTATATCAGCCAAAATTAAAAGCTCAATTTATAGTAGTAATTACATTTTCACATAATGTGTTCTCCCAGGGGGTATTCTGTTGTCTGTGATGAAAAATAAATACATCCAATAATTTCCAAGCCACTTTTCTATGCATTTTGTACAAATTGAAAAAGAGCTATTACATGTCTTTTACAATGATGCTAAATATTTATGTATGCTTTAACCTTAAAATATTTTATTGAATAATGACCGATTGTTTTCTATTTTATTAATATTTTACCTTTCCTATAAATGTAAAAAATAAATATTTTTTCTTGTAATAATTTGTTGCTTAGTTGCTTAACAGAACTCTGGATGAAAGGAAAACTATTACCTAGATACAATATAATTATGTTGTATAAAATGTAAATGTAGTCAAATGCTGAGAGTTTGTTTAATTGGTATTTCTTATTAATGACTATCCTGGCTGTAGAATTAATTCTGGTTAGTCTGTATTAGATTTATTTTTAAAACAGACAATCATAATTGTAAAGCAATGACATGTATAGACAATAGTAGTAATAAAGTACACTACAAAATAGAAATGTATTTACCTTTAAAAATGTAAGTTAATGACAGAGAATGTAGAAGTGTGCACATAATTATAATCTATTTATAATCTAAAATCTTCAGTGATTGTCTTGGGTCCTGCACAACAGAATATTTACACAAGAAAAATAAAAAGTATATGATTTGTGGCACACTCAAGTATATTTTAATAAGAAAATGTATATTTTTTACAAATGAAAACAATAGAAGTCATTCTTAATTATATCATTGACTATTCAAATGTAAGATTATATTATGTACCTTAACAACTGATAAATCCAAGTATAACTCAATTGCTAAAATAACTGTTACAAGATAATAAAACATGCAATCTCAATATCTCTCTTATCTTTCTTAAAAGTTTAAATCAGTGTTTCTACATTATTGTAAAATAAGAGGACATTTTACAGACAGCAATTTGGTCAAAATGGCAATTTTTGCATGATTTTGAAAACAGTATTGCTTTAAATAGGCCGCAAACTCACTATTTTGAAAGTCACCACATGAAAAATTATTGTTCTTATTTTTTCAACATTGTTTTAAAGAATATTTTTGTTAATGGTTTTTTTGCATGCAGAATTGAATAAACAGGAGGCTCAAAGGCACAAGTCCACAATAGTCAGAAAACGTTACACATCAAGGCATCTAAAAAAGTGTGTTTACAGAAAAGAAAATAGAAAAGAAGCATGTGACATTAAATAAAACAAATACGAGGATAAATATGCAGGATTGTGCCCTGTTGGTAAAGGGAATTAAAGAAAAGAATAGAAAGGGAGGGGAGAGGGGGAGGAGATGTGTGTGTGGGGGGGTGCTTCTGTGCCTTGGAACAGGATTGCAAATTTAGACAAGTGTAAAATTATAAATGGGGTTCAGCCTCAAAATTTTCAGTACACAAACCAAATTTTAATGAAATGGTCTGGAGTGTCGGGTAGAGTGACACTAATGTGGTAAACTGACAAAATAGCATTGACGGTAGCTAAAAAGGAGGGGGTGGGTTCTTCCAATATGAAGCAATGTGACATTTAGTGTCATTTCAAATTTATTTGATGAGTTTTGTGGTAGGCTCAGGGACCTGTTGGATGGGTCAAGGAAGAAAATAATATAGTGGAGAAACATGGATGCAAATTCCAGTTACAGACATAATAAGTTAATTGATGTGTTTCCAGTAATCTTGGATATTGGAGCAAGACTACCAAATGTGCAGCAGGGTACCACAAGAATGCTAACATAGATCAGAAGATGCAGGTAAGATGAAGGATTATCATTAAAATTATTTTCAGGTTGTGTGTATAAGAAACATAAATGAATTTCGCGTATGTAGACAAACTTTGTTTGATGCACAAAATTATAAAAATATTTTATAAAATTACCTTCAGGCTACGTGTATAAAGTGTATATGAAACATAAATGTATTCTGTGTTTAGACTTGGGTCCCATTCTCAATATATCTCATTATGGTACACAAATATTCCAAAATATGGAAAAAGCCAATGCAAAATACTTCTGGTCTTCTGGTCCCAAACATTTTGTATATGGGAGACTCAACCTATAGTATAATGTGATAGAGCAGCACAACAAATGGTGCAGCAACATCCGAGGGGGGGTGGGGTGGCAAGAGGGTAGAGGAGAGATAAAAAGGGATAAGTGAAGAGGTTAGAGGAGTGAGAAACAGAGAAGGGTGGCTGGTACTCAAAAAGGGAGAGGACCAAGCAGTGTGAGCGGAGGGGCAAACTTTGCACTCTTTGGTGGCATGGCTCAAACCTAGCATAGCAACAGGGGAGGATGGGTAAAGGGCAGAACATGAAAGATCCCAAATGAGAGTCAGTGCAAAAAAGTACAAAGGAAACAATAGGTAAAACGGTGGAAAAACCACAAACAGGAACAGTGGCAATATAAGTCAGTACTGGGCACAATGGTTAGCATTACTGCCTCACAGTGTTGAGGCCATGAGTTCAATCCCCACTATGGCCCTAACTGTGATGAGTATGTATATTCTTCCTGGCTTGCGTGGGTTTCCTCCAGGTGCTCCGTTTTCCTCCCACACTCCAAAAATATACTGGTAGGTTAATTGGCTCCCAACATAAAAATTAACCCTAGTGTGTATATATGTGTATACACAATAAAGAAATACACTAAAGCTGGCCACATATCTAAATATTATCTGTCCAACCAGCCAACTAGTTGATTGGTTGCTGTGAAAATCTGGTAACGTATGGGAATAAATGATGATCAGCAATTTGCTCCTAAATGCCAGAAAACAGATGAAAATGGTCATCAGACAAGTTTGCTAAATGTTTGATCTAAACAATTTCTTCAAACAACAGTTCTTGTCCATTTTCCGGTATTTGGGAGTAAATTGCTGATTGTCGTTTGCTTTCATACTTTACAAGATTTTCATTCCAACGAATCAACTAGTTGGCTGGTTGGACAGATAATCTTTAGATGTGTGGCCATCTTAAGGCTACAAACAAGAAATTAAAAGAAACAAAGAAGATCATCCATAGAAGAAAATGTGCCAGGAAGAGTCACTGGTAGAAGATCAAAAAAGAAGCTAAAGCCCAGAGACCTGGGTAGGGCTCTTAAGTAAAAGGGCTGATCCTTACCATTTGCAGCCCAGGTAAAGCCTGCAACAGTCATGGTGACCAGGCTCAAGCAACAAACAATGCAGACACCTGTAGGGAAGTTGCCCTGGGGTAACTAATGTCGGCACCAGAATGTTGACATGGTCTGAATGTTGACATTCAGAATGTTGACATGGTCAAAATGTTGACAGTGAAAATTTTGATATTCACAATGTCAACTTGTACATAATGTTGAAGTTGTCATAATATATACATTGTAAATGTCAACAAGCACAATGTCAATAGTCCATGTCAGTTGTAGGGTTAGGTTTAGGCTGCAGTTAGATTTAGGATTAGGCTGAGGCTAGGTTAGGTTTAGGGCTCATATACCCAAAACACATCATGTTGACCTGCTGACTGTCAACATGCACAGTGGCAACATGATGACCATGTCAACACTGTATATGTCAATATGTCACATGTCAACATAACACACATGATGACATTCTGAATGTTGACATTAAGACCATGTTGACATTATGAATGTTGTCATGTTTTACCACACCCTGCCTCTTGTGCCCATCAAGGTTGGCCAGACTAAGAAAAGACCCAGTATGGCACCTGTGTTTTATATGCCCACTGGCCACTAATGATTTTGGGTGTTAGACCCATACAGCATAATGTGCAAAAGGTCCTGTGTCTGCACGGTTTTCCCCAGGTGCTCTAGATTCCTCCCACATGCCAAAAACATTCTGATAGGTTAATTGGCTTCTGACAAAAAAATTTACCTTACGGTGTATGGTGTTGCCAACTGATACAGAACATAGGGAGCAATTCAATTCAACACGAATTGAATAGCGCCGGGAGTGAGCTCCCGCACTATTCAATTCAGTGCGCTGTGTGGTCGGAGAATGTCGGTTATCGCACCTATCGCACCTTAACAAGGGTGTTAAGATGCGTTAAACGGCATTCTCTGATCAAAGTGCCGGACACGCGGCTGTTAGCACCACGCTAAGCAAAAAAGCAGCTGCGCGCCCGGCACTTTGGTTGGATTTCTCCTCGCATCCCCAGGGGTGTATGAGAAGAAATCCTTAGCACTCCCAAACAGCATGGTATATTGAATAGCTGCGGGAGCTCCCTCCCGCGGCTATTCAACATCATGTTGTATTGAATTCCCTCCAATGATTGTAAGCTGCACTGGGGCAGTGACGGATGTGAATGACTTTAATACTTTCTGTAAAGCACCTACTTCACAGCCCTGGCTGTTTAAGCCTAGTACTTTTTTAGTGAAAGACCCCACTTGTGTTGTTTCCCCAATTTGTTTCTTTACCAGCCTTGGCTGAAAATTGACTGGTTGTCAATTGTGGGGGCACCCACACCAGGGTTTATTTTTCCAAGTTTGCAGTTTTACACAGATTTTTTTACAAAAGATCTATATGTGAAAAATATGCAGTTGTAAAATGTGGCTAAACTGAGAAAACTGTAACATTTATGCTTGGTTAATGCAAAAAGTAACAAAAGCATATACATGTGGCTTGATAGTACTAATAGTAAGTGCTAAGGCTGTGTACAATACAACACTTTGAAAAACTGTCTAAACAGTGTTAACATTAAGCAGGGCCGGATTATAGGCAGGGCGACAGGGGCGGTCGTCCCTGGGCCCCCACACATAGGGGGCCCCACACCCTGTCCCCTGCCACTACTGAGATCGTCGGAGTACAGCATTTAGCTGTCTCTGCTGAGGTCCTCTGTCACTTCAGCCGAACAGTGATCACTGAGCACTTGGGATCAGAGCGCGGCGCTGTACCGGCTGACCGGCAGGCAGGCTTTGGAGTGGGGCTGTTCAGCAGTGCAGGCATGAGATCAGAGGTCACGCTGCGCAGCCCCACGCCAGCCCACCCCCTCAACAGCTGCATCTGGACTGGAGCCGGCGGAGGTGAATTGAAGACAGGAGCTGCAGGCGCTGCCTTGGGTCACTGGCTGCTGCTGTGATATTGCCTCGGCCCAGAGGGTGAGTTAATTAATGTTTTTTTTCTTAAAGTGTGGTGCTGCTGGTGGGCTGGTTGTGGGGGCACACTGTGTGTATATATATATATATATATATATATATATATTTACACACACATTCTTGGATCACTGTTAGGGGACCCCACAAGTTTGTTGCCCAGGGGCCCCCACAGACCTTAATCTGGCCCTGACATTAAGGACCTAATTCTGAGTTTGCGAAACAGCATCCATGTTTGAATGTTTTGCCAGTCTCACGTCTGTGACTGTATGCAAATGCCGCTACAAAGGCCTTCCTTGGTGTACATTTGACTGTCTGAATGTGCAAAAACTGAGGCATCCACTTTCAGGTTTTATAGACAATGATTTACTGTCTGGGGCATCATTAGATAGCACCATCGGCTGCAGCATCGAAACATGCAACAATTGCAGATTATCTGAATATGGCTTCCTATGTAAACAATTAGGTGTCCAGTGGCAAACACATGATTTCTAGAGGGGGGTTTCCAGATGCATGATTTTAGAGCGAAAAAATTAATTAAATTAAGCACAAACAGTTGTTGTCTACCACCCTTTAAATTTAATTATTATTAACTGCCATGATTTGAAAAGAAACATCACTTAAGTTATTCAAATAGATTGTTGTGACTTCATATAACATAATAATTTAAATACCATAACTGGGAGGAGTCCAGATACAATTAGCTAATTGAAAGCATCTGTTGATTGTCATCATCATCAGTGTGTATTTTGCACCTGGGTTGAGTCTTGCAAGTGATCTGACTCTTGACATATGCATGTAAGTGTCCAGGTCTACTTCTATCAAAATTGTGTGAACACACCATTCCTGTACTTGCCGTACACTTGCCTGCCCCTTCCCAACTCCATTCCTCCTCTCTAAATGTAAGGAGTTGTAAGAGAAGGATGTGACTTAATTGCAGAAAAGAGCAAGAGTAAGTGTCTTTGGAGAGTGGTATTGGAATTTAATATTTTATTTATTTTTATTTTTAAATCAGATATACAGTACATCCAACTATACCTAAGCCCACTAATGTGATATAGTGTCTTGCATAACAGTATAAGAAAATTGTACAATAATATTATCAATATAAATTGATAACATGCTACTTTGCATATACTGTAGTTACTGAAAGATGGTAAAAGGGTTAGTATCCAAGCAGCTAAAAGCACAAATACAGAGAAGGACAGGTGGACTGTACTGTGCTAAGCAGTATGACTGGATAAAAGGTACCATAAAAATAATTTCTAAGTAGCAAAAAGAAAAATGTGTGCTTGATGGTACTTGATCTACTAAGAGACGAAGCATAATCTAAGTGCACTTTTCAGGAAGCAAGAATAGTTCTATCCACCTCTTATACGTTATTTCATGAACTTTGTGCTTATGCTTTAATGAAGACAGAAGAGAAAAAGAGTTTGTTTCCTATCCTCTACATTTATTTAAAAAGGTAGAATTTTTTTTTATTATTATTATCATCATAATTTTTACAATAGTACAAATTGCACCCCATTTATACAATGTGGCCAGAACATATATTGGAAAGTGAAGCTTTTATAAATTGTTACATCAATTAGGAACTAGTCAAGTATGGAAAAAAATTAGTTTTTGAAGAAATGTAAGTTTGTATAGTGTAGTGTACATATGGGTAGACTTTAGTTCTCATTCTGGAGTGAACCAAAGTGTATATTTCTTCCAATAAAATAAATGTGTAAAAACAATCTTTATATTGTTGTATATTGTTGATTATTGATTAAGTACGGTAAATGAATAACTGTGATAAAGGTAGAATATTTCTAAATGTTGTTCTATAAATTAAATAGTGAAATAATACTATAATTATTACAAAAATATCTTACACCATCAAAAATTGTGGTAAAAAAGGGTTCATTCACCAAACACTATTAAAAATCAAAAATTTGACTTACTTAAAATTAGAGATGAGCGGGTTCGGTTCTCAGAGAACCAAGACCACCCGAATTTAGCATATCCGAGTCGAATCCAAGCAGGATCAGAGGTTCCCGCCTTACTCGGTTCTCGAAACCGAGGCAAAACCATAGAGATGTAAATCTTGCAGTTCGTGAGCTTTCGTCTCTATGATCAATGTAGTATATAAGGGACCACGTGACAGACGCCATTTCCACTCCAGCTGTGTAAAGTGAACAGGGTGGGTGGGTAGTGTTGGGCTGGGAAAGGTACAGGTGCTATCTGCTGTGTCCTGGGCTGGTGACTGCTGATCCATTCTGGTCTCTCTGGTCATGGTGCTGTCACTGTGCTGTCTGCTGATTCATTCTGGTCTCTGGTCATGGTGCTGTCACTATCACTGTGCTGTCTGGTGATCCATCTAGGCTGTCTGCTGTGTCCTGGGCTTGTGCTGTGTCCATCTCTGGGCCCAAGTTCTGGACTCCAGAAAAAAAAAGTAAAAAAAAAAAAAAGTGTCTTTTTATATTTTTCTGTGTGTGCATGCATGTTAGGCTTAACCACAGTAGATCACAAGAGCCAGCCAGCAATGCATGTTGCACTTGCAACCTTGTGCTGCCCGAATCCAGTCATTCTTATAAAAAAACAATAAAAGTGTCATATTTTTTTCTTGTTTGTGTGAGTGGGTTTTTGGCTTAACCGTAGTAGTTGACAAGATCCAGAAAGTAATGCAAGTTGCAAACTTGTGCTGACAGACTCCAGTCATGATCAATCATTACTCTGGGGCCAAGTTCTTCTGGAACTTACAAAAAATATTAGTCATCATTTGTCGTTTTATCTAATATTTTTGTGTGTGTGCATGACTGCACGTGTGTTAATGTTGTAACCGCACCTTGGCTACACTATTGGTGATTGTGACACTGCTTCTAGACTGCAGAAAAAATATGGAAGGCTGTCACATGACAGGAGAGCAAGGCCAAGAACCACATGTTGTAGCTGCTGGCAGCAGTGCAAGGCCGTCAACTTCCTCGACCTCTAGGAAGGCCAATGCCCCAGGGCTTAAGTCATGCCATCGATATGATAGTAATAGTAAAGCAGGTTTTACTGAAATTAAGAAAAAAAAATTGAAAGGATATTTGACTTTAGATAAACAAAAAATTGGCAATATGCCATTCACTACACGAAGTGGCAAGGAAAGGATAAGGCCTTGGCCTTCTTACTTTATGAAGAAGACTGCTGATTCTTATAGCCCTTCTGCTTGTAGTAGTAGTGGTGGTGGTCCAATTAAAAATGTGAAAGTTGTTAAGACAGCTCTTGAAAAACCAACTGTGTGCCCTGAGAAATCGAAATCACAAATCCCCGAGGACAGTGCATATGTGTCCGCAGTTGCCATGCGTGAGCCCGACCTAAATACTAGTGTTTTGGAGGATCCTCCAAGTTCCAACATTTGTGTGCCCTGTAAATGTGGGGAAGGGCAGTCAACATCTTGCACACGTAGTCATTGAGGATGCTTCTGTGGAATTGCACATGGAGGAGGAGGATATTTTGGTGGATGAAGGCGGTAAGGATGATGAGGATGTTGGTGTTGGTGATGAGGATGTTGATGCCGAGGATGTCCTTTGTGTAAGTAAGCCAAAAAGCCAAAGCCCATTGTTGTCATGCCGGGACAAAATACAAAAAAACTTCTCACATGCGGAATTATTTCCATCCCGATCCGGACAACAGTTGTCAAGCCATATGTGCCCATTGCCATGCAAGAGTGAGTAGAGGGAGGGACCTAAACCACCTAGGAACCTCCTCCTTGTTACATCACTTGGAGCACATTCATCAAATATCAAAGTGTACATTGCCAAGTTTCAAAACTCAAAACGTAAAAAGTCCAGAGTCACCTACATGCTCCTTCTCTGTGAGATCCAAGCGCCTTCGATCTCCAACACCAACACCTGCATCATCAACATCCTCATTCATCATTGGGAGTAGTCCTGCTGCATCCAATGTTGGTATTCCAAACATGATTGACTCCTCTCCTATCCGTGATTCCTCAGAAGGATCATGGATGACTACGCCTGTTGCTTCTGCTGCTGCTGTCAGTGGATCTTCATCCCAGAAGTGGACCAGAAGGAAGACTACTTGTAGCATATCCTCCAAAAAGCAATTAACTGTTAAACAATAATTTGCAAGGGCAAACAAGTATGACAGCAATCACACAGTTGCACAGCGCATTACTGGCGCCATAACAGCTATGCTGGTATTAAATGTGGGTCCCATATCTGCCATTACTGCAGTGGGTTTTCAACAGTTAATTCAGGTCCTGTGTCCTCGCTACCAGCTCCCTTCTAGATTCCACTTCGCTCGAAGAGCAATTCCAAATCTGTACAAGGACATTAAAAAACCTTATTAATGTCCTCAGAAATGCTGTTGTACCCACTGTCCACTTGACCACTGATATGTGGACAAGTGGGACAGGGCAAGCTAAGTATTACATGACTGTGACAGCCCACTGGGTAGGTGTATTGCCTACAACAGCAATAGCAGCAGCAGCAACATCTCCCAAAAGACAGCTGATACAGAGGCAGGCTACTCTTTGTATAACTGGTTTCAATAAGAGGCATACTGCTGAGAATCTCTTAGAAAAAGTCAGGGAAATCATTGCTAAATGGCTTATCCCACTTGGACTCTCCTCGGGATTTGTGATTTCGGACAATGCCACCAATATTGTGAGAGCATTACATCTCGGCAAATTCCAACACGTCTCATGTTTTGCTCACACAATTAATTTGGTGGTACAACATTTTTTTAAAAATGACAGGGGCGTGCTGGAGATGCTCTTGGTGGCACGCAAAATATCTGGACATTTTAGACATTTGGCGACCGCTTGTCAAAGTTTGCATGACCAGCAGATATAGTTAAATTTGCCCTTCCATCAGCTGAAGCAAGAGGAAGTAACGCGGTAGAATTCTACCCTCTATATGCTTCAGGGGATGGAGGAACAGCAAAAGGCCATCCAGGCCGATACAGCGGACTATGACATATGCTGTGGAGGGGCAATGCACCTTACTCAAGTGCAGTGAAGAATAATTTCCGTGTTGTACAAGGTTCTCAAACCCTTTGAACTTGCCACACGTGAAGTTAGTTCAGACACTGCCAGCTTGAGTCAGGTCATTCCCCTCATCAGACTTTTGCAAAAACAGCTGGAAAAACTGAAGGAGGATGTGAAATGGACCGATTGTGCAAAGTTTGTCGGACTGGTGGATCAAGCCCTTGATTCACTTCACCAGGATCCAAGAGTCGTCAATCTATTGAAATCTGAAAAAATATATTTTGACCACCATTCTGAATCCTAGGTTTAAGTCCTACCTTTTGAGTTTTTCTCCAAAAGACCTAAATCTAAAACTATGCAAAGAGCTGTTGGTCAAAAAAGCTGCAGCCGCATGTGAACCTCCTTCAGTTTCAACAGCTGCCAGGAAAAAACTACATTTTCCTTACAGAATGCCTGCTAGTCATGCAGATCAGTCACCAAAAAATGACACCTGGTCGGGCCTGAGAGAACTGCCTACTAGTGACAGGTCTTCTACCGTGACTATGTGTGATACGGTCTCCATTCACAGAATGGTGGAGGACTACTTCAGATATAACACCCAAATAGACATGTCAGACAGTCCCTTTCAGTACTGGCAGGAAAAAGAGGCAATTTGGAGTCCCATACACAAACTGGCTTTGCATTACTTAAGTTGCCCACCCTCCAGTGTGTACTCCAAAAGAGTTTTCAGTGCAGCTGGAAACCTTGTCAGTGATCGGCATAGGAGGTTACTTCCTCAAAATGTGGAAAACATGATGTTCATTAAAATGAATTACAAATTCCACAAGGAACACCTCAACCAACAATTACATCAAATAATGACAGAGGCGCCTATGGTGGCATCCAGCGGGGATGAATTGATATTGTGTGAAGAGGATGTACACACTGATGGGGAGGACAAGGATGAGTATGATGTCAACTTGTAATGTAAAGCCAGTTTGTGTATGGGATTATTTTCTTTTCAATGTCTAAAGCACATTGGCAACTTGTTTTATGGGTGTCCAAACAAACTAATCATTTCAGCCACAATTGGCAGTCCTTGTCGCTGAAATGATTGGTTTGTTAAACTGTCCTGTTGCGTATACAACATAAGGGTGGGTGGGAGGACCCAAGGACTATTCCATCTTGCACCTTTTTCCATTCCATTACGTGCTGATTGGGGCATTGCTGCCTGACATTTTAAATTAATGTTATGGTTGGTTTAGGAAGCAATGATTTTTTTAAAATGAATTTATGATCAATCTAACAGCCAGGGGCTGCAACCAATGAATTGTTTTTTAAATTAATTTATGATCAATTTAACAGCCAGCGGCTGCAACCAATGAATTGTTTTTTTAAATTAATTTTAGATCAATTTAACAGCCAGGGGCTGCAACCTATGAATTGATTTTTACTTAATTTATGATCAATTTAACAGCCAGGGGTTGCAACCAATGAATTGTTTTTGAATTAATTTTATCAATTTTAAATCTGGCTGTCACTGTCATAGCTATGCAGGGGTGCTGTGCTCCTGTCTATCGAAGGGGCCTCTGCCCAAAATAATAAATAAACATTTTTTTATGTGTGTGTCAGCCACACCTGTCATCGGCATAGCTGTGCACGGGTGCTGTGCTGCTGTCTGGCAAGGGGCTGCATGAATATTGCAATGAAAACTTTTTTTTTAAGTTATTGGATTACAAAAAGTTTTTTTTGTTTTAATCTTAAACATAGCAGAAATGTTATCCTAACAGCTTATAACATTATATGCCCTAAAAAACAAAAGCCTATATTTATAATATATATAAAAAACTAAAGCCTAATTCTGCCAAAAGAGAGACTGACACAACGGCTACACATAAGAGTCATCTTCTGGATGTGAATTGTCTCATTTGCATGGGGAAAACACAACCCTCATATGAGATGGATCTCAGCTAGTGGATACCATTGAAATCACCATTTAAAAGCCACAATGGAAGACTACAGTGTGGATAATCTTTCTTCACAGTCAGGAGAGGCCTCAGAGAACATGAAAAAAGATGCTCTAGGTGCTGAACTTCAAGGGATTTCTCCATCATGTTCTTCAGTATGGAAAGGTTTAATTCACATGTTTTCTATAAAACAGTTCAAAGTTACAGCCTTCAAAGTTTCAAAGTGTCTGGTAATTCCTGGCAAAGGTGGGTGTTATAGATAGCCAAAGATTATTACAAGCAAAGGATTCATCTGTCTGGAATCTGTCTGGGAATTCATGGATCGTATTTGGCCTGAATGCACTAAGACATCCAGTGATTCTGGCACTGTGTTCTTTAGCCGACTTTATTCCTACCTGAATCATAAACTGAAATACAGAATAGTAAGCACAGACAACATGGAGGCCTTTGTTATTCCGCTGCCTGCATGCCAACCAATACCTCCCAGACTACACCCACTGAGGGGACCAGGTCTTGATAATGACCATCCCCATCTGTTGCTAGGCTTTTTTCTTCGAAACCATCCATGATGGACCAAGTCCAAAAGGGTAAGCAGGGTACAGAAAGAGGAGCTAGATGTCCCCAATGACATTTTTTTTCTTCTATCATAGATGATGTGGAGAGATAAGAGCTTCAGATGTTGGACGTACAGGGGCTCCCACCTATTTGGCTTCCTTCCAGAGAAAAGAGCTCTATTCCTCAGGAAGTCTCTATGCCTGAGCTGATAGGTAGGTAGTTTCTGTCTGTTGGTAAACACCCTTCAGGAGTTGGCAACCCAGAATAACAACAACTATAATAATGTGTCCACTGATAACCAGCCTGATCCCTTAACAACAACATACCCCATATGGCCAACTCATAACATGAGACCCAGTTTGCAGCCTCCTCTTCCTTATGACACTAATTCAGTCACCATGGTTGCTCCAGTCCAAGACAGTGGGAACAATAGCAATATGAAGGCCACTAACTAACTCTGTTTTTTATGTTTTAATGTCCCTTTACAGGTTGGGAAAGAGAACAGAAGATTTATTTTTGGAAAGTACACTTCCTGGTCCCCTTCTGGGATGAAAGCAGGCATGGTGCAGCCGCACAACGTAATACTTAAATTTGCATTTGCTGTTCAGTTCCGCTTGTTCACAATATATCTCATATAAGTGGACAGTGGGAACAATGGCAGTTTGAGCTAACTACATTTTTTTATGTCCCTCTACAGGTTCAGAAATGCCAGTTTATAGAAGAGTTGCAAAGCATTATTTAAGTTATTTGTCTATTTATTTTTGGATAGCACACTTCCTGGTCCCCTTGTGAGCTGTGAGGTGGTCAAAATTGACTGGAAACGAGTGGAAATAAATGTTAGTGAGGTTATTAATACTGTAGGAACAAGTATGTGATTTTAGCTGTTTTTTCGATTTTTTAAGAAAAAATCCAGATCCAAAACCAAAACACGAAAACAAAACACGGAGGTGAGGTTTTGGCAAAACCAATCCAGATCCAAAACCAGGGGAGATCCAAAACCAAAACCAAAACACGGGGGTCGGCGCACATCTCTACTTAAAATTTTATGTCACAGTAGACCAATTTATCTTATTGTGTTCCACAATTATATGTGTTTTAGAGGGTTTCACCAATAATTTATGCAAAAGATGAGAAAATTGCACATAGTAAAGAATTGTAAAGTATTTAAAAAATTACAACAATTTATTGGACACACAAGTATGCATGTGTGTAAGATTTAAAACACACACAAAAAGCATCTGTTTGACATCCCAAGTCAGTCTGGAATAAGCAGGTATATCACCATGTTAACCAGGATCTGATCCAGGTTGAAGGCTTGCATACCGATTTTCGACTGATCCAACAGGGGTTCCCCAGAAGTAACCATCTCACTCCTGCAATTCGATTCGAACCTTAAAGTTCTTTATCAATAATGAATGCTTAATGGGTAAAATTGCGAGCAATTCAGTTGCACAGCATTTTCAGTATACTTAATTATTTTATTGTATTTATTTTTTATTTTATTGTAATGATTCCTTTGAATATCTTTTACAAATAATAAATAGCAACAATTTCTGGATAACATAATTTAGTCAACACCAATTAGATTTAATCATTAATATATCTATTGTTCTAGATACAATATCATCATAACTAGTTTATTAGAGTATAAACTTTTACAGAAGTTAAATGATTTTGTACATTTCTCTCCCTGTGTTGTCGAATTGTTTCACTTAATTTTTTAGTTACATAACAAAAAAGTATGATTTTAGGTTTCATTCTT
This sequence comes from Taudactylus pleione, assembly GCA_031769625.1. Taxonomy (NCBI): domain Eukaryota; kingdom Metazoa; phylum Chordata; class Amphibia; order Anura; family Myobatrachidae; genus Taudactylus; species Taudactylus pleione. The sequence goes on from JAUIMM010000384.1 coordinate 1,824,937, forward strand.
ATTTACAGGCTATATGTATCCGAATTAGCACTACACTAGCGACACAAGCAGTTATTAGTCATTTGTTTATTCACAATATTACAATGGCTTTTATTATTCATATTGTGTCTTATCATTGCATGGTGTATAGGGTTAATTAGTTTTGAGTCCCTGTATTATTTTTGGGGATCTGTTTAGATGATTCACACTTTGTTACACAGTTTAGTTTCATCATTATTTTTTTCACAAGATTTCTAATAGTTTTAATGTTTTATTATTTTTTGTGATTAAATAATATATATTTTATTACAGATGTTATTTTTAAAACATCTTTGTACGACACTTTTTATAGGATACATAAGTCAGTATATCAAGTATTGGTTACATCTTAGGGTGTTACATGCCTTTTTCTCATAGTTCACTATATTGTATAAGTCTTTTGTTTGTATTTTTTTGTTTATTACTGCTGCCATGGCAACTAGCCAGATCTGGAAGGCGTACTGTCCGGGGCATCCAGCATGCTGAGAACATGGAGACATAGGGGGTCATTCAGACGCGCTCGTGAGCGGCAGTACGCTCGCAAGCGGGTCGATGTTCCCCCACTGCGCATGCGCACGACGGAGGGAGCTCCGTCGTGCGCATGCGCAAGACCCAGCGAGCGACGGGCTCTCCATCGCTCCGGGTCTCGCACCAAAGGGGGCATGCTGTCTATGTTGATTGACAGCACGCCCCCTTTGGTGGGCGTGCCGGGGGCGTGCCTGCAAGATGGAGGCGTTCCCATGGGAATGCCTACCGTCTAAAGCCAGCCCCTCTGACATCACTAGTGATGTCAGTGGGAGTGATTTTGGCTCTGATAGAACCAAAATCACTCCAGGGCTTGCGGCAGCGAAACCCTACCGCAGGGTCTCCGTCGCAAGCCTGATGGTCGCGATGGTCAAGACCATCGCAACCATCATCATAGATGCTCGCTATAGCTATGGTTGGTAACCCACAGCTATGCGAGCATCCATGAGGACGCTCCAAAAAAAGGTAGAAGGGCCCTGATTCAGAGCGAGTGCACTGGTCAGAGCGTTCAGCTCTGAATCAGGCCCATAGGCCGGAAGGATTGTCAGCTTTGTTGTGACAGGTGCAGCATGCTGTGTGTGTGCTGCTATGGCAATAGCCGAACCCAGATGGCATCATTTCCGGTGCGTCCAAGAAGCTGTGAGCACGGACCTACACGCCGGAAGGACCGATGGCATTGCAGTGACAGACACAGCATACCAAGATTGGTAAGCCTATTTAAGAGTTTTTATTAGCACATGTACAGTATGTTCTTATTTCTGTATCCTGACGATGGGGTTGCGGACCCCAAAACGTTGATATGCTTATATCATATTAATACACCTTTGTGGATTTACAAGACTCTGAGTGACGCCTCTTTTGTGGTGTATATATATATATATATATATATATATATATATAAAAATATGCAAAAAATGGGGTGCACTCACCAGTCTTCCAATAAAATCCTTTATTTAAATGTTACATAGCAGCAGGTATCATAGTATGTCGACGTTTCGGTCCCTTGACAAAGGTCCACACTTGGGACCGAAACGTCGACATACTATGATACCTGCTGCTATGTAACATTTAAATAAAGGATTTTGGAAGACTGGTGAGTGCACCCCATTTTTTGCATATTTTTGTTCTTTATGGGTGGTTTTTGGACTTCCTTTTGGGTAAGCTACCCCAGCAATTTAACTATGAGGACGTGAGTGTGGACCAACCCGAACTATATATATATATATATATATATATATATATATATTTATATATATATGTAATTTCTATATGGTAGTGGTGCCAAACCAGAAGGTAGCCACTCAGTATAAAAATAAAGTTGTATATATGACAACCGCATTCCCTCAAATCACCGGATGTCAGCTAAACTAATTGAGGTAGGGCATTGGATTATATGCCCACAAATTCAATTATGTGCACATGTAATTAGTTCAAGCAACTATCATCTTGCAGTGTACAACTATGAAAAATCTAGAACCACTTACTGTGTATAATAAAGTGCAAGTGTACAACCCATATATGTGATGTACTATAATCGTTTAAATATAATATATTATTCAATTGAAAAAACGTGAATGTAATCAATTAGCACCAACAGCTTAAAAATCAATAACAATTTATTCACAAAATAATTAATAAAAAATAAAATCAATACAGACATAAAATAAAATAAATAGATCTCCACAATAAGATTTTAAATTTCCCTTATTGGGTGCTATTTAATTATATCCAAATGTACAAATAATGCAAATAAGGGCAGAGTGCTGTGCAAGATATGTAAACAGTTATTTTGCTACCTGATACAGCTTCCAGGTGATCAATACACTTAATAAATAACATAAAATCCTTCACAAATCCATAGCTCAATCATAAAAAGCAGAGAGGAGTAATTTTGAAAGATATAAAAGCAATAAGAAAATCTAAAAAAAATCAATGCTTATCTGGATATGGTGTTAACAGTTCTTAAGACAAGAGGAGGCAGCTTCCCAACGAGTTTCATCCACCTAGGACTTCATCAAATTGTAATGCTGCTAAGGGTTAGCTCTTATTTAAACCGCAATGGAGCAGGACTGATTGAATCATTGCTAGGGCCATTTGTGACCTCACTTCTGGTTTCCGAGTGGCTAAACAACCCTATGAAACCATTCAAACAGATAAAGGACTTAATGCCTCAACAGCCACTTAATATTGTACTTCTATTTCCTTATAGAAAAGAAAATGTAATGATAAACAATCCTAGTTCTATTTGCGGGACCCTCTTCCGGGTCAAGATATCACTTCTGCCCAGCCGTGATCCCACATCCGCCCAGACTTGGGTGGATGCTCATGCGTGCCTGGACCTATTGCTGAATCCCCAGGCATATTCTACTCGTTACTGAGCTTGCATTTCCTGGCCGCCATCTTAGTTTAGTTCAATTCAAGGACACATCTGTCCTTCTATACATTCTCCTCATTGGTCACTGACCCGCGAACGTCCTCTCAATCGCCATCTTTCTTAATCCATAGCTATGTGTACAGTGATAGCCTATGTGGTTCACTTCCACCCTTTTCCAATATTCATTAGATTCCACGGAAGTGGATTTGCAAGTACAAGGGAAAGGGTAGGGCAACTCGCTGTAGATAGAATCATCCAGGAGTGGTGAGTTGTAAGGGCAGACATAATAACTATAAATGATCCTGTACCCATCGTATGACAGTGTCACAATTGCTGAGGAGGCGAAGTAAAGAAAACACAACGAGCAATGGTGGTAAGGATATTGCAGTGGACTGTTTAACAGTTCTTTTAAGCATTTAAACAGTAAATATGGTGTATAATTATGGGAAAACTGTACTATTTACTTTGCACACTTCACAACTATACTTTTTTGAAGGCAGATCCGTTTCAAATCCGGTATACTGTCTACTGCCCAAGCAGTCAAGAATTTTGTCCAGAGAGCCCCAATGCACTGTTATTTTTAGGATATGGAGGGAGAGGGGTGATCAGAAACATGAGTGTCATATTTATTCTGCCTTCTATAGTGACTATGCTTTTATTGTCAGCAATACACTTATTTTGAGGTGTTAAGTGACATGTTTAATTTATTTTATATAATATATAAATAAATCAAAATCAATATGGCATATTATTTTATTCTTGCAAAATACTGTATTCACTGAATAGCCTTGACATCTTTTAGTGTCATACAGTAAATTGGTCAAATATTAAAGGTATTTTATGAAAGTTCAAAATACATGCCTTCTGCAGCACATATGTAAATACCTCCTACAGTTTAGTTTATGCTGCTGTTGAAAGAGGGAGGTGATTTATAGACCAGAATTGCAGTCTTATCAAGCTGCAAAATCAGGCATTGTCTATACTTTCAAAATAATATATTTTATACCTTACAGGTGCACTTAATACTGGAAACGTTATTTCTAGGTGCATTTTGACATATTCATAAAGATTTGTGCACTAACCATTCTCACCCCAGGTGCATTACACCAGGTGCATTTCCAGGCAAACTTGCACTCCCTCATAATACAGTAGGACCAGATAATTTTTTCTGAGGTGGTTGACAAATCTGGAGCATGACTGTATTTCTGTGCATATAATAGATGGACAAATGTAGACAGTTTTCAAAAGCAAAATCTCTATATACAGTATCTTCATGTTTTGCCCCATTGTTAATAACCTTTACTATTGTTTTTATATCTAATAGTTAACATACTCCAATTGAGACTCTCACCACCTCCTTGCAGCTGATGCCTCTGTCTAAAATTACTTAAAATACAATATAAACTGTAATGAGTACATATTGGAAAGGAATGTTTTTTGAGAGGGAGAACAAGTTAACTACAACACAAAATGTCCTTATATATCCTACATACAGTTTCCTTTTTGGTACTGCAAATCATTCCCCTAGTGAGGTTAGCATTCCAGAGTTGATATAGCTCAGAAATTGGGATTTACAAGACTTCTGCCTTGGGCAATTTGCTCAAAGTTAGTTTGTCCTGGTTTTCAGTGGAAAAATGTCAGTTTCAGTAAGTAATTTTATTTTACATATATCCAAACAGATTGCATTGTTCAGGGGAAATGGCTCAATGACAGATTGTTCAGTAATGGCCAGATACATCTTAAAATTTGTGACAAACACTATGAAATAGTAAGCAAGTAAATTTACAGCTAGAAGCTCTCCATACCCCAGCAACAATAGACATATCGAAAAATTGGCACTCAGAGAGCTAAAGCAACTTCTTTAACTACAAATTAACACACTGACTCATTTAGAATTATTACGCTAAACATTTCTGACATGTTGTGTCATTTTCCTCAGACATGAAGTCTTTGCAAATAAAACAAACCTACATCTGTAATTAAAAATTCATTTTTTTTGCTAGTGACAGCAATTAAAATGTATTAATTTAGACTAAAAAAAAACCTCTATGTTGACATGTGATGATTGACTGCCGGCATCAGCTGTCACTGAGGAAAATGAGTCTTAAAATAGATTGTTATGCTCTGTTAATTTTCAAACCTATTAATTCAGTGTTTTTTCTTTAATAAAATATAGAAAATACAAGCTGATATTGTAACCTTTGTTTGACCTAAGTATTTTACAATTGATAAGTAAATTAGCATACTTTTTAACTGTTTAGTTGATTTATTTTTAAGATCTATTGGGTATTTTTTAACCACAATCTCATTTACTGCAATGCCAAAGTTCACATAAATTAGATTACATTTGTGGGGTTTTGCTGCTAAACAGGTATCTAAATCACTGAAAAGACCCACAATGCATGCGTCCGCCAATGTCTGTGTACATCTTTATTGCATTGGAGATGGCAACCAACTTCACTGAGTAACTGTGCTACATTAGGGACAGTCTGGCAGAATATGCAACTACAGTATGCTCTTAGTTCATTTTAAATATTTCAAGTTTCACTTAAATGAGAATGGGATGAGTAGTATTTTAAAAAGATCAATAGAGAGCAGATGTTCAGACTAATTATTATTTAAATAATAATAAAAATGTATATGGCACTAGCATAATTTCCAGAGTCATACAATTGGGAATATGCAGTTAAGGAGGAGTCTGGGCAATAATAAATGGACAAAGGGGTAAGAATGCCTTGTTGACAAGATTACATCTATAGGAAAAGAGGTGTTTGATATGCAGAGCTGTAACTAGGCTTTTTGGTGCCCTGTGCCAGAGAGAGCATTGACACCCCTCCCCCTCTATTTTTTAAATAGGGACATAAGATAGTGCACCTGAAAAAGGGCCATGGCCTCATGGGGAAGGGCTCGGAAAGAAATAGGGGAGGTCAGGAGTTGCTGGGGATAAAAGAAGAGGAAGCTACAAGTGAGAATGATAATAAACAGAAAATTGACAGGCCCAAACAGTGCCCCCGGCCCTGCGGGGATCTGTGCCATGGCACTGGTCGCATTACCCTAGTTACTGCCCTATTGATAAGTGAGGTTAAAAACTACATCTTGCACTTTGGTCGACCATATTGCAATAGGTTAAAGTGCTTAGTACAGTAGCTTTATGACCCATTTGCACAGCAATGCTGATTTGGGGGCTAGAAGGTTGTCTGAGCAAATGATATAGTGATAAAATGATGACAAAAATTAGCACATTTGTTCTCTTTATATCAGTGCATTTTGTTATTAAGAATCATTAGCATAACACTTTGACTTTGCAATCAAGTTATAGAATGCAAATAATTCTTTACAAAAAGAGAAATCTCACCAGGACCTAAATATATTCAACAAAACAGCCCTTATTAGGTGTAATATTACAATTCAGCCAAATAAAACAGATAGAGTATGAAATTTGAAATGTATATTTAGTAAGGTGAGAGTTTTTTTAAGTGGAGATGTGCCCATAGCAACTAATCAGATTTTACTTAACATTTATCTAGCACCTTCCAGAAGATAATAGCTAGAATCTGATTAGTTGCTATGGGCAACATCTCCACTTCTAAAAACTCTCTTTAGTAACTTTAGTAAATTTACCCCTGTGTCTTGTCACAAATTCTCTATAAATAGTTAGATCCATAATTGTCTCTGGATAATTATTTATATACACTTCTGAGTATTATGGTTTATGTCCTGAGTATACAAGCAGTACAGTGGTTTATAAGTGGTTGTAATCGTAGATGATTTTGTATGGTATATTCCCTGAATGTACAGTGCATCTGGAAAGTATTCCATTCACTTTTTCCAAGCTTGTGGAATCATATTCAAAAGGGCTTGAGGCTGTAATTGCAGCCAAAGGTGTATCAACAATGTATTGAGCAAAGGTTGTGAATACTTCTGTACATGTGATTTCTTAGGTTTTTTTTTATTAAATTTGCAAAAATCTAAAAAAAAAGTTTTACACGTTGTCATTATGGGGTATTGTGTGTAGAATTTTGACGCCAAAAATGAATTTATTCCATCTAGGAATAAGGGTGTAACATAACAAAATGTGGAAAAAGTGAATCGTTGTGAATACTTTCCGGCTGCACTGTATAATACTTGAGTTATGAGGCTGTGTAGTTTGCCAGATAAAGTCCATTGTGAGCGCAACATATGTTATTATTGAATTCATATTGAACACTGGTATCAAATGACCACACTCCCTGTTAACACTGTAACCATTTATAGTATATGTTACAATATTTCACCTTTATGGATAAATTGATCAGAAACATTCCATTTGCATTGTCTCAAATGTAGTTGAGTGCTATTGGTCAGTGTTCAGCTACTATAAAGGTTTATTGGAAATATGGGATATTCACTTACCCAACTTCTCCTGGGCGTCTAATGTGGTTATTTCTCACTATATGGTTGTTATCTCTCCTATTACCCCACTGTTATGCTGATGTATGGAGAGGTAATAATCATAATGTTGTGTTTTTTTCACTCTGTACTCTTCATTAATGGCTTATCATCTCCACAATTAGGTTATACCATGTTTAATTAATAATGTCCTGAGAAACTCTTGCTTAATTTATTACAGGCATCTGGCAGTTTAATAAAGTGGTTTGTGCTTTATTAATGTGCTTAGTATTGTCGTTATACTGTTACAGCATGTGTGGGCTCTCAATGTTCAGTTAATCTAATCATATGTACCCATGTAAGAGGGCAATAATGATTTCTCCTATAGTGAGCCACTTCCTACTTACTCTGTGATAGTATTGTCAGTATTGTATAAATTGTATTGATTATGGCTGTTATTAAGTTGTTGATCATTAGATCTATCTGTGTCCAGTTAATTATCTGGAACACTTATTCTTGATACACATTAGAATGATGGATTGATTAGCAGACTGATCCTCCATCCAAGTGGCCGATTGGTGCGATATACACCAGTGGTTCCCAAACTTTTTTGAATCACAGCACCCTAGAGTATCAGCATTGTTTTCACGCCAAAAATTTAGTGAGAAATTCAGAAAAAAATTTAGTAAAGTGAACTAAATTTTGCTTACCTGTCATCCTTAGGTTTAATTATGTGGTAATGGACAGGTTTGCACTTTTGTTTATCCACATATTTACATTGCATTGGCCATAAATAATTTGATTTGGTGCTGGACCACCAAACTGTGGCACCCTGCAATTGCCCTGAGGCACGCCATGGTGTCATGGCACACAGTTTGGGAACCACTGCTACACACACTTTCTAATTGGCTGCTTGATGTGACTGGACTGACATCACAGCTGGGTGGACATTTAAATTTGCCCACCCAGTTGTGATGTCAGTGTCGGCGGTCTCTGCAACAAGTGAATGGGCAATCGGCAGCTTGCTTGTGCACACAGGCAGATGCACCGGCATATCTTTCAGATATATCGGTATCGGCTGTGCTGCAGGGCCTACCTGACATGTCTGTAAATAACATTGTTCATAGACATATCATACATACCTGCCAAAGCACTTGAGACATATAGTTTATCGATTGAACGAATGATATATTGGACACATGTGTACCTAGGAAAAGTGTAGTAAGATAATGCATCTGCTATTAGATGACCGTGTATAATCGCTGTTATCCACCAACATAACAATTACCATTTCACACTGGTATATTAGTCACTGTATAACTGCGCTGCACAAATATTATTAGTAGGCTGTATAAATTGTGTTGTTTATGACTTACAAATTATCAGTATCCTGTTAAATTTCTAAATACATCAATACCAAATCCTAATACCCTGATCGTTTCATTATACATACTGTACATATATTGATGTATTTAAAAATGTAACTGGATATTGGTAATCTGTAACAGTCACAACAGCATTTATACAGCCAACAAAATATACTGTATCTCAGCAGCACAGTTATAGAGTGACTAATAAAACATTGTAATGGTAATTGTTATGTTGGTGGCTAACAGCGATTATGGTGGGGAAGGGGCTTGAATGAAGGGGCTTAGCCTGCTAGCCCTAGAGCAGCAGAAGACATTTCAGTATGTACACTGTAAATCTGTCACCGTATAATGTATAGTAACAGCAACTATCCACTGTAACTAAATAGCGACTGCAGAGGCAGAGTATAAATAGTAACTCCCTGGCCGCTTCATCATATGTACATTGAAGGACTAAATGTGCGTATCCACTACGTGACCCAAGGATGACAGTACGATTACGACATCGTAATCGTACCGTCATTCCCCATAACCTGCAGTACCTACACTGAACGATTAGTCATTTAGTTTAGGCACCCTCCATCATCCTCGAACATGGTCAATCTGTCAATATCAGCAGATTGACTGGCATGTTCGGGCGATGGTTGATGTTGGAAATGACCAGCGGGAGCATGCATCACTGGTCGTTTCAGACATTTTAGTGCCCGATTCACGCACGATTAATGGATGACTAAACGATAGCAATGTCATTATCGTTCAGTCATCCATTAATATCTGCTAGTGGATGTGCACCTTTAGAGATTCCTTTGGATACTGATAACCTGCATCGGCCACAAATAACACCATTTCTATAGCCTGCTAATAATATATCTGCAGCACAACTAGAGAGTGACTAATTATAACAGTGTGAGATGGTAATTGTTTTGTGAATGCCGGCAGTAGTTAAGCAGCATTCCTTAACGGTGGCTAATTAAATGTGAACACTTTGATTGCCTTACTACACTATGTGTTCCAGATAATTAACTGGACACAGATAGATCTAATGATATGCAGCTGCTTAAAAGCCACAATCAACACAGTTTATACAGTACTGACAATACTAGAGTAACTGAGAAAAGGCTCTGTATACTGTTGGAGAAATCATGGTTGCCCTCTTACATGGGCTACACATGATTACATCATTTGAACATGGAGAGTCCATACACTCTATCAGTATAATGGCAACTGACAGCACATTCTAGAAACCACTTCATTCAACTGCCAGATGCCTATAATAAATTAAGCAAGCATTTATCAGGACTTTATTATTAAACATGGTATAACCTAATTAAGGAGGCCATTATTGAAGAGTACAGACTGAACAAACAAAACATTATGATTATTACCTCTCCATACATCGGCATAGCAGTGGGGTAATAGGAGAGATAACAATATATTGAGTAATAATCACATTAGAAGCCCAGGAGAAGCTGAGTAGGTAAATATACCATATTTTCAATAAACCATCATAGTAGCTGATCACTGACCAATAACACTCAAATAAATCAATGCAAAATGGGGTGTTTTATTACAACTCCTATGACTCTGATCAATGTATCCATAAAGGTAAAACACTGTAACATATACTATAAATGGTTACAGTGTTAACAGGAAGTTTAGTCATTTGATACCAGTGTTCAAAAGGAATTCAATAATATAATTTTTTGTACTCAAAATAATACTTTATCTAGCACACTACAGTTTCATTACTCAAGTATTATACATTCAAGGAATAATACCATACAAAATCCTCTACAATAACCACCACATATAACCCACTATTGTGCTTATACCTCCAGGATAAACAACATAATACTTAGAAGTGCATATAAATAATTATCCGGAGACAATTAGGATCTAACTATTTATAGGGGATGTGTGACAAGGCCCAGTCGGGAATGCCTCTGTTTGGCCAGCCACCCCCCCTGCCCTCCTCCAAAATGATGCGAGCTGTCGATCAAAATCAACAGCCACCCCCTTTTTGTGCGAGACCTGGAGCGATGGAGCGCCCGTCGTTAGCCGGGTCTCGCACATGAGCACATTGGAGCCAGCTCCAGCGTGCGCATGTGCAGTGGCCAAACATTGACCTGCTCGCTTGCGAGTGGGTCTGGATCAGGCCCATAGTCTTAAAAGAAAGGGGCGTGGTCACACAATAGTATTTCCAATTCAAATTATGTCTCACAGTAGCACAATCTTGATTCATATTACACCACATAGTAGTATCTCTTATTCATGTATAACACACAGCAGTGCCCCTTTTACACAATGTCAACATTTGTGCCCCTCATGCACTATGCCCACAGTAGTAGTGCCCCTTATACAATGCCCACAGCAGTAGTGCCCCTTACACATAATGCCCACTGTAGTGGTGCCCTTTATGCAATGCCCACTGTAGTGGTGCTCCTTATGCAGTGCCCCCAGTAGTGGTAGTACCCCTTATGCAGTGTCCACAGTAGTGGTAGTGCCCCTTATGCAGTGCCCTCAGTAGTGGCAGTGCCCCTTATGCAGTGCCCACAGTAGTGGTAGTGCCCCTTATGCAGTGCCCATAGTAGTGGTAGTGCCCCTTATGCAGTGCCCACAGTGGTAGTATCCCTAATGCAGAGCCCACAGTAGTGGTAGTGCCCCTTATGTAGTGCCACCAGGAGTGGTGCCTCTTATGCAGTGCCCCCTATGCAATGCCCCATTAGTAAACCTCCCTGTAATAGTGCCCCCAGTAGTGGTAGTGCCCATTATGCAGTGCCCCCAGTAGTGGTAGTGGCCCAGCAGTGCCCACAGTGGTAGTGCCCCTTATGCAGAGCCCACAGTAGTGGTGCCCCTTATGCAGAGCTCCCTTAATGCAATGACCCATTAGTAATCCTCCTGTAATAGTGCCCCCAATAGTAGTGCCCTAGTAGTAATGCCCCCTGTAGTAGTGCCCCCAATACTAATGCCCCAATAGTAGTGCCACCTGAGTAATGCCCCCAATAGTAATGAACCTAGTAGTAGTTCCCCCTGAGTAAGGCCCCCAATAGTATTGTCCCCTGAGTAATGACCCCAGTAGTAGTGCCCCTGAGTAATGCCCCTGAGTAATACCCCCCAGTAGTAGTGCAGCCTGAATAATGCCCCCAATAGTAATGTCCATTGAGTTATGCCCCCAGTAGTTATGCCTCCTAAGTAATGCTCCCAATAATACTGCCCCCAGTAGTAGTAACCTCTGAGTAAAGCCCCCTATAGTAATGTCCCCTGAGTAATGCCCCCAGTAGTAGTGCCCCTTGAATAATGCCCCCAGTAGTAGTGCCCCCTGAGTAGTGCCCCAGTAGTAATGTCCCTATAGTGAAGCTACTTTATCAAAATAAAAAACAACCTAAGACTTACCTTAAGCCCTGCTCCCGCATTTGCTGCCATCTCGTCTGCCTGGCTGCTCCTCTGAACTATGGGAGAGATGTCATGACGTCTCTGCCATAGTGCACTGCGGAAGCCGGAGCTCAGGAGTTAGCTCCAGCCTCCGGCTTCTGCTGGTGCTTTGGGGAGGGAGCTGGGTGCCCGCTGGTAACAAAATCTCAGTGGGCGCCCGGCAAATGGAGCCTCCCTCGGTGCCATTCTGAGGTGGGTTGGAGGAGGAGGAACTGGCTCTGTCTCAAAATAGAAGTGACGGAGAGCAGTTCTGCCCCATTCTGGCCCACTTTAACCCCTGCCCCACATACAAAAAAAGTATGTATTTGCACCCCTTGCATTGCCACATAGGTTGTCCAGGCACATAGGTCCTGATTCAGAGCCAGACGCTCTGACAGAGCGCTCGCTCTGAATCAGGGCCGGCCCTCTGTTTTTTTTTAGCGGCCTCCTGGCCGCTCGCATAGCTGTGGGTTACCACCCACAGCTATAGCGAGCAGCCAAAAAGATGACCATCTTGACCATCGCGACCATCGGGCTTGCAAAGAGACCCTTGTGGTAGGGTCTCATCTGCAGCAAGCCCTGGAGTGCTTTCGGCTCTATCGGAGCCGAGAGCAATCCCACTGACATCACTTGTGATGTCAGTGGGGCCGGCCCCAGACGGTAGGCGTTCCCATGGGAACACCTCCGTCTGGCCAGCCACGCCCCCGGCACACCCACCAAAGGGGGCGTGCTGTCACTCACCATCGACAGCACGCCCCCTTTGTAGCGAGACCTATAGCGATGGCTTGACCATCGCTATGTGGGTCTCGCGCATGCGCACGATGGAGCCGGCTCCCTTGTGCGCATGCGCATTTGGCCAACATCGACCTGCTTGCGAGCGCTCAGTTCTCTCGAGTGGGTCTGAATTAGGCCCATAGTACCTTGCTCTATCTTATTCTATTCCGAAATCTGAATCAGGCCCATAGTGCACTCTAAGAAAGGGGACTATTTTTGTCATACTTTGGAACTTAGAATCCAAACAGCAAATATTAATATATCAGTAAATAACCAGATATCTAAAGTTACAAATCAGTAGTTGTTCACCATTGTTCTACTATTATTCAGCAGATTTAGGTATTTATCTAAATGGAATGTGAAGTTATTAATGAAGACTCCCAGTACTTTACAATGTATTTCCTTTTTCAGGGTATTGTATTGGTATAGAAGTTTTTTAAATAAGTAGCATACAGCTGTGTCCTCATACATATAGGGGGAAAATTTACTAAGATTCGATTTTTGTTGAGATGACAATCTCCTGTGAGTTTAGGAATGTTTTTCATCTTGCAAATTTACTAAAGACAAACTCGGGTGAGTTTGGAAGAGAGTTCTCTCTTCTCACTCGTAAAACTCGGGTGAGATTGCAAACTCGAAACAACTCAGAATCGGGGAAATTCTGAAGTAATTTTCATGAAAAAGATGCAACTCAGGAATTTACCAAGAATCGAGATTTCAATCTCATGTGAGATTTAAGCAAACTTGCAGAGAAATTGAAGTTTCAAACACTCCACCTCCAAAGCTGAGAATTTTGCAGAAACATACACAGATCAGTGTGATTTGTGTATGTTTCTGCATGTGTACCTAATTTAAGATATTTTTATATAAATAAATGACCTATGGGCCCCCCCCAAAAGCATAACCAGCCACAGACTGCTCAGCCAGTCCTGGTTCCTATAATTACGGGTTACAAAATGAGTAGGGTTCCCCCATAATTAGGAACCTGGCTGCAGGGCCAGTGCTGGTTTTAAATATGGGGGAAAAATACGTAAGGGTCTCCCTATATTTAAAATCAGCACCGGACCTTAACCGACAGGGGTATAATGTCACAGCCAGGAGACCCTAACACTGGGACTACATGGCCAAAGCATTCACACCCCAAGCCGATCAGCCCAAGCTGGGGATACTTACCTGTGCCAGCTGGTCTCCCATGTAGAATCCATTTGGAGTACCTGGAATAAAGATCCTATACTCACCTCCAACCACACACTGCTCTCCGTAGCATCTTGGCAACATAACAAACTGAGTAACCAAACCCATATGGACACACATACCAATACTTTGCAAACGCCAGCTGACGGGCCTCCTTGGAAAATCCAATGGCCCGCCAGCCAGTCAAAGGCCACTTTACATGTAGCGGCCGCTCATTGTCTGGTTACATGTGGGTCCCAGCCAATGAGCGGCTGCTACATGTAAAGCGGCCTCTGTATGGCTGGCATGCTGTGGGATTTTCTGAGGAGGCCCGTCAGCTGGCAATCACAAAGTATTGGTATGTGTGCCTACACATACCAATACTTGTCCGTATGGGTTCGGTTACTCATCGTGAGGATGGAGGTGAGTATAGGATCTTTATTCCAGGTACTCCAAATGGATTCTATATGGGAGAAGTTGACCGTCCAGCTGGCACAGGCAAGTATGTGTGAGTGAGGTAGGCAGGTGTGTAATAAAGTTTTACTTTATACGGTGTGTGTGTACTGTCTTTTTTAAACTATTTATTTTACAGTGGAGGTACTCATTTTGTGCCCCGTAATTTTAGGAACTAGGGCTGGCTGCGCAGAGCGGGGCTGCTTATGATTTTTTTTTGGGGGGACCCTACGTAATTTTTTTTTAAGATTTAAGCCTTGTTTAACAGATACAACACACAAGCAGCCTTCACATATCTCACTGATATTTGCAGACTGATTGCTCAGCAGAGTTTTGCAGAGAGAAGACACTGCAATCTCGGGTGAGTAATCTCATCTAAACTTGCTACTCAGGGGAGAAATTTCAATTGTTTACCCCCTAGCCTCAATGCACCATGCAGCGTGACTTGCCTGGCATGAGTGAGCTCTTAGGTCCGGTGCTACTCTGCTAGGAGATATACAACTGTCGCACATCAAATTAATCAGCACAGTCTGCTGGTGTATCTTAGTCACATCATGACTTAGACACATTTTTTGCAGGACACATCTGTATCACTTATACTCTATTGAGGATTTGCTGGAGGATGAGCAAACACCGAAGTTAGTGCCAATATAATCAAGATTCCCTAAGGAATATATATAAATGCAAATGTAATGCAATTTCTATTATTTATTAACAATGCCAAACACACATAACACTGGATCACGTGCAGAAGGGTGGCTAAAAAGTCTTGTCAAAAACTAGCAACAGACTAGCGACAAACTTACAATAGATTTCAGGAGTCTAGAACATTTTGTACATATGGAAATAACCAATTAACAGAATCTAAAAGGAGAAAGTTATGCTTGATGCACAAGGTAGAGTTGTACTTCTGAACAGCAAGCTATGATGATCTGTCACTCTTGCAGATGGTATTCACCAAAGTATATAACAACTCAAGTTTCTCATTGTTCTCCTTAGTAATTTATTTTATGGGCCATATTCAATTAGTTTCGCATCCATGGAAAAGTTTCGCCTGCCTGACTTTCCGCCGACGTCGCGTGTTTTGGAGGCGGAAACTTATCGTGCGCGTACTCGCTATTCGCCGTATTCAATTCCAAGCCACGCGAAAATGGTAAGAAATGAAGTCAGAACAGGCGGAAAGTGCTGTCAGAATAGGGGAAATCAACCTGAACCCCCCAAAAAGATGCACTAACATTGGGGATCAATGTAGATGTGTCTGAATAGCCCTAATAAAACTGTTTGGGGGTACTTAAGTTGTGCAATAGCTTCTTATTAGCGTCTTTGCACAAGTGGTGAAGAATGGCATTAAGCAGAATTTTTTGGTGAAAATAAGTAGTCCTGGCAAATTTGGGGTACTTGAAAATGGGTGCTAGCATATTTTTATGTCTGTAAAGTGAACTTTTAAAAATTGTGAAAAACAAACCTCATACATGCACCTGCAATCCCCAAAACACTTGGCCCCTCCTTACAGCACCCCAAAAAGGCTATTTCGCTAGTTTTTATGCTTGTGCTCCCACTTTTTACTTTTTTGCCCCCAAAATGAAAGTACTGTTTTGGGGTGTTCTTAAGTTTTTCCCCGGGATTTTTTTACACAGTTGTCCTTTGAGGGGCTGTCCCAAAGGTTCTGAGTGGTTTCCCCACATTTGCACACCAAAATAAAAATGTTGCACTTCTTTTCACCTGCTATTCAGAGGCAAATCTTTTTTGCCTATCACATTGTATTGATTTTCCGCGTAGGTGAAAACCGACTGGAATTGAATTCCGACCACGCGAAAAGCCCTGATGCACGATACTTTTCCGCGGAAAACGGCTTTTCGCTTCTAATTGAATATGGCCCTTTATATGGAAAATTAATTACATGTATTGATTTTAATGTTTGGATTACATTTTTATTTGATTGTCTATAAAATGCACTTGTCCAGTATAAAAGACTAGAAGTTTCTAAATGTTATTCACTTAAAGCAAAGGATGATATCTTATAATTTAATATCTTGCACTGAAACATGAGATAAAATAAAATGAATAATCTAAATGGGAACTGGAGGCTAAATTAAATGTATATGCAATAAATACCAGCAAAGCTGTGAAGAAGCATAAATAAACAAACCGTAAATGTTATCACTATGGGAACAAATCAGTTCAGATATTAGTTGCACAACTAAATAAGAGAACTCCCCCTAAAAGTGGGAATTCACACTATCTCCTAAAACTTCAATAGAAGTAAGTGTAAATTATATAGGGTTTATAAATCCCTTTATAGAGCAAGGTTCTTAGGGCCTGATTCAGAGCCGGACGCTATTTGCGCTCGCTCGTTCAGAAAAAGGGGCCGGCTATTTAAATTGAGCGCTCGCTCTTCGCAGTCTGTTGATGCCTCTATGTCTGAGCGAGCGGATGAAACATGCGCTCGCTATTTTGTAAAGATGCCCCCTGGCCGCTCACATCCTACGTCATCTCCGCTATTTATTTGATTTATCGAGTACATCGAAATCGTCTGAACTGCTCGCAGTACTTGTGGTTGGATTTTCCTACCGCAATCATGCGAACAGTGCAGGCTAAGAAACAACCAAGTGACGTGGTCGATGACGCTGCTTTGTTAATTATGCACACCCTTAAAACGCCCATTTTGACCGTTTGGCACGCCTGCATTCGGATCTCCACTCCCCGTTTTCAAGCACCTTCCCCTGTTACCACCCACAAACGCCTCATCCTGTCACTCAAATTAGCAGGCACTCGCAATTTTGCGAACACACGTTTTCCGACCGCACTGAATGTTTGGCGCATGCGCATTACGACCCATACGCATGCGCAGATGTGCGAACATTGCTCAGAGCGAACGAGTGGCCGCTTACGAGTGGCTCTGAATCAGGCCCTTAATTCCATGTGAGACTATAAAAACATTCATAATGCTATGTAATCCCCTCCTGCCAGAAAATAACTTCAATAAGTTGAACCATAAGATACTAGACATGGATGACTGCAACAGTTTTAATGATAAAAGCACAAAAGGAAATTTCTGCTTTAGGAAATACATCACTCCATTCACAGAATAATTTCATATGTATTCAAATACTTAAATTTAACTTCAGAAGACATGGAGAATATGTTCATAAGTAACACCTTCATTGAGATAATTTGTGACCTACTGTATCCTCATTAGTTTATCACATCTCATGTATTTGTTTCCAGTTTAAATCAGGAATCTCACAAACAAGTTTTATTTTTCTTTAATAAAGCAAATTAAGTACTTTGTAAGCATAAATCTTAGGAGAGGGGGAGGGAATATATCACATTGCACATAAAGGCACAAAACAAATTGCGGCCAATACAGATCTGAATATAGGCTGATTTACAGAGCACATCTTGCATGAGTTTGCACTGTGCATGCTTTGGAAAGGAGTGTATGTAAGTACTAACAATGCAGTGTCATACACATTTCAGTCCCATCTAGGGTCAATCCAATTAGGTGCTAGTTGGCTTAGACAAGCTGTTTTTAAGGCAAACGAGCACTGCGAAGTGCAGTTGCAATCCATTTCCAAGCACACATTTTTTTTAAAAGATTTGTGGTTTTTTTGCACACTTCCCTAAGGTAAAAATGTTGTAACTCGGGGTCTGATTCAGCAGCTGATTATTGGGAATCTGCATGTGCGCAGGACCCGGGTCCTGCACGATTTCATGCAGCCCTAGCTTTGCCTCTGCATGATTGACAGGCAGCAACATTTTTGGAGTGAGGACGACAGGCATTCCCAGAAATGAGGGCGTGTCGCCCTCATTTTTTGGTAGTGGCAAGGTCAGAATCTGCGTCCATTGATGTAGTGTCCTGTCTTCGCAAGCTAGCCAGCCTACTCAGCTGGCCAACGCAGTCCACCATCGCGACCATCGTTAGTGCTGGGATCGCAAATGCTGCTGGGGGGTGTCAGACACCTCCTGCTGCGTTTGCTTATTTTCAAGGATGGAGTTGCAAAGCTGCTTGAATGCATCTTTGCAATTCCATCCACTACTGAATCTAATAACTAATTAGGTATTTAGCAGTTTTCAATTAGCTTAATTGGCTCAATATTCACACGTCATTTTTGGGTGTTAAAAAAATGGCCTCAAATTACCCCCAAATCAAATTTTTCATTAGTTTAGGCACCCCAAATTGATTTAAAGTATTTTTAAAATTAAAAATAAATATTTTTTTATCATTTTTGAACATTATTTTGAAAAAAAATTAAAATGGAATTAAATTACCACAAAATCAACTTTTTCTTTACTTTTTTTGCATTTTTTTTGTTTAATTTGTTTGACATTAAACAAAAAGTCTGCTTTTTATATATTTTTAAAAGTTTAAAAAAATGCACAAATCAGCCATTTGACACAGTGTAAAAACCTCCAGTACTTTCCTTATACCCACTAACATCCTTCTATATGGTCCTGCTAATGAAGTTGTCACTTTTTGGGGTCCAGGATGGTCTCCCCACTTATTCATGCAGTTCTCCCAAGTCACATGCTATAAAAAATTCAGACACCCTCACTGCCAGTAGCGCGAGTTGACATTTCTACATGGATTGTGCGTTTCTTGGGAATGAGCATTTGTGAGAAGTGTGTGAGTCTCATGAAACAAACTTGCAATTGCTAACTCACACCTAATTGGATTGACCCCTTAGACTTATGTTCAAAGAGATGAAACTGGGCTGTAACTCTGTATTCTCATGTCGGCAAACTTAACTGAGGGCATGTTGTTAGAATTGTAGAGCTAGGTTTCTGAGAGTTAGTTTCCTTTTAGAATGTAAGCTCTATGAGCAGGGCCTTTCTCCCTCCTGTTCTCATCAACTACTTCTCTTTGCACACCTACCACACATCCTCCTTGGGCTCTCTGCCCTGGACCCCAATCATCTGTTTTTGTTTTTTCAGATGAACTAGACCCATCATTTGTGCCCACACTAACAGCTACAGGTTTCAGTTGACGATGTGCATTTCAATTTGCACACATTGCTTCAGTTGTGTCAAGATTTGTAGTGCTTTATTTACTGTACTGTTTTATCCTGTATTGTCTTATTGTTTTGCCCTCTGTATGGCGCTGTGGAACACTTGTGGCACCCTATAAATAGTTGTTTGGAGGGTTGGTGCAAATTCACACTGATAATTATGAGTAGGAGTAAACAAGTGTCACACCTAAAGGCAGTTATATATCAAGATCTGAATCTGCATATGGGCTAATATGCAAATTATTTTTGTGAATGATTCCAACTTTGCATCATTCCTATTGCCTACTGTAGATGCCAAACACAACACAGTTACTTTCCTACACAAGCTCAGAATGTCAAGAGAAGGTAGACATGGTGAGTGAAGGTGGGGAGGATCTGAATGCACAGTTCAGACAGAGGTCAGAGGCATTCCAAAGACTCTCTGCTCACTATATTATGTATGTTCCATGTGACTACATGACACTGCATACAATTATATAGCATTAATAGCAAGTTGAAGAAAAATTAACAAAGATAAATGGGAAACATTGTATTAAAATAGCTTGCCATTGTGATTTATATTACAAAAACACATATAATTTTTTCATGGGATTACTACATTAACTAAATATTGAACAATTGTTTACCACTTATATTGAAATGGAAGAGAGACATGAACCAGAAGTTGAATTAAATTGTACAGTGGTACAGAATATGCTGGTGCTATACAAGTAAATGTTAATAATAATGATAATAACTTAAATAATGGCACCATTGCTGTATGACTGTCAAAGGAGAGTTACTGGGGAGGACTAATGGAAATCTCATTAATGGAGCAATTGCATAGAGCATATGTATTCTTCAAAGCTTATATAAACTACTCATCTTCCTACATGTATTACCTGCCACAATTGACAAAAGAGTAGGATTACTGATATTTTTTTGATCAGTTTAGGCAAATGAAATTTCACTTAGTTTCATGTTGCCAATATCAGCGAATATACTTTTAAGAGGGAAGCCTCATCAGATTTGAAATCATGTTTACCATCTGATCTAACATTAATGCATGGCAAGCAGACTCCATATTTGGTTCAAAGAGAGTACAGGTTGCTTATGTTTTATCCAGTATTGTTTGTAAAAGAAACTAGCCTAGATTATGAGAAAGAAAAAATATCACACAAAATCTGTCAGTCATGCATTTCGTACCATAATTCTGCTGCATAAATTAATTCTTATGTTGTTGAGTTTCAAATGTTTTGGGAATCAACGTTGGTGGTACATTGGAACAAGTGTAATAGTACATTTGGGTCATGTGTAATGTAATAGAGTAAGTCATGGGTCAGCTCTACTCTATCTACTGTTATCTGTCCTAAAAAAAAATTTGTTTGATAAAACAGAAAATAAAAAAGAACAGTACAAACTTGACACCTGAAATGAAGACATATCTGATGCTTCCTTTCTAGTATGTGATTAATCCATAAATAAGAAACCAACACAAGGCTCCCTGTACAGGATTATACTAATGCATTTTGAGTAGTATGCCCAGAGAAATAAGCAATCAAACATTTTCTTTCTTGTTTTATTCCATTTTCCTTATTAACTGATTCATCTCCTTTAAAAGATTAGCAAACAAAAAACAAATGCACCAAATTATTTGTAATGCTAATAATTTTGTAGCTGTGTTTGCCTCTACAACATCTGGAAAAAAAAATATATATAATAAAATAGGACACAATTCTGTATTTTTTTTCTCTGGAAATATTCCCTAAAGACCTTAACTGTCAGTTTCTTTAAAAATGAATGCAAGTGATTTCTCATTTTATCATCTATTGCAACTCTAGAAATACAGAGAGTACAAGGAGTTATCATGAAATAAGTAGGACACTATTCTTGACACATCTCTTTTCAACTGTATTATATCTTGCTGTGATAAAATATATTGCTTTTGTTGGGTTGTTACTATCCTTGATTGTTTTTTTAAATTAACTTGTTTTCCCACATATCACTAATTTATAACCTTCCTTGTAGTTTTTATTAAGTATAGTCTATAATGAGATTCTATGAATATAGTAATACTGACCTTCCAAATAATATAACAAATAAGGTTTCTGAAAAAAATGTAATTTATTGCATGACTTCCTGAGTACATTGATTCTTCTCCCAGATGTACACTTTGCTATTTACGTTTCTTTACGCCTTCTATAACTCCTGATTAGCATTTACTGTATCTACAATTGCCACCACTGCCTTCTATTGAGTGATTCAGCTACCCCTAAGCAATATCTTTACTTTCTAACCTCTGATGCCACTTATCTTTCTCTCTCCCACCACCCTTCCATGAACACATTTATTCACACTTTCAATTTAAGGTAACCACCACTCTCTCCAACATAATAGTTCAAAACTTTCCACCATAACTACCCCTTATACCATGCTCAGCACCTTATACCATCTTCTTTCTCCATTCTAAACAAGCTGAGGGAAAACACAAATTCACATATCACATTTCATGTTCCTCTCTCTTACCCTCCTTCTCCTCGTGGTTACTGGTAAGATCTCTCCCAAACCTGGGCCCCAAGGTCACATCAATATATCACCTATTTCTTTCTAACTCCTTCAGCCTCTTTGTTTTTACTGAAACCTGGCTCGCTCCTCCTTATGTCTTCCCTTGCAGCTTTCTTCTATGGGACATATCCAATTAGCCGCTAATTGTCATGCTGGATGGGATTCAATTAGCGGGGATTCCACACGCGGGTGTCCCTGAGACCCAGCATGCGAGTCCCCGCTGTTTGACTTTACCTCGCACCTCATGTAGTCCTCGAGCGAGATGGTATTACACACTGATTCCGCAGTTCTCGCGGAATCAGTGTGTTCTCGTGTGGAAGTCCCAGTTTAATGATGCGGTGAAATAGCTATTTAATTGAATAGCTAAACCCCGCATTGCGGGACTTTTGCCTGTCAATTAGCCGCAGGCGATTGGATATGCTCCTATGTGCACTCTGATTCATTCATTCATTCACAATTTTTCGGTTAGTAACCATCATGAGTGTGGAGGAACGATTCCTACTTTTCTGTAACTGCACTTTCAAAGTAAATCCCAAAAAATCTTCACATTATTTTTCTATCCATCCATTTCTGTTCTCTCTCCTCCGCCTTCATCTCACAGTCATATATCACCACCCTAGGACCAGTCTCTCACTTCTTATTATTGGGATTCTCAGCATAACCGGTCAACAATTTTACCAGCAATGCCACCTCTAAACTTCTCTCACTTACTTCATCCTAACAAATCTCACTTTGAACATCATCTCCTAGCTTTTGTGACGGATAACCCCTGGACCTTTTAATCTCTTTTTTATGTATCTATAGCTTCTATAACCTATTATATCCTCTTTCTAACCATTCTTATAACCCACACTGCCTGCCACATTACTCAAATCCATGTGCAAACAGCAACAACTAATTGCCCTTAACCTGATCTAACTTGTACAACTCCTTTCTATTACTGTACTTCCCTGATGCAGCAGTCTCTGGGCTTGATTCAGAGCCGGACGCTCTGAACGAGCGCTCACTCTGAATCAGGTGTTTTTTTTGTGTGCGGCCTCCAGGCTGCTCGCATAGCTGTGGGTGACCACCCACAGCTATTGCGAGCGGTCAGGTTGATGGTCACGATGGTCAAGACCATGGCGACCATCAGGCTTGCGACAAAACCCTTGTGGTAGGGTGGCCGCAAGCCCCAGAGAGATTCTGGCTCTAACAGAGCCAGAAGCTCTCCCACTGACAACATTGGTGATGCCAGTGGGGCCGCCCCCAAATGGCAGGCGTTTGTTTGGGAATGCCTCCATTTGGCCAGCCACCCCCCTGACCACCTACCAAATGGGTCAAGCTGTCAATCACCATCGACAGCCCACCCCCTTTGGTGCGAGACCCGGAGCGACGGAGCACCTGTCGCTAGCCGGGTCTCGCGCATGCGCACGATGGAGCTGGCTCCGTCGTGCGCATGCCCAGTGGGCAAACATCGACCCAGTTGCAAGCGCTCAGCACTTGCGACAGGGTCTGAATCAGGCCCTCTGTCTACAGCACTATGGGCCTGAATCAGACCTGGTCGCAAGCGCTGAGTGCTCGCAACTGGGTCGGTGTTTGCTCACTGGGCATGCGCACGATGGAGTCAGCTCCGTCGTGCACATGCGTGAGACCCGGCTAGCGATGGGTGCTCCGTCGCTCCAGGTCTTTCACTAAAGGGGGCGAGCTGTCGATGGTGATTGACAGCCCCGTTTGGTAGGTGGGCAGGGAGGGTGGCTGGCCAAATGGAGGCATTCACCAGTGATGTCAATGGGAGAGCTTCTGGCTCTATTAGAGCCAGAAGCTCTCTGGGGCTTGCGGCCACGAGACCCTACCACAAGGGTCTCATCACAAGCCCGATGGTCGTGATGGTCTTGACCATCGTGACCATCAACCTGGCCACTCGCAATAGCTGTGGGTGGTCACCCACAGCTATGCGAGCGGCCAGGAGGCCGAACAGCAACAACAACAAAAAAAACACCCTGATTCAGAGCGAGTGCTCATTCAGAGCGTCCATCTCTGAATCAGGCCTTATGTTCACAGCCTCAGATGAGGCAACTCTTGCCACCTCCCATCCTCTCCAGCAATTCAAACCCAACCTTGGTACTCCAAAAAGACTTGCTACCTGTTGACGTGCTTCTGTACCAACAAATAACAATGGATAAAATCTGTTTCTACCAACTTTCTCCACTCAAAATTTTTTTTTTCTTTTATCTTTTTAATACACTTTATTTTCTGTTCAAGAAAAAATACTTTACATTAAGTTTCTGTCCAAACTACCAATCCTTTCCTCTTTGCCACCTTCAACTCCCTTATCTACCCACCACCACTGCCTTCTTCTTATCTTACTGTTAGTGCAGTTGCCACCTATCAAAATAGACAAAGAAATGCCTCAACAGATTCAAAACCTCAAACCCAAAGTCTCTTCTACTCTGCTATCCACCTTCAGTTCTTTCTCTCCCTTTACTGAAAACTAGGTCTTCACACTTCTATGCTCTTTTCACCACCCCTTATTACATGCCTCCATTGCTTCTCCACACCGTAAAGCTGTCACACTTCATTTACACTTTTCTTTTTGTTTTCACACAAACTCTAAAAACTTTCCTATCCTCAGAAAACATTCTCTTAAATCTCTATGTCTCTCCAAATACCAACCTGTTGCTCTACTCCACTTTTACATTCAAACTACTTGAGAGGCCTGTGTGGAACTGTCTAACTCACCTCCCCTCTTCTTACCCCTTTCTCAACCTTCCACAATTGGGTTTGTGCCCTGTACACTACACCAAGATTGTCTTTACTTAATTGTCCAGCAATCTTCTCACTGCTAAGTAAAAAGGTTCCTTTTTATGCTTATTCTTCTTGAACTCTGCTGATTTTTATATAGTCAGCCATTATTTTCTCTTGCACACCTTTCACTGACTTGGTTTTTGTGGCACTTTGCTCCCTTGTTATTTTACTTCCTACAGTTTCTCGCATATTCTACTATCAAGTCCAACTTTCTCTTATGTGCCTCTAGGTTCTACTTTGCTCTGCCCTTTTATTTTCTTTCATAATACTGTACCATTTATCTTGGTGGACTAAAAGGCTCCTTCAGCTATTACTAGCATCTCTTATGCAGAAAATACCCAAATGATCTCTGCTCCTTGATCTATCTCCTACTCTTTTATCCCATGTGTCTCTGTCTTTCCATCTCTAATAGTGTCACAGCATTACCAATTCCTTATAGAGTTTAGGCTTTTGTGAGAAAGGTCCATTCTATCCTCTGTCTCATGCCTATACTTTCTTCATCAGTCTTGCATAACCCTTGTGTGATTTATTGTATGTGTGGTTTGTTATACTGACTGTCTTGTGCTACTGAGTTTTGTGGCACCTTTTAAATAAACTATTATGATTAATGATCTCAGTAACTTATTTCCTTCTTATTAAAGGAAGTCTCACTGGCAGCCACCTGGATCAATAAAAGGATGTAAATGTAATGTAAAAGAACTAAGGTTCTTATTCGGAGGTGGATGCAGTGTTGATATTTGCGCAGTCAAGAAATATCTGGCTACGGTGCATGCGTGAAAAGTCAACAAAACCCATACAGCACAGGCGTGTACCTAACTGTACAGTGATCACATTGCATAAGGGATCTGTAGCAATAGAAAAGGAGAGTGCAAATCAGGGGCTTTTCTGGATGGCTACTAGGAGGTGACCTGTAGTAGTGCAAAAAGAGGGTGTGTTATGAGAGTGTCATGGGTGTGTAAATGCATTGTGTTCTCTTTCACAGCACCGCAGCCACAGAGTTAATTTTTATGAGGTATTGAGATGGATAAATTTTGAAAACTATAGGGGTCGATGGTGCAAGCGATGGTGCCTCAATGGTGGAATGTTCTTAACCAGCAGAGGATTTGCACTGTGCCCAGATAATGAAAATGGGTGCCTCAGAGTTTACTCAGTCAGTCACACACTCTTATAAAACTGACATTTACATAATTTTGCAGTTGCGAATCTGTATGAAATCACAGCCGCAATTGAATAGCGTCAAACTATGACAAAGGTTAAATACACTTTTTCAGGCACTAATATAAATTACTGTGAAAACACTACTTTTCAAGGCACCTATATAAACTGCTTATTGCAAATAGTTAATACGTTTATGTATCCAAAATGGCTGCAGCAGCCTTGTGTGAACCTGTAAACAATCAATATAAACTTTCAATAGTGAAAGCAAACAATATAAATCAAAGGATGGCACTGTGCTAGTTACAATATAGTATATACATATGTAATATAGGTTAAAAAATCATTGATACCGGCCGCTGATTGGCTGATGGGAGTGGCCAGTGATTGGTTGAGAGTGTCCGCTTCCATGGTAACTCCTGCTCCATTAGAGTGAATGGAGCTGACCGACAATGTGGCAGCGGACACTGCCTGCTCCCTGTCCATTGGCTCACAATTGTTTTTTTTATTTTTTTTACCAAGAACTTGAACTACTTCAGAATGTTGGTAAGTATGCAGTGTGAGTGTGGGTGGGTGAGTGAGTGAGTGAGGGAGTGAATGGATTAATTAATGTGTAATAAAGATGTACAATAATCGGAATGTTAGTACTGTGGGGTTTTTTTTTAGGTTTTTTTTAACAGTGGGATACAGATGCCACCAGCCTGCTGGAACTTGTACTTCTACAAGTGCCAAAGGGCAGGCTGGCTGGTACCTGAAGTTCTACTGTGAAGAACAATATTATTACTGTACATAAGTTAAGCCATTACATCTGCACCCACAGCCACCAGTGGTGCAGAGAAGATCCCTGGGCTTTCCACCCAGGACTGGTGACCCCATATTTTTAGGGGTGGTTGACCACCCTGCCCCATGATTGCCAGCCCTGCACTAAACAGTTTGGGGCTGCATAATGCTTTGGCAGGAGGACTCCATGCTATGTGTCCTCCTGATGTGGAATTACAGCCATGGCAGGTTCAACCTGGTGCTAGTAAATGAAAATTAAGGGGAAACCCCACTCCAATTTTTCCACCAATTTTCCAGACCAAACTAGGCTAAAAGGTCCAGGGCTGGTTATAAATTTAAGGGGGACCTCACGCTGTTTTTTTTTCCAATTATTTTAACCCTTTTCTAATCCCTAAAAAGCATGCACAGATCACTGTGCTTCTTTTTAACATGAATTAGGGCAACATTTATTAAAGGTAGATTTTTGACCAGGTTTGAGTTCATTATATCTCAAAATCGACCTTTAGTATATTTTGCCTTACGTCACTACTGCATGCATCTCTGTGGGAAACATCAACATATGTTCAAAATTCAGGATAAACTCCAAATAGAAATGTAGATGTAAATAAATAAATAAATATAAAAATAAATAAAAAACAATAAAAAAAATGTGTCCTCATTGACCAATATATATTCAGTGTTAGGGTTGCTTAAGAAGCCCTTTCTTGGACTTAATTTGGGCAAAACTTCCAATTTACAGGAACGGAGTAATAGTGTAGTCTATGAACAAATGATTTTTACACAGTGCTTTCAATGGGCAATGTTATCTATTGTAATTGACATTTATATGTGATTACATTTATTTGTAAACGCTTATATATATTTTTATATCCATATTACATATATGTATGCCATCTATTTTTAACTAGTGCAGTGACACACTTATTTTTTTATATTTTCTAGATACTCGGAAACCCTCTCTGCGTGCACTAGTGACAATATATATGTATATGATTGAAACCATTCAGATTTGTCCTTAGCTGTAATAAGTATGATAATGCATTACAAACTCAAATGAATACATTTTAAAAAATTATTTAAATTATGAGTTATATTAACATTTCTACATGCGTTTTCCCACCTATATGAATTTATGTCCAAGCCTGGAAATAGAGAAGTTTACAAGGTAAATAAATGATCACAATCAGTGGTGGCATGAAAAATGCAAGTAAATGGAATTTGATAGCATTATCATTGTGTGTAATTGAAACATTAGAAGAATTGGCACAGATACATACATTTTCAAATGGTAATTTTTCTCTAGTGGTTTGAAGGGTTACATTTTAAATTACCAGCAATGTGTGATGATTACAAACCACTAAAGTTGGGCATCCACTATACAATTTTCTGTCAGATATCTGTCCAATCTGGCTGGTTGGAATGAAAACCTGGTAATGTATGGGAGCAAATGACAGTCGATCATATGGTTTTAAACACTGAAAAAAGGACAAAAAAAAATGTTCAAATTGGCTAAATTTGTGTGTTTTAACCGATTTGTCTGAACAACCATTTTTGCCTATTTTCCAGTGTTTGTGAGTAAATGGACGATTGTCATTTGCTCCCATACATTACCAGGTTTTCATTCCAACCAGCCAGATTGGACAGATATCTGACAGAAAATTGTATAGTGGATGCCCAGCTTTAATCATATGCAGTTAAAGCCAATGCAGTTTAAGGGAAACTGCATCCAATCTAAGTTTGGGCAGCAGATATGTTTGGGCCTCTAAATCTAGATGTACATGGGACAATGATCTGTAGAATTGGCCCCCTCCTGTTACCCCTGGATAGTGAATACCAGGTTTAAAAACAAAAGAATGTGTCCCTCGTTCTTCTTTTATAAAGAATATATGTGGCATCTTAATTAATATATGTGATCCTTATTCTTTTCTATTGATACTAGCGACCTGCCCCTGCTTCACAACGGGAGCAATTTTGAATTTACGGCAATAGTCTTTTTTAACCAAGGTCTTATAAGATTGCCATGTAGACTACATTAGTTGTTTTTCCTCCTGACATCAATAGTGAAAAGATTTAGTTTTGACGTGACATGCAAAAGGGAAGGGCCGGTGCAAGGTTTCCAGGTGCCCTAGGCAACATTTCACTAACCGCCCCTGTTCCCTCCAATTCATAATATGCCACGCATCACTCTCCCCAGTTTATAATATGCCAGATAGCAGTGTCCCAAATTCATAATCTACTATATAGAATATTACACACAGCAGAGCACCAAAATCATAATGTACCTCATAGCACTGCCGCAAATTCATAATATGCCACACAGCTGTGCCACAAATTCATTATATGCCACTCAGCCATGAATTATGCCATACATTTTTTTTTTGTGGACTCAGCGGCGCCCTCCAGTTGTCGGCGCCCTCAGGCTGCTGCCTAAGGTTGCCTAATGGTAGCACCAGCCCTGCAATAGGGACATTCCGGTGTCGGGATTATGATAGGCATCGGTATTTCAACGCCTATCATAAATCCCAGCCAGCATTCTGATGTCTGTTCCTGTTCTTTATTTATTCTCATGCCAAAGCAGACTCTTACTGGAAATTGGACTTGTTTGAAATTAAAGAATAATTTTTCACAAAATTAAATAGAATGGTAAAAAAGGGAAAAACAAAATTTTTGTATCAGTAAACAGGGCTTATATCAATATTTCTGGAGAAACCGGATAATACATATCACTCTCTACATGGTATATAATAAATTCCATCGCTGTGATGTATCTTTAATGGTTTAGGCAGCGAAAGGCAGGAAAGTGCTTGGGCGTCCATATTTTCAATTACTTGCTACACTAAAATCGTCACTGCTCGGCTCCCTCTTGTCATACATTAATGTGTCATACACCTAAACCTTCCTCAACAAATGCTCTATAGAATAGTGAAAACTGCATCAAAATCTGTCCAGTGGTTCTCAAGATTAGCCAAAACAAACAGACAGATGCCTACCAGGGACTTTATTTTATACTATGTATAGATATGTGCCCCTTTATTGTTAATATCTGTGCACCATTTATTTCCAATATTAATATATATTAAATAACATATCTGAACTAAAGGGATTTAGGGGTTAGGCAATAAAATGTCCACTACTCCTCTTATCAAACTACAATATATTAATATATTGTCTTACCCATTCCACCTACTAAGCTATAATGTCTAAATTGATGCATGTTGCTTCACACAGAGCCATAACTAGACATTTTGGTGACCTGTGCCAGAAAGAGCATTGGCGCCCCCCTCATTTTTCAAAGGGACATAATGCACCTAAAAAATGGGAAAGGCCTCATGGGGAAGGGCCAGGGAAAAGATAGGGGAGGCCTGGAGATGCTGGGGATGAAATAAGAGGAAGCTACAAGTGAGAATGTTAATAAACAGAAATTTTACAGGCCCAAACAGCGCTGTGGGGCCCTGCGGTGCCCTGTGCGATGGCACCGGCTGCACTACCTTAGCTATGGCCCTGGCTTCACATCATAGTTAAAACCAGAGGTGGCCTGAGGCATAAGCGGTATAGGCGGCCTCTTAGGGCCCCGCACCTCAAAGGTGCCCTGCAAAGAGTTATTGGGCACTTGGCATGTACGGAATTGAGTGATTGTTTAATTAATGGGCAGGTCCCTCTCTCATGACCAGCCATCTTACTGCCTGGAGCCGTTCTTCCTTCCCTTTTCTCTTGATCACTGAGACTGCACACATCAGCTGGTGCACACCATCTGTAGTTAGGAAGAGATGCAGATGGAAGAGAATGCCTCTGCAGTGCTAGTAGGTACATGAAGGTAAGTAAAACCTTCTGTCTGTCTGTCTGTCTGTAAGGAGGATGCTGAGGTGCTGGAGTCACTGACTGAATCTTGCTGTTCTTGCAGTAATGGACGCATCGTTGTTTGATTCCCACACAATATTTAAAACATTTTTCCTGACTGTATACAGCTGGGCTAAATACAGTAAACATATTATACTGTATTAGTCACTTGTGCAGGGATGAAACCATGGACAAGTCTATTTTATCAGAATAAGGTAACTGTGATCATCATATAATAAACACAACAATATATACTTGCACTTATAAATGAAATAGGGAAAAATAAAAAATTTAAATGTTGATTTAAAATCAGAAGAAAAACAAGGACCTAGTGTTTTTTTGTTTGTTTATATTTATTTTTGCATCTATTCTGTTTGCCCATTGTTCTCTTTTTCTGCAGATTCAATTGAAATTGAAGTACACTATTTGTTTTCTGCACTTCAAAACTAATGGGAACAGTGCTCTATATATATTTCTACTCCAGAGCTTATTTGTGTGAATGGGTAAAAAGCGGAAATAATTTAGACACTGATTCCAAGACTCATGGGTTTATGGAGCATTTTAGGGGGATATTCAATTATAGGCAATGTCCAGGTAGTGCTCTGAGGATTTATATTATGGGGCCTTTTTTTAATTTTTTGCTGAAGGCCCATAAAACCTGTGGCCACTCCTGGTCAAAACAACCAAAATCAAGTTAAAACAACATGTTACAAAAAATGCCAAAATTATTAGTTTTTGCAATGAAGTGCCTGCTACAAAACATTTGAGTCTTAGAAGCCTATGTAATTGTGGAACTGACGTTATTATTAGAGCTCCATATTGCGGATGATCTTCTAATTTTTAATGAAAATATCCCCGTTATGTGCCAAAGGGAACTCACAGGGACAGCAGTTGCGGTAACCACTGTCCCTGTATGTTAAATCCCCGGGACATTGTAGAAGTCTTTCACATTTGTATAGGCGGCCTCTTTTGTGAAATACAATACATTTGTGAAAGACTTCTCCTGTGGAATCGCACAGTGTCAGGTTCTGCCGCCAGCCAGAGGCTACAGGATAGAGATTGAAAGATCTCTCTCCTGCTCATAAGCCTCCATAGGCGTAAAACAGTTTACACTAGGAATGTGTGCCGACCCCCATGTTTTGGTTTTGGATCTGTATCTCCTTCAAGGTTTTGGATCTGGATTTGGTTTTAGTTTTGGATCTGTATTTTTTTCAAAATATAATAAAAACAGTTAAAATCACATAATTTGAGCTTGTTTTTGTTCCTACAGTATTATTAACCTCAATAACATACATTTCCAGTCATTTCCAGGCAATTGTGACCTCCTCACAATATTGTCTTCATCCAGTCTTGGTCAAAGGTTGCATCGAACTAGCTGGCTGACTAAGCTAAGTGACAGCAGTGGACGGCACAAATATGTGACACCTCAACTTGTGTAGGAAACAGAATGGCACTGCAGTGGCAGACAAGAAAGACTTCCCATAATATTGGGACAGCTACAGGAATACATGCCAACTCTCCCGCAATTGCCAGGAGGATAACTAAAAATGGATGGCGTTCCTGGCTGCTCGCAAGAAAGGGGAAGTCTCCCAAAATCACATGCTATTAGCATAAACCTATCATTAGTCAGGCAATGGTCTTATAGTTAGTAACGCAGTAAGTATCCCCTCTTTGCACGCAACACAAGCAGATAGTTGTTAATTCTCCATGAAACTCTGGGAAAGAGTCATAAAGCTGAGTCTCAGTAACCCTGCAGAGCACCCTATGTAGAACGTAATATGAGCAAAGTCCCATCAGGCAGCCCGTATAGTGAAAAAACAGCTCTTTCCCTACAGCACACGAACAATGTCTCTCGCCTGAACATCAGAGCAATACAATTCAAAATTATACTGAACGAGCATAGGGCCTGATTTAGAGATGAGCGCTAATGCAATCGCAGCTGTGATTTCGTATGGAATGCAGCTGCAAAACTATGCTAATGGTTCAAAAGATCCCCCTAACAAAGAGATGCCCACTGCTGCCTTATTACCTGTATACAACGTTGTTTACCTGCGTAAATATCGGTAACATCGGTGCACATCCAGTGGCCAGCCTACCATTGTAGCAGTTCTGAAAAGCCACAGACTTGACAGCTCTCCTGACACACATAGGGTTCCCATGCTGTGTAGGAGATCACAGTGGCTAATTTATGCGTGCCCATGTAACAGCGTTTAAATGGTCAGGCATGCCTGGATTTATTTAACCACCCCCATTATCTCCCCCAAAGGCTGACAACCTGTCACTCACTTTGCGATGGATTACTGCTTGCATCCGTAATCTCAATGCGATCGCTGCACATGTGCAGTGCCGTTTATATGCATGCGCAATGGTAAACAATCACTCGATCTGCATTAGCGACCATCTCTTAATCATGCCCACAATCTATATTGCAATGGTATTTTAGACTGTACCCCTGATCAGCGAGTTACAGCCGTATGTAAATAAATAGACAGGGACTGCAACTGTGTGTAAATATAGACAGGGAGTGCAACTGTGTGCTGCTGATGGATCACAGCAGGGCCGGATACAGTTAACAGTGTGTGCTGGCTGGCAGTGTGGGTACTCACAGTATGCCATGGAATTAAATCGGACACTGCAGGGAGATGACATGCTGGCCATTCGTATTTATTGCTGCAAGGACTCCCAGAGCTGGGCTGATAGCGTGGTGTGTCCAGACACCTACTCTGCCAGGGGAAACTTGCTGACAGTCACAGTGGAAGGGTGTGACTTCTGTCACATCTGCCTGTTGGATCCAATCAGCTGCCGTTACCATTTTAACAGGCCACTGATTGGATCTGACAGACAGAAGTGACAAAACCAAAACACAGAGTTCTGACAGTGGAAAAAGGAGGTTTTGCCTCATTTCTGGATCTGAGCCCGGCAGGAATCTGAGCCCGCTCATCTCTAGTTTATACCATCTGAAGATGGTGTAAACTACCGCAGCCATACTCCAAAAAGCTTAGCTTTTTGGGGTTTGGTACAAAGGGATGAGATTGTAGACCCCATTGATAATAATGGGGACTGTGATCTGCAGTGCTAATAAGCACTCTGCTGGAGATTTCTGTGAAATCTTGTGCATTGTGCTATTAGTACTTAGGTACAATACATAAACTTAAGAAGAAACAGAAGTTTGATAAGCTTGGAACATAGACCCCTTAATGCATGTACATTCTCTGATCCCTTTACTAAGGATAATAAAATGTAGTAATGAAAAAAATGCACACAGGCTAGTTTTAGAACCATCACTGGGCAAAGATCCTTAGGGAGGACTTCAATAGTTTTTATGGGCGTCTTAACTAATGGGCGTCTATCAGAGCAATTCAAGTGTTTCTCCCATGCACATTAGTGTTTAACACGCCCCGAAGCACCAGGTGTAGACGCTCAAAACAGCTAAACCCGACTAAACTCCTGGTTTGGGCATCTAAACTCCTATTTTTAGCATCTAAACTCCTAGTTTGGGCGCCCTAACAACTGACTTTGCACAGATTTTTCCTCACCTCAGGAAAAAATGTATCTGCTGCAGCTAATGGTCGTCTATCACATAAACAATTGAATTGCTCTGATGGACGCCTATTAGTTAAGACGTAGTCCCCATTGCTAATAATGGGGACTGTGATCTGCAGTGCTAATTAGCACTTTGCCTGAGATTTCTGTGAAATCTCCTGCATTGTGCCATTAGTATATAGGAGCAATAAAGCTAAAGAGCATCCAAATCTAAACTTTTGTTTATATCCTAAAGAGGGAAGAGCTTCTACTATGAAATGAACCCGCATGCAGGAAATTGTCACAAGTGTATCCTAAAAGGGTTATTTAGTAATACCCCTTTTACACCAGAGCAAAAACCTGGGTTTTTGCTGGGTCTACCCGGGTCGCAGCTCAGTGTAAATGGGTCTCTGAAAAATAACCTGGGTCAAGTGACCCTGCAATCCAACCCAGGTAGCTACCAGGGTTGGACCCAGGATGGACCCAGGTAATTGTGCAGTGTAAACGGTGCAACCCAGGTTATCTGACCTGGATCATGCCTAAAATGAGAGGATTGGTGGTTGTGGAGCATTCACCTCCCACTTTTTATGACCTCACAGGTTTAGCAGGGCAGACCTGAGTTCAGTGAGAACAGGGCTGACCTGGGAGTAACCCAGATCAAAGGTGCAGTGTAAATGGGTCTGACCTGGGTCTGACCAGGGTTGGAACCATGTCCAAAAACCCAGGTCGGACCTGGGTTTTTGGTGGAAAAGAGGTATTAATGGTAATGTAAATAGAGTGAAATTGTTACTAGTACCACTTTCAGACAGAAAATGGCAAAAAACACGGCTTTTACCCAGCATTTTGCATGCCAGGTTTTTTGCCATTTTCTATCTGATACCTCTTTCACACAGGAAAATTAAAATCCTGGGTAATTCACTTTTACCCAGTAATTTGCTAAACAACCTGGGATTTTTCCCTGTGTGAAAGGGTCAACCCGGGACTTAATTCCCGGGTCTACGACCCTGCAAAAAAAACAGGGGTCTGAGACCTGGGAGCCCCGGGATGACCCTTTCACACAGGGAAATATCCTGGGTTGTTTAGCAAATTACCAGGTAAAAGTGAATTACTTGGGATTTTCATTTTCAGTGTGAAAGGGGTATAATTGAATGAGATAATTGCTATATACAGCAATTCCCATCTAAAGAGAATAGCAGAAGTGTCACAGTTAAATAAAGCTTACAATTTGTTTATTAAAAGTGTATGGTTATTGTGTCTTGTGCCGCAAAACTGTCCATAGAAGAAGGAGTGTATACAAGGTAATAGCTAATTAATCGGTTCAAAGAGTATTTGTCATTTTCCTTGGAGATGTTCTGAGGTCCCATTCAAGGATAGAAGATGTAGTAAAGGCCTGTGTGGAAGCACTTAGAAAACAGAAAGCAAATAACCGGTGAGTGTTTAATAACAACTACTCCTGCACCCAGTTACAATGGTAAATAACAATAACTAGTATACTAATTAGTTAATCATCAAAAATTTAGAGGGATTGTTTAAAAAATAGCTAATTAAAACATTGTAATCTTTTATGCTATTGATGCATCTACAGGTTCATCAGCAGGTAAAACTACACCACTCTTTAAAGAAGTTTGCAGTCTTATACCCCTTTTCCACCTAAATTCCGGGTCTGACCCGGAGTTGGAACAAAGTTCCTATCCGGATCAGACCCGAAATTTTGTTGGCGCTGACTCGGGATATTCCCGAGTCAGCGCCGCTCACACCGCAGTCGGATCTGCATAGACCCGGCTTTTGCGGAGTGAAAGTGGACGCTTGGAGATGACATCATCTCCAAGCGCCACTGCAGCCGGACCAATCGGCCGGCTAGCAGCGCACTCCAGGTCATCGTGACCCAGAGTGCACTGTTCCCATAGTAGGGTTTCACGGGCTACGCACGTGTTAAACCCTGCTAGTTACCTGGGTTGGATTGCCAGGTCACTCGACCCGGCGATCCTACCTTCTGCCCTTTTACACCAGGGTGCTGCCCGGGTTAACCCTTCAAAAACCCGGGTTTTAGCTCCGGTGTAAATGGGGTATTAGCTATGGGAGTTGATCAGTTTGGAATATTAATAATTGCTTTGCTGTAAAGAAGTATTATTTGTCACTAGTTATAATGTGGCTAACACAGTGTCAGAACACAGTAAAAGAGGAGGAGGCTGGCAACAAGAAGGGCCTGGAATGTCCAGTGAAAAGAAAAGTCTATGCTTACCCCAGCCAAATATACATCTTTGATTGATATGATGCAGAGTGATAGAAAATCTCTTCAGTCACCATTGTTGATAAATTTGACTGAACCCTCGTATAGGCAACATCTGAAAAACCCTCTCATGAAAAACCCTAACCTTAATATTGACTATTTATGGAATGGATCTTACAATAGTTCTCCAAATCTAGCATTGTACAGTGATTAAAAATTTGCATAGGGAAAGTCCTATTTTTTTTACTGCCTCCTCTGGGACTAGATTCACTAACACTGTAAACAACACATTTCTCAAAAAATGTCTGATTGTCACCTATCTCCTCAGGGCAGTTATTGTAACAAGTTTGCCTGAAGGCAGTGTACAACCCAATCCACACAAAATGAATAGCTTTATGCATCTTGCATAACAGCAAGCAGTTTTGCCTGTAGTTCATCTGTGTGGAAGGTTTTTCCAAAGTTTTAAGCAAGGTATATTCGCATGGGCAGTTAAAGTACAGGAGCACACATATTCAGAGAGCCATAAACTGTTTTCATTCATTTTTCATGTTGGTTGAGACTGTGGGGTCTATTTACTAAGCAGTGTTAGGAGACAGAGTGAAAAGTGATAAGTCTGTGATAAGGTGCCAGCCAATCAGCTCCCAGCTGTCATTTTTCAAACACAGCCTGTGAGATGACAGTTGGGAGTTGTTTGGCTGGCACCTTATCACTTTCTTATCACTTTTCACTCTGTCTCCTAACACTGCTTAGTAAATAGACCCCTATACATTATAGAATCATTGTTTTCCAAATATTCACAGCTGATGATAGTTTTACTTTTGCTGACATATTTTCCTATTCAAATTCATTATCTCCTGTTTATAGAAACCATATGATTTCTGAGAAGCCTTCTGGCTGAACTGTTAACAAAACCAAAATTCAGTTAATGGATTTTTTTAATCATAAAATCTGTCAATATTGACATCAGATACAAATTGTATTAATCTAATCTAATAAGTAATAAATCCACATCACCTTTGATATCTCACTTAAAAAACTCATTTTGTAACAAATCAATAAGGTGAACATTTTTTCGGTGTGTGAAACCTGGTGGTGCCCAGCATCACAATATGTTCTGGAATGTCTGTATCATCCAGGAGCCTGTAGGGAAATCATTTATCTTAATTGTCTTGTAAATATAAATTGAATATTTTTCAAATCCTCTTTACCTAAAGGTGCCCCCACCGAGGTTTTACAGGGTGGCAATACATCTGTTCTACAGCACCAGTGCCTCACTCCATATGACAATATTCCATTTCTGGTCTATAGAGTGCAAGAGGTATGGTCAGCAAAAACTAGGTTGCAGTATGAGAAACCATGTTCCACTGAAAATTCCATCCTGGACAATTAGGACAAGCATTATGGTAGATCGATTGTTTTTGTGTAGAGAGTGGAGATTCAGATAAAACATTTATTTTTACTGAATTTAAGGTGTCACATCTCCATGTGTTGTGCATTAATGTGTCACATACTCATGTGTTGTGCATGAAATGTAACATAACCTTTATG
Source organism: Taudactylus pleione (assembly GCA_031769625.1). NCBI lineage: Eukaryota > Metazoa > Chordata > Amphibia > Anura > Myobatrachidae > Taudactylus > Taudactylus pleione. Next base: position 1,862,806 of record JAUIMM010000384.1, read on the forward strand.
TTGAGCATTTAATGTGTCACATAACCATGTGTTGTGAAATTACTGTTTCATACCAATTTGCTGTACATTTACTGTGACACATCACCATGCGTTGTGCATTTACTGTGTCACATATCCATGTGTTGTGCATTTACTGTGTCACATCCCCATGTGTTGTGCATTTAATGTGTCATATCCATGTGTTGTGCATTTACTGTGTCACATCTCCATGTGTTGTTCATTTACTGTGTCACATCCCCATGTGTTGTGCATTTAATGTTTCATATCCATGTGTTGTGCATTTACTGTGTCACATCCCCATGTGTTGTGCATTTACTGTGTCACATCCCCATGTGTTGTGCATTTACTGTGTCACAACCCCATGTGTTGTGCATTTACTGTGTCACATCCCCAAGTGTTGTGCATTTAATGTGTCACTTCCCCATGTGTTGTGCATTTAATGTGTCACTTCCCCATGTGTTGTGCATTTACTGTGTCACATACCCATATGTTGTGCATAAACTGTGTCACATACCCACGTGTTGTGCATTTACTGTGTCACATCCCCATGTGTTGTGCATTTACTGTGTCACATCCCCATGTGTCGTGCATTTACTGTGTCACATCCCCATGTGTTGTGCATTTACTGTGTCACATCCCCATGTGTTGTGCTTTACTGTGTCACATCTCCATGTTTTGTGCATTTACATTGTCACATCCCCATGTGTTGTGCATTTACTGTGTCACATACCCATGTGTTGTGCATTAACTGTGTCACATCCCCATGTGTTGTGCATTTAATGTTTCATTTCCATGTGTTGTGCATTTAATGTTTCATATCCATGTGTTGTGCATTTACTGTGTCACATCCCCATTTGTTGAGCATTTAATGTGTCATATCCATGTGTTGTACATTTACTGGGTCACATCTCCATGTGTTGTGCATTTACTGTGTCACATCCCCATGTGTTGTGCATTTACTGTGTCACATCCCCATGTGTTGTGCATTTAATGTGTCATATCCATGTGTTGTGCATTTACTGTGTCACATCTCAATGTGTTGTGCATAAACTGTGTCACATACCCTTATGTTGTGCATAAACTGTGTCACATCCCCATCTGTTGTGCATTTACTGTGTCACATCCCCATGTGTTGTGCTTTACTGTGTCACATCCCCATGTTTTGTGCATTTACATTGTCACATCCCCATGTGTTTTGCGTTTACTGTGTCACATCCACATGTGTTGTGCATTAACTGTGTCACATCCCCATGTGTTGTGCATTTAATGTTTCATTTCCATGTGTTGTGCATTTAATGTTTCATATCCATGTGTTAAGCATTTACTGTGTCACATCCCCATTTGTTGAGCATTGTGTCATATCCATGTGTTGTCCATTTACTGGGTCACATCCCCATGTGTTGTGCATTTACTGTGTCACATCCCCATGTGTTGTGCATTTAATGTGTCATATCCATGTGTTGTGCATTTACTGTGTCACATCTCAATGTGTTGTGCATAAACTGTGTCACATACCCTTATGTTGTGCATAAACTGAGTCACATACAAATGTGTTGTGCATTTACTGTGTCACATCCCCTTGTGCTGTGCATTTACTGTGTCACATCCCCATGTGTCATGCATTTACTGTGTCACATCCCCATGTGTTGTGCATTTACTGTGTCACATCCCCATGTGTTGTGCTTTACTGTGTCACATCCCCATGTTTTGTGCATTTACATTGTCACATCCCCATGTGTTGTGCGTTTACTGTGTCACATCCCCATGTGTTGTGCATTAACTGTGTCACATCCCCAGGTGTTGTGCATTTAATGTTTCATTTCCATGTGTTGTGCATTTAATATTTCATAACCATGTGTTGTGCATTTACTGTGTCACATCCCCATTTGTTGAGCATTTAATGTGTCATATCCATGTGTTGTACATTTACTGGGTCACATCTCCATGTGTTGTGCATTTAATGGGTCACATCCCCATGTGTTGTGGATAAACTGTGTCACATCGCCATGTGTTGTGCATTTACTGTGTCACATCCCCATGTGTTGTGCATAAGCTGTGTCACATCCCCATTTGTTGAGCATTTAATGTGTCATATCCATGTGTTGTACATTTACTGGGTCACATCTCCATGTGTTGTGCATTTAATGGGTCACATCCCCATGTGTTGTGGATAAACTGTGTCACATCACCATGTGTTGTGCTTTAATGTGTCACATCCCCATGTGTTCTGCATTTACTGTGTCACATCCCCATGTGTTGTGCATAAACTGTGTCAAATCCCCATGTGTTGTGCATTTAATGTTTCATAACCATGTGTTGTGCATTTACTGTGTCACATCCCCATGTGTTGTGCATTTACTGTGTCACATCCCCATGTGTTGTGCATTTAATGTTTCATAACCATGTGTTGTGCATTTACTGTGTCACATCTCCATGTGTTGTGCATAAACTGTGTCACATCCCCATGTGTTGTGCATTTAATGTTTCATATCCATGTGTTGTGCATTTACTGTGTCACATCTCCATGTGTTGTGCATTTACTGTGTCACATCCCCATGTGTTGTGCTTTTACCGTGTCACATCCCCATGTGTTGTGCATTTACTATTTCACATCCCCATGTGTTGTGCATTTACTGTGTCACATCCCCATGTGTTGTGCATTTACTGTGTCACATCCCCATGTGTTGTGCATTTAATGTGTCACATCCCCATGTGTTGTACATTTACTGTGTCACATCCCCAAGTGTTGTGCATTTAATGTGTCATATCCATGTGTTGTGCATTTAATATTTGATCTCCTCTTGTTGTGAATTTAATTGGTCACATCCCCATGTGTTGTGCATTTACTGTGTCACATCCCCATGTGTTGTGCATTTACTATGTCACATCCCCATATGTTGTGCATTTACTGTGTCACATCCCCATGTGTTGTGCATTTACTGTGTCATATCCCCATGTTTTGTACATTTAATGTGTCACATCCCCATGTGTTGTGCATTTACTGTGTCACATATCCATGTGTTGTGCCTTTACTGTGTCTCATCTCCATGTGTTGTACATAAACTGTGTCACATCCCCATATGTTGTGCATTTAATGTTTCATTTGCATATGTTGTACATTTACTGTGTCACATCCCCATGTGTTGTGCATTTACTGTGTCACATCCTCATGTGTTGTGCATTTAATGTGTCATATATCCATGTATTATACATTTACTGTGTCACATCTCCATGTATTGTGCATTTAATGGGTCACATCTCTATGTGTTGTGCATTTACTTTGTCACATACCCATGTGTTGTGCATTTACTGTGTCACATCCCCATTTGTTGTGCTTTTAATGTGTCATATCCATGTGTTGTGCATTTAATGTTTGATCTCCATGTGTGGTGCATTTAACTTGTCACATCCCCATGTGTTGTGCATTTACTGTGTCACATCCCTATGTGTTGTGCATTTACTGTGTCACATCCCCATATGTTGTGCATAAACTGTGTCACATCCCCATGTGTTGTGCATTTAATGTTTCATTTCCATGTGTTGTGCATTTAATATTTCATATCCATGTGTTGTGCATTTACTGTGTCACATCCCCATTTGTTGAGCATTTAATGTGTCATATCCATGTGTTGTACATTTACTGGGTCACATCTCCATGTGTTGTGCATTTAATGGGTCACATCCCCATGTGTTGTGGATAAACTGTGTCACATCGCCATGTGTTGTGCACTTACTGTGTCACATCCCCATGTGTTGTGCATAAGCTGTGTCACATCCCCATTTGTTGAGCATTTAATGTGTCATATCCATGTGTTGTACATTTACTGGGTCACATCTCCATGTGTTGTGCATTTAATGGGTCACATCCCCATGTGTTGTGGATAAACTGTGTCACATCACCATGTGTTGTGCTTTAATGTGTCACATCCCCATGTGTTCTGCATTTACTGTGTCACATCCCCATGTGTTGTGCATAAACTGTGTCAAATCCCCATGTGTTGTGCATTTAATGTTTCATAATCATGTGTTGTGCATTTACTGTGTCACATCCCCATGTGTTGTGCATTTACTGTGTCACATCCCCATGTGTTGAGCATTAAATGTGTCATATCCATGTGTTGTGCATTTACTGTGTCACATCTCCATGTGTTGTGCATAAACTGTGTCACATCCCCATGTGTTGTGCATTTAATGTTTCATATCCATGTGTTGTGCATTTACTGTGTCACATCTCCATGTGTTGTGCATTTACTGTGTCACATCCCCATGTGTTGTGCTTTTACCGTGTCACATCCCCATGTGTTGTGCGTTTACTGTTTCACATCCCCATGTGTTGTGCATTTACTGTGTCACATCCCCATGTGTTGTGCATTTACTGTGTCACATCCCCATGTGTTGTGCATTTAATGTGTCACATCCCCATGTGTTGTACATTTACTGTGTCACATCCCCATGTGTTGTGCATTTAATGTGTCATATCCATGTGTTGTGCATTTAATATTTGAACTCCTCGTGTTGTGAATTTAATTGGTCACATCCCCATGTGTTGTGCATTTACTGTGTCACATCCCCATGTGTTGTGCATTTACTATGTCACATCCCCATATGTTGTGCATTTACTGTGTCACATCCCCATGTGTTGTGCATTTACTGTGTCATATCCCCATGTTTTGTACATTTAATGTGTCACATCCCCATGTGTTGTGCATTTACTGTGTCACATATCCATGTTTTGTGCCCTTACTGTGTCTCATCTCCATGTGTTGTACATAAACTGTGTCACATCCCCATGTGTTGTGCATTTAATGTTTCATTTGCATATGTTGTACATTTACTGTGTCACATCCCCATGTGTTGTGCATTTACTGTGTCACATCCTCATGTGTTGTGCATTTAATGGGTCACATCCCCATGTGTTGTGCATTTACTGTGTCACATCTCCATGTGTTGAGCATTTACTGTGTCATATCCCCATGTGTTGTGCATTTACCGTGTCACATCCCCATGTGTTGTGCATTTACTGTTTCACATCCCCATGTGTTGTGCATTTACTGTGTCACATCCCCATGTGTTGTGCATTTACTGTGTCACATCCCCATGTGTTGAACATTTAATGTGTCATATCCATGTGTTGTGCATTTAATATTTGATCTCCTTGTGTTGTGCATTTAATTGGTCACATCCCCATGTGTTGTGCATTTACTGTGTCACATCCCCATGTGTTGTGCATTTAATGTGTCACATCCCCATATGTTGTGCATTTACTGTGTCACATCCCCATGTGTTGTGCATTTACTGTATCACATATCCATGTGTTGTGCATAAACTGTGTCACATCCCCATGTGTTGTGCATTTAATGTTTCATATCCATGTGTTGTGCATTTACTGTTTCACATATCCATGTGTTGTGCATTTACTGTGTCTCATGTCCATGTGTTGTGCATAAACTGTGTCACATCCCCATGTGTTGTGCATTTACTGTGTCACAACCCCATGTGTTGTGCATTTAATATTTCACATCCATGTGTTGTGCATTTACTGTGTCACATCCCCATGTGTTGTACATTTACTGTGTCACATCCCCATGTGTTGTGCATTTACTGTGTCACATATCCATGTGTTGTGCCTTTACTGTGTTTCATCTCCATGTGTTGTGCATAAACTGTGTCACATCCCCATGTGTTGTGCATTTAATGTTTCATATCCATGTGTTGTGCATTTACTGTGTCACATCCCCATGTGTTGTGCATTTAATGTTTCATATCAATGTGTTGTGCATTTACTGTGTCAAATCTCCATGTGTTGTGTATTTACTGTATCACATTCCCATGAGTTGTGCATTTACTGTGTCACATCCCCATGTGTTGTCCATAAACTGTGTCACATCCCCATGTGTTGTGCATTTACTTTGTCACATCCCCATGTGTTGTGCATAAACTGTGTTACATCCCCACGTGTTGAGCATTTAATGTTTCATATCCATGTGTTGTGCATTTACTGTGTCACATCCCCATGTGTTGTGCATTTAAAGTGACTTATCCATATGTTGTACATTTACTGTGTCACATCTCCATGTGTTGTGCATAAACTTTCACATCCCCATGTGTTGTGCATTTAATTTTTCATATCCATGTGGTGTGCATTTACTGTGTCACAAGTCCATTTGTTGGGCATTTACTTTGTCACATCCCCATGTGTTGTGCTTAACTGTGTCACATCCCCAAGTTTTGTGCATTTACATTGTCACATCCCCATGTGTTTTGCGTTTACTGTGTCACATCCACATGTGTTGTGCATTAACTGTGTCACATCCCCATGTGTTGTGCATTTAATGTTTCATTTCCATGTGTTGTGCATTTAATGTTTCATATCCATGTGTTATGCATTTACTGTGTCACATCCCCATTTGTTGAGCATTGTGTCATATCCATGTGTTGTACATTTACTGGGTCACATCTCCATGTGTTGTGCATTTACTGTGTCACATCCCCATGTGTTGTGCATTTACTGTGTCACATCCCCATGTGTTGTGCATTTAATGTGTCATATCCATGTGTTGTGCATTTACTGTGTCACATCTCAATGTGTTGTGCATAAACTGTGTCACATACCCTTATGTTGTGCATAAACTGAGTCACATACCCATGTGTTGTGCATTTACTGTGTCACATCCCCTTGTGTTGAGAATTTACTGTGTCACATCCCCATGTGTCATGAATTTACTGTGTCACATCCCCATGTGTTGTGCATTTACTGTGTCACATCCCCATGTGTTGTGCTTTACTGTGTCACATCCCCATGTTTTGTGCATTTACATTGTCACATCCCCATGTGTTGTGCGTTTACTGTGTCACATCCTCATGTGTTGTGCATTAACTGTGTCACATCCCCATGTGTTTTGCATTTAATGTTTCATTTCCATGTGTTGTGCATTTAATATTTCATATCCATGTGTTGTGCATTTACTGTGTCACATCCCCATTTGTTGAGCATTTAATGTGTCATATCCATGTGTTGTACATTTACTGGGTCACATCTCCATGTGTTGTGCATTTAATGGGTCACATCCCCATGTGTTGTGGATAAACTGTGTCACATCGCCATGTGTTGTGCATTTACTGTGTCACATCCCCATGTGTTGTGCATAAGCTGTGTCACATCCCCATTTGTTGAGCATTTAATGTGTCATATCCATGTGTTGTACATTTACTGGGTCACATCTCCATGTGTTGTGCATTTAATGGGTCACATCCCCATGTGTTGTGGATAAACTGTGTCACATCACCATGTGTTGTGCTTTAATGTGTCACATCCCCATGTGTTCTGCATTTACTGTGTCACATCCCCATGTGTTGTGCATAAACTGTGTCAAATCCCCATGTGTTGTGCATTTAATGTTTCATAACCATGTGTTGTGCATTTACTGTGTCACATCCCCATGTGTTGTGCATTTACTGTGTCACATCCCCATGTGTTGTGCATTAAATGTGTCATATCCATGTGTTCTGCATTTACTGTGTCACATCTCCATGTGTTGTGCATAAACTGTGTCACATCCCCAAGTGTTGTGCATTTAATGTTTCATATCCATGTGTTGTGCATTTACTGTGTCACATCTCCATGTGTTGTGCACTTACTGTGTCACATCCCCATGTGTTGTGCTTTTACCGTGTCACATCCCCATGTGTTGTGCATTTACTGTTTCACATCCCCATGTGTTGTGCATTTACTGTGTCACATCCCCATGTGTTGTGCATTTACTGTGTCACATCCCCATGTGTTGTGCATTTAATGTGTCACATCCCCATGTGTTGTACATTTACTGTGTCACATCCCCATGTGTTGTGCATTTAATGTGTCATATCCATGTGTTGTGCATTTAATATTTGATCTCCTCGTGTTGTGAATTTAATTGGTCACATCCCCATGTGTTGTGCATTTACTGTGTCACATCCCCATGTGTTGTGCATTTACTATGTCACATCCCCATATGTTGTGCATTTACTGTGTCACATCCCCATGTGTTGTGCATTTACTGTGTCATATCCCCATGTTTTGTACATTTAATGTGTCACATCCCCATGTGTTGTGCATTTACTTTGTCACATATCCATGTGTTGTGCCTTTACTGTGTCTCATCTCCATGTGTTGTACATAAACTGTGTCACATCCCCATGTGTTGTGCATTTAATGTTTCATTTGCATATGTTGTACATTTACTGTGTCACATCCCCATGTGTTGTGCATTTACTGTGTCACATCCTCATGTGTTGTGCATTTAATGTGTCATATATCCATGTATTATACATTTACTGTGTCACATCTCCATGTATTGTGCATTTAATGGGTCACATCTCTATGTGTTGTGCATTTACTTTGTCACATACCCATGTGTTGTGCATTTACTGTGTCACATCCCCATTTGTTGTGCTTTTAATTTGTCATATCCATGTGTTGTGCATTTAATGTTTCATCTCCATGTGTTGTGCATTTAACTTGTCACATCCCCATGTGTTGTGCATTTACTGTGTCACATCCCCATGTGTTGTGCATTTACTGTGTCACATCCCCATATGTTGTGCATAAACTGTGTCACATCCCCATGTGTTGTGCATTTAATGTTTCATATCCATGTGTTGTGCATTTACTGTGTCACATATCCATGTGTTGTGCATTTACTGTGTCTCATCTGCATGTGTTGTGCATTTACTGTGTCTCATCTCCATGTGTTGTGCATAAACTGTGTCACATCCCCATGTGTTGTGCATTTACTGTGTCACATCCCCATGTGTTGTGCATTTAATGTTTTATATCCATGTGTTGTGCATTTACTGTGTCACATCTCCATGTGTTGTGCATTTACTGTGTCACATCCCCATGTGTTGTGCATTTACCGTGTCACATCCCCATGTGTTGTGCATTTACTGTTTCACATCCCCATGTGTTGTGCATTTACTGTGTCACATCCCCATGTGTTGTGCATTTACTGTGTCACATCCCCATGTGTTGTACATTTACTGTGTCACATCCCCATGTGTTGAACATTTAATGTGTCATATCCATGTGTTGTGCATTTAATATTTGATCTCCTTGTGTTGTGCATTTAATTGGTCACATCCCCATGTGTTGTGCATTTACTGTGTCACATCCCCATGTGTTGTGCATTTAATGTGTCACATCCCCATATGTTGTGCATTTACTGTGTCACATCCCCATGTGTTGTGCATTTACTGTGTCATATCCCCATGTTTTGTACACTTAATGTGTCACATCCCCATGTGTTGTGCCTTTACTGTGTCACATATCCATGTGTTGTGCCTTTACTGTGTCTCATCTCCATGTGTTGTACATAAACTGTGTCACATCCCCATGTGTTGTGCATTTAATGTTTCATAAGCATATGTTGTACATTTACTGTGTCACATCCCCATGTGTTGTGCATTTACTGTGTCACATCCTCATGTGTTGTGCATTTAATGTGTCAAATATCCATGTGTTATACATTTACTGTGTCACATCTCCATGTATTGTGCATTTAATGGGTCACATCTCCATGTGTTGTGCATTTACTTTGTCACATACCCATGTGTTGTGCAGTTACTGTGTCATATCCCCATTTGTTGTGCTTTTAATGTGTCATATCCATGTGCTGTGCATTTAATGTTTCATCTCCATGTGTGGTGCATATATCTGGTCACATCCCCATGTGTTGTTCATTTACTGTGTCACATCCCCATGTGTTGTGCATTTACTGTGTCACATCCCCATATGTTGTGCATAAACTGTGTCACATCCCCATGTGTTGTGCATTTAATGTTTCATATCCATGTGTTGTGCATTTACTGTTTCACATATCCATGTGTTGTGCATTTACTGTGTCTCATCTCCATGTGTTGTGCATAAACTGTGTCACATCCCCATGTGTTGTGCATTTACTGTGTCACAACCCCATGTGTTGTGCATTTAATGTTTCACATCCATGTGTTGTGCATTTACTGTGTCACATCCCCATGTGTTGTACATTTACTGTGTCACATCCCCATGTGTTGTGCATTTACTGTGTCACATATCCATGTGTTGTGCCTTTACTGTGTCTCATCTCCATGTGTTGTGCATAAACTGTGTCACATCCCCATGTGTTGTGCATTTAATGTTTCAAATCCATGTGTTGTGCATTTACTGTGTCACATCCCCATGTGTTGTGCATTTAATGTTTCATATCAATGTGTTGTGCATTTACTGTGTCAAATCTCCATGTGTTGTGTATTTACTGTATCACATTCCCATGAGTTGTGAATTTACTGTGTCACATCCCCATGTGTTGTCCATAAACTGTGTCACATCCCCATGTGTTGTGCATTTACTTTGTCACATCCCCATGTGTTGTGCATAAACTGTGTTACATCCCCACGTGTTGAGCATTTAATGTTTCATATCCATGTGTTTTGCATTTACTGTGTCACATATACATGTGTTGTGCATTTACTGTGTCTCATCTCCATGTGTTGTGCAAAAACTGTGTCACATCCCCATGTGTTTGCATTTAATGTTTCATATCCATGTGTTGTGCATTTACTGTGTCACATCTCCATGTGTTGCGCATTTACTGTGTCACATCCCCATGTGTTGTGCATTTACTGTGTCACATCCCAATGTGTGGTGCATTTACTGAGTCACATCCCCATGTGTTGTGCATAAACTGTGTCACATCCCCATGTGTTGTGCATTTAATGTTTCATATCCATGTGTTGTGCATTTACTGTGTCACATCTCCATGTGTTGTGCATTTACTGTGTCACATCCCCATGTGTTGTGCATTTAATGTGTCACATCCAAATATGTTGTGCATTTACTGTGTCACATCCCCATGTGTTGTGCGTTTACTGTGTCACATCCCCATGTTTTGTACACTTAATGTGTCACATCCCCATGTGTTGTGCCTTTACTGTGTCACATATCCATGTGTTGTGCCTTTACTGTGTCTCATCTCCATGTGTTGTACATAAACTGTGTCACATCCCCATGTGTTGTGCATTTAATGTTTTATAAGCATATGTTGTACATTTACTGTGTCACATCCCCATGTGTTGTGCATTTACTGTGTCACATCCTCATGTGTTGTGCATTTAATGTGTCAAATATCCATGTGTTATACATTTACTGTGTCACATCTCCATGTATTGTGCATTTAATGGGTCACATCTCCATGTGTTGTGCATTTACTTTGTCACATACCCATGTGTTGTGCAGTTACTGTGTCATATCCCCATTTGTTGTGCTTTTAATGTGTCATATCCATGTGCTGTGCATTTAATGTTTCATCTCCATGTGTGGTGCATATATCTGGTCACATCCCCATGTGTTGTGCATTTACTGTGTCACATCCCCATGTGTCTTGCATTAAATGTGTCATATCCATGTGTTGTGCATTTACTGTGTCACATCTCCATGTGTTGTGCATAAACTGTGTCACATCCCCATGTGTTGTGCATTTACTGTGTCACATCCCCATATGTTGTGCATTTACTGTGTCACATCCCCATGTGTTGTGCATTTAATGTTTCATTTCCATGTGTTGTGCATTTACTGTGTCACATCCCCATGTGTTGTGCATTTAATGTTTCATATCCATGTGTTGTGCATTTACTGTGTCACATCCCCATGTGTTGTACATTTAATGTTTCATATCCATGTGTTGTGCATTTACTGTGTCAAATCTCCATGTGTTGTGCATTTACTGTGTCACATCCCCATGAGTAGTGCATTTGCTGTGTCACATCCCCATGTGTTGTGCATTTAATGTGTCACATCCCCATGTGTTGTGCATTTAATGTTTCATATCCCCATGTGTTGTGCATTTAATGTTTCATATCCATGTGTTGTGCATTTACTGTGTCACATATCCATGTGTTGTGCATTTACTGTGTCTCATCTCCATGTGTTGTGCATAAACTGTGTCACACCCCATGTGTTTTGCATTTAATGTTTCATATCCATGTGTTGTGCATTTACTGTGTCACATCTTCATGTGTTGTGCATTTACTGTGTCACATCCCCATGTGTTCTGCATTTAGTGTGTCACATCCCAATGTGTGGTGCATTTTCTGAGTCAAATCCCCATGTGTTGTGCATTTAATGTGTCATATCTATGTTTCATGTATTTACTGTGTCACATCTCCATGTGTTTTGCATAAAATGTGTCACATCTGCATGTGTTGTGCATTTACTGTGTCACATCCCCATGTGTTGTGCATTTACTGTGTCACATCCCCATGTGTTGTGCATTTAATATTCCATATCCATGTGCTGTGCATTTACTGTGTCACCCCCCATTTGTTGTGCATTTAATGTTTCATATCCATGTGTTGTGCATTTACTGTGTCACATCCCCATGTGTTGTGCATTTATTGTGTCTTATCCATATGTTGTACATTTACTGTGTCACATCCCCATATGCTGTGCATTTACTGTGTCACATCCCCATGTGTTGTGCATTTAATGTTTCATTTCCATGTGTTGTGCATTTACTGTGTCACATCCCCATATGTTGTGCATTTACTGTGTTACATCCCCATGTGTTGTGCATTTAATGTTTCATTTCCATGTGTTGTGCATTTACTGTGTCACATCTCCATGTGTTGTGCATTTACTGTGTCACATCCCCATGTGTGGTGCATTTACTGAGTCACATCCCCATGTGTTGTGCATAAACTGTGTCACATCCCCATGTGTTGTGCATTTAATGTTTCATATCCATGTGTTGTGCATTTACTGTGTCACATCTCCATGTGTTGTGCATTTACTGTGTCACATCCCCATGTGTTGTGAATTTACTGAGTCACATCCCCATGTGTTGTGCATTTAATGTTTCAAATCCATGAGTTGTGCATTTACTGTGTCACATCTCCATGTGTTGTGCATTTACTGTGTCACATCCCCATGTGTTGTGCATTTAATGTTCCATATCCATGTGTTGTGCATTTACTGTGTCACATCCCCATGTTTGTGCATTTAATGTTTCATATCCATGTGTTGTGCATTTACTGTGTCACATCCCCATGTGTTGTGCATTTAAAGTGACTTATCCATATGTTGTACATTTACTGTATCACATCTCCATGTCTTGTGCATAAAGTGTCACATCCCCATGTGTTGTGCATTTAATGTTTCATATCCATGTGGTGTGCATTTACTGTGTCACAAGTCCATTTGTTGGGCATTTACTTTGTCACATCCCCATGTGTTGTGCATTTACTGTGTCACATCCCCATGTGTTGTGCATTTAATGTTTCATTTCCATGTGTTGTGCATTTACTGTGTCACATCCCCATGTATTGTGCATTTAATGTTTCATATCTATGTGTTGTGCATTTACTGTGTCACATCCCCATGTGTTGTGCATTTAATGTTTCATATCCAAGTGTTGTGCATTTACTGTGTCAAATCCCCACGTGTTGTGCATTTACTGTGTCACATCCCCATGAGTTGTGCATTTACTGTGTCACATCCCCATGTGTTGTACATTTAATGTGTCATATATCCATGTGTTGTACATTTACTGTGTCACATCTCCATGTGTCTTGCATTAAATGTGTCATATCCATGTGTTGTGCATTTACTATGTCACATCTCCATGTGTTGTGCATAAACTGTTTCACATCCCCATGTGTTGTGCATTTACCGTGTCACATCCCCATATGTTGTGCATTTAATGTTTCATATCCCCATGTGTTGTGCATTTAATGTTTCATATCCATGTGTTGTGCATTTACTGTGTCACATATCCATGTGTTGTGCATTTACTGTGTCTCATCTCCATGTGTTGTGCATAAACTGTGTCACATCCCCATGTGTTTTGCATTTAATGTTTCATATCCATGTGTTGTGCTTTTACTGTGTCACATCTCCATGTATTGTGCATTTACTGTGTCACATCCCCATGTGTTCTGCATTTACTGTGTCACATCCCCATGTGTGGTGCATTTACTGAGTCACATCCCCATGTGTTGTGCATTTACTGTGTCACATCCCAATTTGTTGTGCATTTAATATTCCATGTCCATGTGCTGTGCATTTACTGTGTCACCCCCCATTTGTTGTGCATTTAATGTTTCATATCCATGTGTTGTGCATTTACTGTGTCACATCACCATGTGTTGTGCATTTAATGTGTCATATCCCCATGTGTTGTGCATTTACTGTGTCTTATCCATATGTTGTACATTTACTGTGTCACATCCCCATATGCTGTGCATTTACTGTGTCACATCCCCATGTGTTGTGCATTTAATGTTTCATTTAGATGTGTTGTGCATTTACTGTGTCACATCCCCATATGTTGTGCATTTACTGTGTCACATCCCCATGTGTTGTGCATTTACTGTGTCACATCCCCATATGTTGTGCATTTACTGTGTCACATCCCCATGTGTTGTGCATTTAATGTTTCATTTCCATGTGTTGTGCATTTACTGTGTCACATCCCCATGTGTTGTGCATTTAATGTTTCATATCCATGTGTTGTGCATTTACTGTGTCACATCCCCATGTGTTGTGCATTTAATGTTTCATATCCATGTGTTGTGCATTTACTGTGTCACATCCCCAGGTGTTGTGCATTTACTGTGTCTCATCTCCATGTGCTGTGCATAAACTGTCACATCCCCATGTGTGTTGCATTTAATGTTTCATATCCATGTGTTGTGCATTTACTGTGTCACATCTCCATGTGTTGTGCATTTACTGTGTCACATCCCCATGTGTTGTGCATTTACTGTGTCACATCCCAATGTGTGGTGCATTTACTGTGTCACATCTCCATGTGTTGTGCATTTAATGTGTCATATCCATGTGTTGTGCATTTACTGTGTCACATCCCCATGTGTTGTGCATTTAATGTTTCATATCCATGTGTTGTGCATTTACTTTGTCACATCCCCATGTGTTGTGCATTTACTGTGTCACATCCCCATGTGTTGTGCATTTAATGTTTCATTTCAATGTGTTGTGGATTTACTGTGTCACATCCCCATGTGTTGTGCATTTTTATGTTTCATATCCATGTGTTGTGCATTTACTGTGTCTCATCTCCATGTGTTGTGCATTTACTGTGTCACATCCTCATGTGTTGTGCATTTACTGTGTCACATCCCAATATGTGGTGCATTTACTGTGTCACATCCCCATGTGTTGTGCATTTACTGTGTCTCATCTCCATGTGTTGTGCATAAACTGTCACATCCCCATGTGTGTTGCATTTAATGTGTCATAACCATGTGTTGTGCAATTACTGTGTCACATCTCCATGTGTTGTGCATAAACTGTGTCACATCCCCTTGTGTTGTGCATTTACTGTCACATCCCCATGTGTTGTGCATTTACTGTGTCACATCCCCATGTGTTGTGAATTTAATGTTTAATATCCATGTGTTGTGCATTTACTTGGTCATATCCCCATGTGTAGTGCATTTAATTGGTCACATCCCCATGTGTTGTGCATAAACTGTGTCACATCGCCATGTGTTGTGCATTTATTGTGCCACATCCCCATGTGTTTTGCATAAACTGTGTCACATCCCCATGTGTTGTGCATTTAATGTTTCATAACCATGTGGTGTGCATTTACTGTGTCACATATCCATGTGTTGTGCATTTACTGTGTCACATCCCCATGTGTTGAGCATTTTCTGTGTCACATCCCCATGTGTTGTGCATTTAATGTTTCATATCCATGTGGTGTGCATTTACTGTGTAACATCCCCAAGTGTTGTGCATTTAATGTGTCATATCCATGTGTTGTACATTTACTGTGTCACATCTCCACGTGTTGTGCATAAACTGTCACATCCCCATGTGTTGTGCATTTAAAGTTTCATATCCATGAGTTGTGCATTTACTGTGTCACATCCCCATGTGTCTTGCATTAAATGTGTCATATCCATGTGTTGTGCATTTACTGTGTCACATCTCCATGTGTTGTGCATAAACTGTGTCACATCCCCATGTGTTGTGCATTTACTGTGTCACATCCCCATATGTTGTGCATTTACTGTGTCACATCCCAATGTGTGGTGCATTTTCTGAGTCACATCCCCATGTGTTGTGCATTTAATGTGTCATATCTATGTTTCATGTATTTACTGTGTCACATCTCCATGTGTTGTGCATAAACTGTGTCACATCCCCATGTGTTGTGCATTTACTGTGTCACATCCCCATATGTTGTGCATTTACTGTGTTACATCCCCATGTGTTGTGCATTTAATGTTTCATTTCTATGTGTTGTGCATTTACTATGTCACATCCCCATGTTTTGTGCATTTAATGTTTCATATCCATGTGTTGTGCATTTACTGTGTCACATCTCCATGTGTTGTGCATTTACTGTGTCACATCCCCATGTGTGGTGCATTTACTGAGTCACATCCCCATGTGTTGTGCATAAACTGTGTCACATCCCCATGTGTTGTGCATTTAATGTTTCATATCCATGTGTTGTGCATTTACTGTGTCACATCTCCATGTGTTGTGCATTTACTGTGTCACATCCCCATGTTTTGTGCATTTACTGAGTCACATCCCCATGTGTTGTGCATTTAATGTGTCATATCCATGTGTTGTGCATTTACTGTGTCACATCCTCATGTGTTGTGCATTTACTGTGTCACATCCCCATGTGTTGTGCATTTAATGTTCCATATCCATGTGTTGTGCATTTACTGTGTCACATCCCCATGTGTTGTGCATTTAAAGTGACTTATCCATATGTTGTACATTTACTGTATCACATCTCCATGTGTTGTGCATAAACTGTCACATCCCCATGTGTTGTGCATTTAATGTTTCATATCCATGTGGTGTGCATTTACTGTGTCACAAGTCCATTTGTTGGGCATTTACTTTGTCACATCCCCATGTGTTGTGCATTTACTGTGTCACATCCCCATGTGTTGTGCATTTAATGTTTCATTTCCATGTGTTGTGCATTTACTGTGTCACATCCCCATGTATTGTGCATTTAATGTTTCATATCCATGTGTTGTGCATTTACTGTGTCACATCCCCATGTGTTGTGCATTTAATGTTTCATATCCATGTGCTGTGCATTTACTGTGTCACCCCCCATTTGTTGTGCATTTAATGTTTCATATCCATGTGTTGTGCATTTACTGTGTCACATCCCCATGTGTTGTGCATTTACTGTGTCACATCCCCATGAGTTGTGCATTTACTGTGTCACATCCCCATGTGTGGTACATTTAATGTGTCATATATCCATGTGTTGTACATTTACTGTGTCACATCTCCATGTGTCTTGCATTAAATGTGTCATATCCATGTGTTGTGCATTTACTATGTCACATCTCCATGTGTTGTGCATTTACTGTGTCACATCCCCATATGTTGTGCATTTAATGTTTCATATCCCCATGTGTTGTGCATTTAATGTTTCATATCCATGTGTTGTGCATTTACTGTGTCACATCCCCATGTGTTGTGCATTTAATGTTCCATATCCATGTGTTGTGCATTTACTGTGTCACATCCCCATGTTTGTGCATTTAATGTTTCATATCCATGTGTTGTGCATTTACTGTGTCACATCCCCATGTGTTGTGCATTTAAAGTGACTTATCCATATGTTGTACATTTACTGTATCACATCTCCATGTCTTGTGCATAAAGTGTCACATCCCCATGTGTTGTGCATTTAATGTTTCATATCCATGTGGTGTGCATTTACTGTGTCACAAGTCCATTTGTTGGGCATTTACTTTGTCACATCCCCATGTGTTGTGCATTTACTGTGTCACATCCCCATGTGTTGTGCATTTAATGTTTCATTTCCATGTGTTGTGCATTTACTGTGTCACATCCCCATGTATTGTGCATTTAATGTTTCATATCTATGTGTTGTGCATTTACTGTGTCACATCCCCATGTGTTGTGCATTTAATGTTTCATATCCAAGTGTTGTGCATTTACTGTGTCAAATCCCCACGTGTTGTGCATTTACTGTGTCACATCCCCATGAGTTGTGCATTTACTGTGTCACATCCCCATGTGTTGTACATTTAATGTGTCATATATCCATGTGTTGTACATTTACTGTGTCACATCTCCATGTGTCTTGCATTAAATGTGTCATATCCATGTGTTGTGCATTTACTATGTCACATCTCCATGTGTTGTGCATAAACTGTTTCACATCCCCATGTGTTGTGCATTTACCGTGTCACATCCCCATATGTTGTGCATTTAATGTTTCATATCCCCATGTGTTGTGCATTTAATGTTTCATATCCATGTGTTGTGCATTTACTGTGTCACATATCCATGTGTTGTGCATTTACTGTGTCTCATCTCCATGTGTTGTGCATAAACTGTGTCACATCCCCATGTGTTTTGCATTTAATGTTTCATATCCATGTGTTGTGCTTTTACTGTGTCACATCTCCATGTATTGTGCATTTACTGTGTCACATCCCCATGTGTTCTGCATTTACTGTGTCACATCCCCATGTGTGGTGCATTTACTGAGTCACATCCCCATGTGTTGTGCATTTACTGTGTCACATCCCAATTTGTTGTGCATTTAATATTCCATGTCCATGTGCTGTGCATTTACTGTGTCACCCCCCATTTGTTGTGCATTTAATGTTTCATATCCATGTGTTGTGCATTTACTGTGTCACATCACCATGTGTTGTGCATTTAATGTGTCATATCCCCATGTGTTGTGCATTTACTGTGTCTTATCCATATGTTGTACATTTACTGTGTCACATCCCCATATGCTGTGCATTTACTGTGTCACATCCCCATGTGTTGTGCATTTAATGTTTCATTTAGATGTGTTGTGCATTTACTGTGTCACATCCCCATATGTTGTGCATTTACTGTGTCACATCCCCATGTGTTGTGCATTTACTGTGTCACATCCCCATATGTTGTGCATTTACTGTGTCACATCCCCATGTGTTGTGCATTTAATGTTTCATTTCCATGTGTTGTGCATTTACTGTGTCACATCCCCATGTGTTGTGCATTTAATGTTTCATATCCATGTGTTGTGCATTTACTGTGTCACATCCCCATGTGTTGTGCATTTAATGTTTCATATCCATGTGTTGTGCATTTACTGTGTCACATCCCCAGGTGTTGTGCATTTACTGTGTCTCATCTCCATGTGCTGTGCATAAACTGTCACATCCCCATGTGTGTTGCATTTAATGTTTCATATCCATGTGTTGTGCATTTACTGTGTCACATCTCCATGTGTTGTGCATTTACTGTGTCACATCCCCATGTGTTGTGCATTTACTGTGTCACATCCCAATGTGTGGTGCATTTACTGTGTCACATCTCCATGTGTTGTGCATTTAATGTGTCATATCCATGTGTTGTGCATTTACTGTGTCACATCCCCATGTGTTGTGCATTTAATGTTTCATATCCATGTGTTGTGCATTTACTTTGTCACATCCCCATGTGTTGTGCATTTACTGTGTCACATCCCCATGTGTTGTGCATTTAATGTTTCATTTCAATGTGTTGTGGATTTACTGTGTCACATCCCCATGTGTTGTGCATTTTTATGTTTCATATCCATGTGTTGTGCATTTACTGTGTCTCATCTCCATGTGTTGTGCATTTACTGTGTCACATCCTCATGTGTTGTGCATTTACTGTGTCACATCCCAATATGTGGTGCATTTACTGTGTCACATCCCCATGTGTTGTGCATTTACTGTGTCTCATCTCCATGTGTTGTGCATAAACTGTCACATCCCCATGTGTGTTGCATTTAATGTGTCATAACCATGTGTTGTGCAATTACTGTGTCACATCTCCATGTGTTGTGCATAAACTGTGTCACATCCCCTTGTGTTGTGCATTTACTGTCACATCCCCATGTGTTGTGCATTTACTGTGTCACATCCCCATGTGTTGTGAATTTAATGTTTAATATCCATGTGTTGTGCATTTACTTGGTCATATCCCCATGTGTAGTGCATTTAATTGGTCACATCCCCATGTGTTGTGCATAAACTGTGTCACATCGCCATGTGTTGTGCATTTATTGTGCCACATCCCCATGTGTTTTGCATAAACTGTGTCACATCCCCATGTGTTGTGCATTTAATGTTTCATAACCATGTGGTGTGCATTTACTGTGTCACATATCCATGTGTTGTGCATTTACTGTGTCACATCCCCATGTGTTGAGCATTTTCTGTGTCACATCCCCATGTGTTGTGCATTTAATGTTTCATATCCATGTGGTGTGCATTTACTGTGTAACATCCCCAAGTGTTGTGCATTTAATGTGTCATATCCATGTGTTGTACATTTACTGTGTCACATCTCCACGTGTTGTGCATAAACTGTCACATCCCCATGTGTTGTGCATTTAAAGTTTCATATCCATGAGTTGTGCATTTACTGTGTCACATCCCCATGTGTCTTGCATTAAATGTGTCATATCCATGTGTTGTGCATTTACTGTGTCACATCTCCATGTGTTGTGCATAAACTGTGTCACATCCCCATGTGTTGTGCATTTACTGTGTCACATCCCCATATGTTGTGCATTTACTGTGTCACATCCCAATGTGTGGTGCATTTTCTGAGTCACATCCCCATGTGTTGTGCATTTAATGTGTCATATCTATGTTTCATGTATTTACTGTGTCACATCTCCATGTGTTGTGCATAAACTGTGTCACATCCCCATGTGTTGTGCATTTACTGTGTCACATCCCCATATGTTGTGCATTTACTGTGTTACATCCCCATGTGTTGTGCATTTAATGTTTCATTTCTATGTGTTGTGCATTTACTATGTCACATCCCCATGTGTTGTGCATTTAATGTTTCCTATCCATGTGTTGTGCATTTACTGTGTCACATCTCCATGTGTTGTGCATTTACTGTGTCACATCCCCATGTGTGGTGCATTTACTGAGTCACATCCCCATGTGTTGTGCATAAACTGTGTCACATCCCCATGTGTTGTGCATTTAATGTTTCATATCCATGTGTTGTGCATTTACTGTGTCACATCTCCATGTGTTGTGCATTTACTGTGTCACATCCCCATGTTTTGTGCATTTACTGAGTCACATCCCCATGTGTTGTGCATTTAATGTGTCATATCCATGTGTTGTGCATTTACTGTGTCACATCCTCATGTGTTGTGCATTTACTGTGTCACATCCCCATGTGTTGTGCATTTAATGTTCCATATCCATGTGTTGTGCATTTACTGTGTCACATCCCCATGTGTTGTGCATTTAAAGTGACTTATCCATATGTTGTACATTTACTGTATCACATCTCCATGTGTTGTGCATAAACTGTCACATCCCCATGTGTTGTGCATTTAATGTTTCATATCCATGTGGTGTGCATTTACTGTGTCACAAGTCCATTTGTTGGGCATTTACTTTGTCACATCCCCATGTGTTGTGCATTTACTGTGTCACATCCCCATGTGTTGTGCATTTAATGTTTCATTTCCATGTGTTGTGCATTTACTGTGTCACATCCCCATGTATTGTGCATTTAATGTTTCATATCCATGTGTTGTGCATTTACTGTGTCACATCCCCATGTGTTGTGCATTTAATGTTTCATATCCATGTGCTGTGCATTTACTGTGTCACCCCCCATTTGTTGTGCATTTAATGTTTCATATCCATGTGTTGTGCATTTACTGTGTCACATCCCCATGTGTTGTGCATTTACTGTGTCACATCCCCATGAGTTGTGCATTTACTGTGTCACATCCCCATGTGTGGTACATTTAATGTGTCATATATCCATGTGTTGTACATTTACTGTGTCACATCTCCATGTGTCTTGCATTAAATGTGTCATATCCATGTGTTGTGCATTTACTATGTCACATCTCCATGTGTTGTGCATTTACTGTGTCACATCCCCATATGTTGTGCATTTAATGTTTCATATCCCCATGTGTTGTGCATTTAATGTTTCATATCCATGTGTTGTGCATTTACTGTGTCACATCCCCATGTGTTGTGCATTTAATGTTTCATATCCATGTGTTGTGCATTTACTGTGTCACATCCCCATGTGTTGTGCATTTAATGTTTCATATCCATGTGTTGTGCATTTACTGTGTCACATCTCCATGTGTTGTGCATTTACTGTGTCACATCCCCATGTGTTGTGCATTTACTGTGTCACATCCCAATGTTTGGTGCATTTACTATGTCACATCCCCATGTGTTGTGCATTTAATGTGTCATATCCATGTGTTGTGCATTTACTGTGTCACATCCCCATGTGTTGTGCATTTAATGTTTCATATCCATGTGTTGTGCATTTACTGTGTCTCATCTCCATGTGTTGTGCATTTACTGTGTCACATCCTCATGTGTTGTGCATTTACTGTGTCACATCCCAATATGTGGTGCATTTACTGTATCACATCCCCATGTATTGTGCATTTAATGTGTCATAACCATGTGTTGTGCATTTACTGTGTCACATCTCCATGTGTTGTGCATAAACTGTGTCATATCCCCTTGTGTTGTGCATTTACTGTCACATCCCCATGTGTTGTGCATTTACTGTGTCACATCCCCATGTGTTGTGAATTTAATGTTTAATATCCATGTGTTGTACATTTACTTGGTCACATCCCCATGTGTTGTGCATTTAATTGGTCACATCCCCATGTGTTGTGCATAAAATGTGTCACATCGCCATGTGTTGTGCATTTATTGTGCCACATCCCCATGTGTTTTGCATAAACTGTGTCACATCCCCATGTGTTGTGCATTTAATGTTTCATAACCATGTGGTGTGCATTTACTGTGTCACATATCCATGTGTTGTGCATTTACTGTGTCACATCCCCATGTGTTGAGCATTTTCTGTGTCACATCCCCATGTGTTGTGCATTTAATGTTTCATATCCATGTGGTGTGCATTTACTGTGTAACATCCCCATGTGTTGTGCATTTAATGTGTCATATCCATGTGTTGTACATTTACTGTGTCACATCTCCATGTGTTGTGCATAAACTGTCACATCACCATGTGTTGTGCATTTAAAGTTTCATATCCATGAGTTGTGCATTTACTGTGTCACATCCCCATGTGTCTTGCATTAAATGTGTCATATCCATGTGTTGTGCATTTACTGTGTCACATCTCCATGTGTTGTGCATAAACTGTGTCACATCCCCATGTGTTGTGCATTTACTGTGTCACATCCCCATATGTTGTGCATTTACTGTGTCACATCCCCATGTGTTGTGTATTTAATGTTTCATTTCCATGTGTTGTGCATTTACTGTGTCACATCCCCATGTGTTGTGCATTTAATGTTTCATATCCATGTGTTGTGCATTTACTGTGTCACATCCCCATGTGTTGTGCATTTAATGTTTCATATCCATGTGTTGTGCATTTACTGTGTCAAATTTCCATGTGTTGTGCATTTACTGTGTCACATCCCCATGAGTTGTGCATTTGCTGTGTCACATCCCCATGTGTTGTGCATTTAATGTGTCACATCCCCATGTGTTGTGCATTTAATGTTTCATATCCCCATGTGTTGTGCATTTAATGTTTCATATCCATGTGTTGTGCATTTACTGTGTCACATATCCATGTGTTGTGCATTTACTGTTTCTCATCTCCATGTGTTGTGCATAAACTGTGTCACATCCCCATGTGTTTTGCATTTAATGTTTCATATCAATGTGTTGTGCATTTACTGTGTCACATCTCCATGTGTTGTGCAATTACTGTGTCACATCCCCATGTGTTCTGCATTTACTGTGTCACATCCCAATGTGTGGTGCATTTTCTGAGTCACATCCCCATGTGTTGTGCATTTAAAGTGTCATATCTATGTTTCATGCATTTACTGTGTCACATCTCCATGTGTTTTGCATTTACTGTGTCACATCCCCATGTGTTGTGCATTTACTGTGTCACATCCCCATGTGTTGTGCATTTAATGTTTCATATCCATGTGTTGTGCATTTACTGTGTCACATCCCCATGTGTTGTGCATTTAATGTGTCTTGTCCATATGTTGTACATTTACTGTGTCACATCCCCATATGCTGTGCATTTACTGTGTCACATCCCCATGTGTTGTGCATTTAATGATTCATTTCCATGTGTTGTGCATTTACTGTGTCACATCCCCATATGTTGTGCATTTACTGTGTCACATCCCCATGTGTTGTGCATTTAATGTTTCATTTCCATGTGTTGTGCATTTACTGTGTCACATCCCCATGTGTTGTGCATTTAATGTTTCATATCATGTGTCGTGCATTTACTGTGTCACATCTCCATGTGTTGTGCATTTACTGTGTCACATCCCTATGTGTGGTGCATTTACTGAGTCACATCCCCATGTGTTGTGCATAAACTGTGTCACATCCCCATGTGTTGTGCATTTAATGTTTCATATCCATGTGTTGTGCATTTACTGTGTCACATCCCCATATGTTGTGCATTTAATGTTTCATATCCCCATGTGTTATGCATTTAATGTTTCATATCCATGTGTTGTGCATTTACTGTGTCACATATCCATGTGTTGTGCGTAAATTGTGTCACATCCCCATGTGTTTTGCATTTAATGTTTCAAATCCATGTGTTGTGCTTTTACTGTGTCACAACTCCATGTGTTGTGCATTTACTGTGTCACATCCCCATGTGTTCTGCATTTACTGTGTCACATCCCAATGTGTGGTGCATTTACTGAGTCACATCCCAATGTGTTGTGCATTTACTGTGTCACATCCCCATGTGTTGTGCATTTAATATTCCATATCCATGTGCTGTGCATTTACTGTGTCACCCCCCATTTGTTGTGCATTTAATGTTTCATATCCATGTGTTGTGCATTTACTGTGTCACATCCCCATGTGTTGTGCATTTAATGTGTCAAATCCCCATGTGTTGTGCATTTACTGTGTCTTATCCATATGTTGTACATTTACTGTGTCACATCCCCATATGCTGTGCATTTACTGTGTCACATCCCCATGTGTTGTGCATTTAATGTTTCATTTCCATGTGTTGTGCATTTACTGTGTCACATCCCCATGTGTTGTGCATTTAATGTTTCATATCCATGTGTAGTGCATTTACTGTGTCACATCCCCATGTGTTGTGCATTTAATGTTTCATATCCATGTGTTGTGCATTTACTGTGTCACATCTCCATGTGTTGTGCATTTACTGTGTCACATCCCCATGTGTTGTGCATTTACTGTGTCACATCCCAATGTGTGGTGCATTTACTATGTCACATCCCCATGTGTTGTGCATTTAATGTGTCATATCCATGTGTTGTGCATTTACTGTGTCACATCCCCATGTGTTGTGCATTTAATGTTTCATATCCATGTGTTGTGCATTTACTTTGTCACATCCCCATGTGTTGTGCATTTACTGTGTCACATCCCCATGTGTTGTGCATTTAATGTTTCATTTCAATGTGTTGTGGATTTTCAGTTTCACATCCCCATGTGTTGTGCAGTTTTATGTTTCATATCCATGTGTTGTGCATTTACTGTGTCTCATCTCCATGTGTTGTGCAATTACTGTGTCACATCCTCATGTGTTGTGCATTTACTGTGTCACATCCCAATATGTGGTGCATTTACTGTATCACATCCCCATGTATTGTGCATTTAATGTGTCATAACCATGTGTTGTGCATTTACTGTGTCACATCTCCATGTGTTGTGCATAAACTGTGTCACATCCCCTTGTGTTGTGCATTTACTGTCACATCCCCATGTGTTGTGCATTTACTGTGTCACATCCCCATGTGTTGTGAATTTAATGTTTAATATCCATGTGTTGTACATTTACTTGGTCACATCCCCATGTGTTGTGCATTTAATTGGTCACATCCCCATGTGTTGTGCATAAACTGTGTCACATCGCCATGTGTTGTGCATTTATTGTGCCACATCCCCATGTGTTTTGCATAAACTGTGTCACATCCCCATGTGTTGTGCATTTAATGTTTCATAACCATGTGGTGTGCATTTACTGTGTCACATATCCATGTGTTGTGCATTTACTGTGTCACATCCCCATGTGTTGAGCATTTTCTGTGTCACATCCCCATGTGTTGTGCATTTAATGTTTCATATCCATGTGGTGTGCATTTACTGTGTAACATCCCCATGTGTTGTGCATTTAATGTGTCATATCCATGTGTTGTACATTTACTGTGTCACATCTCCATGTGTTGTGCATAAACTGTCACATCCCCATGTGTTGTGCATTTAAAGTTTCATATCCGTGAGTTGTGCATTTACTGTGTCACATCCCCATGTGTCTTGCATTAAATGTGTCATATCCATGTGTTGTGCATTTACTGTGTCACATCTCCATGTGTTGTGCATAAACTGTGTCACATTCCCATGTGTTGTGCATTTACTGTGTCACATCCCCATATGTTGTGCATTTACTGTGTCACATCCCCATGTGTTGTGCATTTAATGTTTCATTTCCATGTGTTGTGCATTTACTGTGTCACATCCCCATGTGTTGTGCATTTAATGTTTCATATCCATGTGTTGTGCATTTACTGTGTCAAATTTCCATGTGTTGTGCATTTACTGTGTCACATCCCCATGAGTTGTGCATTTGCTGTGTCACATCCCCATGTGTTGTGCATTTAATGTGTCACATCCCCATGTTTTGTGCATTTAATGTTTCATATCCCCATGTGTTGTGCATTTAATGTTTCATATCCATGTGTTGTGCATTTACTGTGTCACATATCCATGTGTTGTGCATTTACTGTGTCTCATCTCCATGTGTTGTGCATAAACTGTGTCACATCCCCATGTGTTTTGCATTTAATGTTTCATATCAATGTGTTGTGCATTTACTGTGTCACTTCTCCATGTGTTGTGCACTTACTGTGTCACATCCCCATGTGTTCTGCATTTACTGTGTCACATCCCAATGTGTGGTGCATTTTCTGAGTCACATCCCCATGTGTTGTGCATTTAAAGTGTCATATCTATGTTTCATGCATTTACTGTGTCACATCCCAATGTGTGGTGCATTTACTGTGTCACATCCCCATGTGTTGTGCATTTACTGTGTCACATCCCCATGTGTTGTGAATTTAATGTTTAATATCCATGTGTTGTACATTTACTTGGTCACATCCCCATGTGTTGTGCATTTAATTGGTCACATCCCCATGTGTTGTGCATAAACTGTGTCACATCGCCATGTGTTGTGCATTTATTGTGCCACATCCCCATGTGTTTTGCATAAACTGTGTCACATCCCCATGTGTTGTGCATTTAATGTTTCATAACCATGTGGTGTGCATTTACTGTGTCACATATCCATGTGATGTGCATTTACTGTGTCACATCCCCATGTGTTGAGCATTTTCTGTGTCACATCCCCATGTGTTGTGCATTTAATGTTTCATATCCATGTGGTGTGCATTTACTGTGTAACATCCCCATGTGTTGTGCATTTAATGTGTCATATCCATGTGTTGTACATTTACTGTGTCACATCTCCATGTGTTGTGCATAAACTGTCACATCCCCATGTGTTGTGCATTTAAAGTTTCATATCCGTGAGTTGTGCATTTACTGTGTCACATCCCCATGTGTCTTGCATTAAATGTGTCATATCCATGTGTTGTGCATTTACTGTGTCACATCTCCATGTGTTGTGCATAAACTGTGTCACATTCCCATGTGTTGTGCATTTACTGTGTCACATCCCCATATGTTGTGCATTTACTGTGTCACATCCCCATGTGTTGTGCATTTAATGTTTCATTTCCATGTGTTGTGCATTTACTGTGTCACATCCCCATGTGTTGTGCATTTAATGTTTCATATCCATGTGTTGTGCATTTACTGTGTCAAATTTCCATGTGTTGTGCATTTACTGTGTCACATCCCCATGAGTTGTGCATTTGCTGTGTCACATCCCCATGTGTTGTGCATTTAATGTGTCACATCCCCATGTTTTGTGCATTTAATGTTTCATATCCCCATGTGTTGTGCATTTAATGTTTCATATCCATGTGTTGTGCATTTACTGTGTCACATATCCATGTGTTGTGCATTTACTGTGTCTCATCTCCATGTGTTGTGCATAAACTGTGTCACATCCCCATGTGTTTTGCATTTAATGTTTCATATCAATGTGTTGTGCATTTACTGTGTCACTTCTCCATGTGTTGTGCATTTACTGTGTCACATCCCCATGTGTTCTGCATTTACTGTGTCACATCCCAATGTGTGGTGCATTTTCTGAGTCACATCCCCATGTGTTGTGCATTTAAAGTGTCATATCTATGTTTCATGCATTTACTGTGTCACATCTCCATGTGTTTTGCATTTACTGTGTCACATCCCCATGTGTTGTGCATTTACTGTGTCACATCCCCATGTGTTGTGCATTTAATGTTTCATATCCATGTGTTGTGCATTTACTGTGTCACATCCCCATGTGTTGTGCATTTAATGTGTCTTATCCATATGTTGTACATTTACTGTGTCACATCCCCATATGCTGTGCATTTACTGTGTCACATCCCCATGTGTTGTGCATTTAATGTTTCATTTCCATGTGTTGTGCATTTACTGTGTCACATCCCCATATGTTGTGCATTTACTGTGTCACATCCCCATGTGTTGTGCATTTAATGTTTCATTTCCATGTGTTGTGCATTTACTGCGTCACATCCCCATGTCTTGTGCATTTAATGTTTCATATCATGTGTCGTGCATTTACTGTGTCACATCTCCATGTGTTGTGCATTTACTGTGTCACATCCCCATGTGTGGTGCATTTACTGAGTCACATCCCCATGTGTTGTGCATAAACTGTGTCACATCCCCATGTGTTGTGCATTTAATGTTTCATATCCATGTGTTGTGCATTTAATGTGTCACATCCCCATGTGTTGTGCATTTACTGAGTCACATCCCCATGTGTTGTGCATTTAATGTGTCATATTCATGTGTTGTGCATTTACTGTGTCACATCCCCATGTGTTGTGCATTTAATATTCCATATCCATGTGTTGTGCATTTACTGTGTCACATCCCCATGTTTGTGCATTTAATGTTTCATATCCATGTGTTGTGCATTTACTGTGTCACGCCCCATGTGTTGTGCATTTAAAGTGACTTATCCATATGTTGTACATTTAATGTGTCACATCTCCATGTGTTGTGCATAAACTGTCACATCCCCATGTGTTGTGCATTTAATGTTTCATATCCATGTGGTGTGCATTTACTGTGTCAGAAGTCCATTTGTTGGGCATTTACTTTGTCACATCCCCATGTGTTGTGCATTTACTATGTCACATCCCAATATGTGGTGCATTTACTGTATCACATCCCCATGTGTTGTACATTTAATGTGTCATAACCATGTGTTGTGCATTTACTGTGTCACATCTCCATGTGTTGTGCATAAACTGTGTCACATCCCCTTGTGTTGTGCATTTACTGTGTCACATCCCAATATGTGGTGCATTTACTGTATCACATCCCCATGTGTTGTGCATTTAATGTGTCATAACCATGTGTTGTGCATTTACTGTGTCACATCTCCATGTGTTGTGCATAAACTGTGTCACATCCCCTTGTGTTGTGCATTTACTGTCACATCCCCATGTGTTGTGCATTTACTGTGTCACATCCCCATGTGTTGTGAATTTAATGTTTAATATCCATGTGTTGTGCATTTACTTGGTCACATCCCCATGTGTTGTGCATTTATTTGGTCACATCCCCATGTGTTGTGCATAAACTGTGTCACATCGCCATGTGTTGTGCATTTATTGTGCCACATCCCCATGTGTTTTGCATAAACTGTGTCACATCCCCATGTGTTGTGCATTTAATGTTTCATAACCATGTGGTGTGCATTTACTGTGTCACATATCCATGTGTTGTGCATTTACTGTGTCACATCCCCATGTGTTGAGCATTTTCTGTGTCACATCCCCATGTGTTGTGCATTTAATGTGTCATATCCATGTGTTGTACATTTACTGTGTCACATCTCCATGTGTTGTGCATAAACTGTCACATCCCCATGTGTTGTGCATTTAAAGTTTCATATCCATGAGTTGTGCATTTACTGTGTCACATCTCCATGTGTTTGGCATTTACTTTGTCACATCCCCATGTGTTGTGCATTTACTGTGTCACATCCCCATGTGTTGTGTATTTAATGTGTCATATCCATGTGTTCTACGTTTACTGTGTCACATCTCCATGTGTTGTGCATTTAATGGGTCTCATCCCCTTGTGTTGTGCATAAACTGTGTCACATCCCCATGTGTTGTGCATTTACTGTTTCACATCCCCATGTGTTGTGCATTTACTGTGTCTCATCCCCATGTGTTGTGCATTTAATGTGTCATATCCATGTGTTGTGCATTTACTGTGTCTCATCTCCATGTGTTGTGCATAAACTGTGTCACATCCCCATGTGTTGTGCATTTAATGTTTCATTTCTATGTGTTGTGCATTTACTGTGTCACATCCCCATGTGTTGTGCATTTACTGTGTCACATCCACATGTGTTGTGCATTTAGTGTGTCTCATCCCCAAGTGTTGTGCATTTACTGTGTCAATTCCCCATGTGTTGTGAATTTAAAGTGTCAGTTCCCCATGTGTTGTGCATTTAATGTGTCATATCCATGTGTTGTGCATTTAATATTTGATCTCCATGTGTTGAGCATTTAATTGGTCACATCCCCATGTGTTGTGCATTTACTGTGTCACATACCCATATGTTGTGCATAAACTGTGTCACATCCCCATGTGTTGTGCATTTACTGTGTCACTTCCCCATGTGTTGTGCTTTACTGTGTCACATCCCCATGTTTTGTGCATTTACATTGTCAGATCCCCATGTGTTGTGCATTTACTGTATCACATCCCCATGTGTTGTGCATTAACTGTGTCACCCTCCCATGTGTTGTGCATTTAATGTTTCATTTCTATGTGTTGTGCATTTACTGTGTCACATCCGCATGTGTTGGGCATAAACTGTTTCACATCCCCATTTGTTGAGCATTTAATGTGTCATATCCATGTGTTGTACATTTACTGGGTCACATCTCCATGTGTTGTGCATTTAATGGGTCACATCCCCATGTGTTGTGGATAAACTGTGTCACATCGCCATGTGTTGTGCTTTGATGTGTCACATCCCCATGTGTTGTGCATTTACTGTGTCACATCCCCATGTGTTGTGCATAAACTGTGTCACATCCCCATGTGTTGTGCATTTAATGTTTCATAACCATGTGTTGTGCATTTACTTTGTCACATCCCCATGTGTTGTGCATTAAATGTGTCATATCCATGTGTTGTGCATTTACTGTGTCTCATCTCCATGTGTTGTGCATAAACTGTTTCACATCCCCATGTGTTGTGCATTTAATGTTTCATAACCATGTGTTGTGCATTTACTGTGTCACATCCCCATGTGTTGTGCATTTAAATGGTCACATCCCCATGTGTTGTGCATTAAATGTGTCATATCCATGTGTTGTGCATTTACTGTGTCACATCTCCATGTGTTGTGCAGAAACTGTGTCACATCCCCATGTGTTGTGCATTTAATGTGTCATATCCATGTGTTGTGCATTTAATATTTGATCTCCATGTGTTGTGCATTTAATTGGTCACATCCCCATGTGTTGTGCATTTACTGTGTCACATCCCCATGTGTTGTGCATTTACTGTGTCACATCCCCATGTGTTGTGCATTTACTGTGTCACATCCCCTTGTGTTGTGCATTTACTATGTCACATCCCCATGTGTTGTGCATTTAAAGTGTCATATCTATGTTTCATGCATTTACTGTGTCACATCTCCATGTGTTTTGCATTTACTGTGTCACATCCCCATGTGTTGTGCATTTACTGTGTCACATCCCCATGTGTTGTGCATTTAATGTTTCATATCCATGTGTTGTGCATTTACTGTGTCACATCCCCATGTGTTGTGCATTTAATGTGTCTTATCCATATGTTGTACATTTACTGTGTCACATCCCCATATGCTGTGCATTTACTGTGTCACATCCCCATGTGTTGTGCATTTAATGTTTCATTTCCATGTGTTGTGCATTTACTGTGTCACATCCCCATATGTTGTGCATTTACTGTGTCACATCCCCATGTGTTGTGCATTTAATGTTTCATTTCCATGTGTTGTGCATTTACTGCGTCACATCCCCATGTCTTGTGCATTTAATGTTTCATATCATGTGTCGTGCATTTACTGTGTCACATCTCCATGTGTTGTGCATTTACTGTGTCACATCCCCATGTGTGGTGCATTTACTGAGTCACATCCCCATGTGTTGTGCATAAACTGTGTCACATCCCCATGTGTTGTGCATTTAATGTTTCATATCCATGTGTTGTGCATTTAATGTGTCACATCCCCATGTGTTGTGCATTTACTGAGTCACATCCCCATGTGTTGTGCATTTAATGTGTCATATTCATGTGTTGTGCATTTACTGTGTCACATCCCCATGTGTTGTGCATTTAATATTCCATATCCATGTGTTGTGCATTTACTGTGTCACATCCCCATGTTTGTGCATTTAATGTTTCATATCCATGTGTTGTGCATTTACTGTGTCACGTCCCCATGTGTTGTGCATTTAAAGTGACTTATCCATATGTTGTACATTTAATGTGTCACATCTCCATGTGTTGTGCATAAACTGTCACATCCCCATGTGTTGTGCATTTAATGTTTCATATCCATGTGGTGTGCATTTACTGTGTCAGAAGTCCATTTGTTGGGCATTTACTTTGTCACATCCCCATGTGTTGTGCATTTACTATGTCACATCCCAATATGTGGTGCATTTACTGTATCACATCCCCATGTGTTGTACATTTAATGTGTCATAACCATGTGTTGTGCATTTACTGTGTCACATCTCCATGTGTTGTGCATAAACTGTGTCACATCCCCTTGTGTTGTGCATTTACTGTGTCACATCCCAATATGTGGTGCATTTACTGTATCACATCCCCATGTGTTGTGCATTTAATGTGTCATAACCATGTGTTGTGCATTTACTGTGTCACATCTCCATGTGTTGTGCATAAACTGTGTCACATCCCCTTGTGTTGTGCATTTACTGTCACATCCCCATGTGTTGTGCATTTACTGTGTCACATCCCCATGTGTTGTGAATTTAATGTTTAATATCCATGTGTTGTGCATTTACTTGGTCACATCCCCATGTGTTGTGCATTTATTTGGTCACATCCCCATGTGTTGTGCATAAACTGTGTCACATCGCCATGTGTTGTGCATTTATTGTGCCACATCCCCATGTGTTTTGCATAAACTGTGTCACATCCCCATGTGTTGTGCATTTAATGTTTCATAACCATGTGGTGTGCATTTACTGTGTCACATATCCATGTGTTGTGCATTTACTGTGTCACATCCCCATGTGTTGAGCATTTTCTGTGTCACATCCCCATGTGTTGTGCATTTAATGTGTCATATCCATGTGTTGTACATTTACTGTGTCACATCTCCATGTGTTGTGCATAAACTGTCACATCCCCATGTGTTGTGCATTTAAAGTTTCATATCCATGAGTTGTGCATTTACTGTGTCACATCTCCATGTGTTTGGCATTTACTTTGTCACATCCCCATGTGTTGTGCATTTACTGTGTCACATCCCCATGTGTTGTGTATTTAATGTGTCATATCCATGTGTTCTACGTTTACTGTGTCACATCTCCATGTGTTGTGCATTTAATGGGTCTCATCCCCTTGTGTTGTGCATAAACTGTGTCACATCCCCATGTGTTGTGCATTTACTGTTTCACATCCCCATGTGTTGTGCATTTACTGTGTCTCATCCCCATGTGTTGTGCATTTAATGTGTCATATCCATGTGTTGTGCATTTACTGTGTCTCATCTCCATGTGTTGTGCATAAACTGTGTCACATCCCCATGTGTTGTGCATTTAATGTTTCATTTCTATGTGTTGTGCATTTACTGTGTCACATCCCCATGTGTTGTGCATTTACTGTGTCACATCCACATGTGTTGTGCATTTAGTGTGTCTCATCCCCAAGTGTTGTGCATTTACTGTGTCAATTCCCCATGTGTTGTGAATTTAAAGTGTCAGTTCCCCATGTGTTGTGCATTTAATGTGTCATATCCATGTGTTGTGCATTTAATATTTGATCTCCATGTGTTGAGCATTTAATTGGTCACATCCCCATGTGTTGTGCATTTACTGTGTCACATACCCATATGTTGTGCATAAACTGTGTCACATCCCCATGTGTTGTGCATTTACTGTGTCACTTCCCCATGTGTTGTGCTTTACTGTGTCACATCCCCATGTTTTGTGCATTTACATTGTCAGATCCCCATGTGTTGTGCATTTACTGTATCACATCCCCATGTGTTGTGCATTAACTGTGTCACCCTCCCATGTGTTGTGCATTTAATGTTTCATTTCTATGTGTTGTGCATTTACTGTGTCACATCCGCATGTGTTGGGCATAAACTGTTTCACATCCCCATTTGTTGAGCATTTAATGTGTCATATCCATGTGTTGTACATTTACTGGGTCACATCTCCATGTGTTGTGCATTTAATGGGTCACATCCCCATGTGTTGTGGATAAACTGTGTCACATCGCCATGTGTTGTGCTTTGATGTGTCACATCCCCATGTGTTGTGCATTTACTGTGTCACATCCCCATGTGTTGTGCATAAACTGTGTCACATCCCCATGTGTTGTGCATTTAATGTTTCATAACCATGTGTTGTGCATTTACTTTGTCACATCCCCATGTGTTGTGCATTAAATGTGTCATATCCATGTGTTGTGCATTTACTGTGTCTCATCTCCATGTGTTGTGCATAAACTGTTTCACATCCCCATGTGTTGTGCATTTAATGTTTCATAACCATGTGTTGTGCATTTACTGTGTCACATCCCCATGTGTTGTGCATTTAAATGGTCACATCCCCATGTGTTGTGCATTAAATGTGTCATATCCATGTGTTGTGCATTTACTGTGTCACATCTCCATGTGTTGTGCAGAAACTGTGTCACATCCCCATGTGTTGTGCATTTAATGTGTCATATCCATGTGTTGTGCATTTAATATTTGATCTCCATGTGTTGTGCATTTAATTGGTCACATCCCCATGTGTTGTGCATTTACTGTGTCACATCCCCATGTGTTGTGCATTTACTGTGTCACATCCCCATGTGTTGTGCATTTACTGTGTCACATCCCCTTGTGTTGTGCATTTACTATGTCACATCCCCATGTGTTGTGCATTTATTGTGTCACATCCCCATGTGTTGTGCATTTACTGTGTCACATCCCCATGTGTTGTGCATTTACTGTGTCAATTCCCCATGTGTTGTGAATTTAAAGTGTCAGTTCCCCATGTGTTGTGCATTTAATGTGTCATATCCATGTGTTGTGCATTTAATATTTGATCTCCATGTGTTGAGCATTTAATTGGTCACATCCCCATGTGTTGTGCATTTACTGTGTCACATACCCATATGTTGTGCATAAACTGTGTCACATCCCCATGTGTTGTGCATTTACTGTGTCACTTCCCCATGTGTTGTGCTTTACTGTGTCACATCCCCATGTTTTGTGCATTTACATTGTCAGATCCCCATGTGTTGTGCATTTACTGTATCACATCCCCATGTGTTGTGCATTAACTGTGTCACCCTCCCATGTGTTGTGCATTTAATGTTTCATTTCTATGTGTTGTGCATTTACTGTGTCACATCCCCATGTGTTGTGCATTTACTGTGTCACATCCGCATGTGTTGGGCATAAACTGTTTCACATCCCCATTTGTTGAGCATTTAATGTGTCATATCCATGTGTTGTACATTTACTGGGTCACATCTCCATGTGTTGTGCATTTAATGGGTCACATCCCCATGTGTTGTGGATAAACTGTGTCACATCGCCATGTGTTGTGCTTTGATGTGTCACATCCCCATGTGTTGTGCATTTACTGTGTCACATCCCCATGTGTTGTGCATAAACTGTGTCACATCCCCATGTGTTGTGCATTTAATGTTTCATAACCATGTGTTGTGCACTTACTGTGTCACATCCCCATGTGTTGTGCATTAAATGTGTCATATCCATGTGTTGTGCATTTACTGTGTCTCATCTCCATGTGTTGTGCATAAACTGTTTCACATCCCCATGTGTTGTGCATTTAATGTTTCATAACCATGTGTTGTGCATTTACTGTGTCACATCCCCATGTGTTGTGCATTTAAATGGTCACATCCCCATGTGTTGTGCATTAAATGTGTCATATCCATGTGTTGTGCATTTACTGTGTCACATCTCCATGTGTTGTGCAGAAACTGTGTCACATCCCCATGTGTTGTGCATTTAATGTGTCATATCCATGTGTTGTGCATTTAATATTTGATCTCCATGTGTTGTGCATTTAATTGGTCACATCCCCATGTGTTGTGCATTTACTGTGTCACATCCCCATGTGTTGTGCATTTACTGTGTCACATCCCCATGTGTTGTGCATTTACTGTGTCACATCCCCTTGTGTTGTGCATTTACTATGTCACATCCCCATGTGTTGTGCATTTATTGTGTCACATCCCCATGTGTTGTGCATTTACTGTGTCACATCCCCATGTGTTGTGCATTTACTGTGTCACGTCCCCATGTGTTGTACATTTACTGTGTCACATCCCCATGTGTTGTGCATTTACTGTGTCACATATCCATGTGTTGTGCCTTTACTGTGTCTGATCTCCATGTGTTGTGCATAAACTGTGTCACATCCCCATGTGTTGTGCATTTAATGTTTCATATCCATGTGTTGTGCATTTACTGTGTCACATCCCCATGTGTTTTGCATTTACTGTGTCACATCCCCATGTGTTGTGCATTTAATGTGTCATATATCCATGTGTTGTACATTTTCTGTGTCACATCTCCTTGTGTTTTGCATTTAATGGGTCACATCCCGATGTGTTGTGCATTTAATGTTTCATATCCATGTGTTGTGCATTTACTGTGTCACATCCCCATGTGTTGTGCATTTAATGTGTCATATCCATGTGTTGTACATTTAATGTGTCACATCTCCATGTGTTGTACATAAACTGTCACATCCCCATGTGTTGTGCATTTAATGTTTCATATCCATGTGTTGTGCATTTGCTGTGTCACATCTCCATGTGTTTGGCATTTACTTTGTCACATCCCCATGTGTTGTGCATTTACTGTGTCACATCCCCATGTGTTGTGCATTTACTGTGTCACATCCCCATGTGTTGTGCATTTACTGTGTCACATCCCCATGTGTTGTGCTTTTAATGTGTCATATTCATGTGTTGTACATTTTCTGTGTCACATCTCCATGTGTTGTGCATTTAATGGGTCACATCCCCTTGTGTTGTGCATAAACTGTGTCACATCCCCATGTGTTGTGCATTTACTGTTTCACATCCCCATGTGTTGTGCATTTACTGTGTCTCATCCCCATGTGTTGTGCATTTAATGTGTCATATCCATGTGTTGTGCATTTAATGGGTCACATCCCCTTGTGTTGTGCATAAACTGTGTCTCATCTCCATGTGTTGTGCATAAACTGTGTCACATCCCCATGTGTTGTGCATTTAATGTTTCATATCCATGTGTTGTGCATTTACTGTGTCACATATCCATGTGGTGTGCATTTACTGTGTCTCATCTCCATGTGTTGTGCTTAAACTGTGTCACATCCCCATGTGTTTTGCATTTAATGTTTCATGTCCATATGTTGTGCATTTACTGTGTCACATCTCCATGTGTTGTGCATAAACTGTCACATCCCCATGTGTTGTGCCTTTAATGTTTCATATCCATGTGTTGTGCATTTACTGTGTCACATCTCCATGTGTTGGGCATTTACTTTGTCACATCCCCATGTGTTGTGCATTTACTGTGTCACATCCCCATGTGTTGTGCATTTACTGTTTCACATCCCCATGTGTTGTGCTTTTACTGTGTCACATCCCTAGGTGTTGTGCATTTAATGTGTCATATCCATGTGTTGTACATTTACTGTGTCACATCTCCATGTGTTGTGCATTTAGTGGGTCACATCCCCTTTTGTTGTTCATAAACTGTGTCACATCCCCATGTGTTGTGCATTTACTGTGTCACATCCCCATGTGTTTTGCATTTACTGTGTCACATCCCCATGTGTTGTGCATTTAATGTGTCATATCCATGTGTTGTGCATTTACTGTGTCTCATCTCCATGTGTTGTGCATAAACTGTGTCACATCCCCATGTGTTGTGCATTTAATGTTTCATATCCATGTGTTGTGCATTTACTGTGTCACATATCCTTGTGTTGTGCATTTACTGTGTCACATCCCCATGTGTTGGGCATTTACTGTGTCACATATCCATGTGTTGGGCATTTACTGTGTCACTTCCCATGTGTTGTGCATTTAATGTTTCATTTCCATGTGTTGTGCAATTACTGTCACATCCCCATGTGTTGTGCATTTAATGTATCTTATCAATATGTTGTACATTTACTGTGTCACATCTCCATGTTTTGTGCATAAACTGTCACATCCCCATGTGTTGTGCATTTAATGTTTCATATCCATGTGTTATGCATTTACTGTGTCACATCTCCATGTGTTGTGCATTTACTGTCTCACATCTCCATGTGTTGGGCATTTACTTTGTCACATCCCCATGTGTTGTGCGTTTACTGAGTCACATCCCCATGTGTTGTGCATTTAATGTTTCTTTTCCATGTGTTGTGCATTTACTGTGTCACATCCCCATGTGTTGTGCATTTAATTTTTCATATCCATGTGTTGTGCATTTACTGTTTCACAACCCCATGTGTTGTGCATTTAATGTTTCATATCCATGTGTTGTGCATTTATTGTGTCAAATCTCCATGTGTTGTGCATTTACTGTGTCACATCCCCATCAGTTGTGCTTTTACTGTGTCACATCCCCATGTGTTGTACTTTTAATGTGTAACATCGCCATGTGTTGTGCATTTACTGTGTCACATCCCCATGTGTTGTGCATTTACTGTATTATATCCCCATGTGTTGTGCATAAACTGTGTCACATGCCCATATGTTGTGCATTTAATGTTTCATATCCATGTGTTGTGCATTTACCGTGTCACATATCCATGTGTTGAGCATTTACTGTTTCTCATCTCCATGTATGGTGCATAAACTGTGTCACATCCCCATGTCTTTTGCATTTAATGTTTCATATCCATGTGTTGTGCATTTACTGTGTCACATCTACATGTGTTGTGCATTTACTGTGTCACATCCCCATGTGTTGTGCATTTACTGTGTCACATCCCAATGTGTGGTGCATTTACTGTGTCACATCCACATGTGTTGTGCATTTAATGTGTCATATCCATGTGTTGTGCATTTACTGTGTCACATCTCCATGTGTTGTGCATAAACTGTGTCACATCACCATGTGCATTTACTGTCACATCCCCATGTGTTGTGCATTTAATGTGTCAAATCCATGTGTTGTGCATTTACTGTGTCTCATCTCCATGTGTTGTGCATAAACTGTGTCACATCCCCATGTGTTGTGCATTTAATGTTTCATATCCATGTGTTGTGCATTTACAGTGTCACATATCCATGTGTTGTGCATTTACTGTGTCTCATCTCCATGTGTTGTGCATAAACTGTGTCACATCCCCATGTGTTGTGCATTTAATGTTTCATATCCATGTGTTGTGCATTTACTGTGTCACATATCCATGTGTTGTGCATTTACTGTGTCACATCTCCTTGTGTTGGGCATTTACTTTGTCACATCCCCATGTGTTGTGCATTTACTGTGTCACATCCCCATGTGTTGTGCATTTACTGTGTCACATCCCCATGTGTTGTGCATTTACTGTGTCACATCCCCAGGTGTTGTGCATTTAATGTGTCATATCCATGTGTTGTACATTTACTGTGTCACATCTCCATGTGTTGTGCATTTAGTGGGTCAGATCCCCTTGTGTTGTGCATAAACTGTGTCACATACCCATGTGTTGTGCATTTACTGTGTCACATCCCCATGTATTGTGCATTTACTGTGTCACATCCCCATGTGTTGTGCATTTAATGTGTCATATCCATGTGTTGTGCATTTACTGTGTCTCATCTCCATGTGTTGAGCATAAACTGTGTCACATCCCCATGTGTTGTGCATTTAATGCTTCATATCCATGTGTTGTGCATTTACTGTGTCACATATCCATGTGTTGTGCATTTAATGTATCTTATCCATATGTTGTACATTTACTGTGTCACATCTCCATGTGTAGTGCATAAACTGTCACATCCCCATGTGTTGTGCATTTAATGTTTCATATCCATGTGTTGTGCATTTACTGTGTCACATCTCCATGTGTTGTGCATTTACTGTCTCACATCTCCATGTGTTGGGCATTTACTTTGTCACATCCCCATGTGTTGTGCATTTACTGTGTCACATCCCCATGTGTTGTGCATTTAATGTTTCTTTTCCATGTGTTGTGCATTTACTGTGTCACATCCCCATGTGTTGTGCATTTAATTTTTCATATCCATGTGTTGTGCATTTACTGTTTCACATCCCCATGTGTTGTGCATTTAATGTTTCATATCCATGTGTTGTGCATTTATTGTGTCAAATCTCCATGTGTAGTGCATTTACTGTGTCACATCCCCATGAGTTGTGCTTTTACTGTGTCACATCCCCATGTGTTGTACTTTTAATGTGTAACATCGCCATGTGTTGTGCATTTACTGTGTCACATCCCCATGTGTTGTGCATTTACTGTATCATATCCCCATGTGTTGTGCATAAACTGTGTCACATGCCCATATGTTGTGCATTTAATGTTTCATATCCGTGTGTTGTGCATTTACCGTGTCACATATCCATGTGTTAAGCATTTACTGTTTCTCATCTCCATGTATGGTGCATAAACTGTGTCACATCCCCATGTCTTTTGCATTTAATGTTTCATATCCATCTGTTGTGCATTTACTGTGTCACATCTACATGTGTTGTGCATTTACTGTGTCACATCCCCATGTGTTGTGCATTTACTATGTCACATCCCCATGTGTTGTGCATTTACTGTGTCACTTCCCCATGTGTTGTGCATAAACTGTGTCACATCCCCATGTGTTGTGCATTTAATGTTTCATATCCATGTGTTGTGCATTTACTGTGTTACATATCCATGTGTTGTGCATTTACTGTGTCTCATCTCCATGTGTTGTGCATAAACTGTGTCACATCCCCATGTGTTTTGCATTTAATGTTTCATATCCGTGTGTTGTGCATTTACTGTGTCACATCTCCATGTGTTGTGCATTTACTGTGTCACATCGCCATGTGTTGTGCATTTACTGTGTCACATCCCCATGTGTGGTGCATTTACTGTGTCACATCCCCATGTGTTGAGCATTTATTGTGTCACATCCCCATGTGTTGTGCATTTAATGTGTCATATCCATGTGTTGTGCATTTACTGTGTCACATCACCATGTGTTGTGCCTAAACTGTGTCACATCCCCATGTGTTGTGCATTTACTGTGTCACATCCCCATGTTTTGTGCATTTAATGTTTCATATCCATGTGTTGTGCATTTACTGTGTCACATCCCCATTTGTTGTGCATTTAATATGTCTTATCCATGTGTTGTACGTTTACTGTGTCACATCTCCATGTGTTGTGCATAAACTGTCACATCCACATGTGTTGTGCATTTAATGTTTCATATCCATGTGTTGTGCATTTACTGTTTCACATCCCCATGTGTTGTGCATTTACTGTGTCTCATCCCCATGTGTTGTGCATTTAATGTGTCATATCCATGTGTTGTGCATTTACTGTGTCTCATCTCCATGTGTTGTGCATAAACTGTGTCACATCCCCATGTGTTGTGCATTTAATGTTTCATATCCATGTGTTGTGCATTTACTGTGTCACATATCCATGTGTTGTGCATTTACTGTGTCTCATCTCCATGTGTTGTGCTTAAACTGTGTCACATCCCCATGTGTTTTGCATTTAATGTTTCATGTCCATATGTTGTGCATTTACTGTGACACATCTCCATGTGTTGTGCATAAACTGTCACATCCCCATGTGTTGTGCCTTTAATGTTTCATATCCATGTGTTGTGCATTTACTGTGTCACATCTCCATGTCTTGGGCATTTACTTTGTCACATCCCCATGTGTTGTGCATTTACTGTGTCACATCCCCATGTGTTGTGCATTTACTGTTTCACATCCCCATGTGTTGTGCTTTTACTGTGTCACATCCCGAGGTGTTGTGCATTTAATGTGTCATATCCATGTGTTGTACATTTACTGTGTCACATCTCCATGTGTTGTGCATTTAGTGGGTCACATCCCCGTGTGTTGTTCATAAACTGTGTCACATCCCCATGTGTTGTGCATTTACTGTGTCACATCCCCATGTGTTTTGCATTTACTGTGTCACATCCCCATGTGTTGTGCATTTAATGTGTCATATCCATGTGTTGTGCATTTACTGTGTCTCATCTCCATGTGTTGTGCATAAACTGTGTCACATCCCCATGTGTTGTGCATTTAATGTTTCATATCCATGTGTTGTGCATTTACTGTGTCACATATCCTTGTGTTGTGCATTTACTGTGTCACATCCCCATGTGTTGGGCATTTACTGTGTCACATATCCATGTGTTGGGAATTTACTGTGTCACTTCCCATGTGTTGTGCATTTAATGTTTCATTTCCATGTGTTGTGCAATTACTGTCACATCCCCATGTGTTGTGCATTTAATGTATCTTATCCATATGTTGTACATTTACTGTGTCACATTTCCATGTGTTGTGCATAAACTGTCACATCCCCATGTGTTGTGCATTTAATGTTTCATATCCATGTGTTGTGCATTTACTGAGTCACATCTCCATGTGTTGTGCATTTACTGTCTCACATCTCCATGTGTTGGGCATTTACTTTGTCACATCCCCATGTGTTGTGCATTTACTGTGTCACATCCCCATGTGTTGTGCATTTAATGTTTCTTTTCCTTGTGTTGTGCATTTACTGTGTCACATCCCCATGTGTTGTGCATTTAATTTTTCATATCCATGTGTTGTGCATTTACTGTTTCACATCCCCATGTGTTGTGCATTTAATGTTTCATATCCATGTGTTGTGCATTTATTGTGTCAAATCTCCATGTGTTGTGCATTTACTGTGTCACATCCCCATCAGTTGTGCTTTTACTGTGTCACATCCCCATGTGTTGTACTTTTAATGTGTAACATCGCCATGTGTTGTGCATTTACTGTGTCACATCCCCATGTGTTGTGCATTTACTGTATCATATCCCCATGTGTTGTGCATAAACTGTGTCACATGCCCATATGTTGTGCATTTAATGTTTCAGATCCGTGTGTTGTGCATTTACCGTGTCACATATCCATGTGTTGAGCATTTACTGTTTCTCATCTCCATGTATGGTGCATAAACTGTGTCACATCCCCATGTCTTTTGCATTTAATGTTTCATATCCATGTGTTGTGCATTTACTGTGTCACATCGACATGTGTTGTGCATTTACTGTGTCACATCCCCATGTGTTGTGCATTTACTGTGTCACATCCCAATGTGTGGTGCATTTACTGTGTCACATCCACATGTGTTGTGCATTTAATGTGTCATATCCATGTGTTGTGCATTTACTGTGTCACATCTCCATGTGTTGTGCATAAACTGTGTCACATCACCATGTGCATTTACTGTCACATCCCCATGTGTTGTGCATTTAATGTGTCAAATCCATGTGTTGTGCATTTACTGTGTCTCATCTTTATGTGTTGTGCATAAACTGTGTCACATCCCCATGTGTTGTGCATTTAATGTTTCATATCCATGTGTTGTGCATTTACAGTGTCACATATCCATGTGTTGTGCATTTACTGTGTCTCATCTCCATGTGTTGTGCATAAACTGTGTCACATCCCCATGTGTTGTGCATTTAATGTTTCATATCCATGTGTTGTGCATTTACTGTGTCACATATCCATGTGTTGTGCATTTACTGTGTCACATCTCCTTGTGTTGGGCATTTACTTTGTCACATCCTCATGTGTTGTGCATTTACTGTG
Organism: Taudactylus pleione; assembly: GCA_031769625.1. NCBI lineage: Eukaryota > Metazoa > Chordata > Amphibia > Anura > Myobatrachidae > Taudactylus > Taudactylus pleione. The sequence continues at coordinate 1,907,084 of JAUIMM010000384.1, forward strand.
TCACATCCCCATGTGTTGTGCATTTACTGTGTCACATCCCCATGTGTTGTGCATTTACTGTGTCACATCCCCAGGTGTTGTGCATTTAATGTGTCATATCCATGTGTTGTACATTTACTGTGTCACATCTCCATGTGTTGTGCATTTAGTTGGTCAGATCCCCTTGTGTTGTGCATAAACTGTGTCACATCCCCATGTGTTGTGCATTTACTGTGTCACATCCCCATGTATAGTGCATTTACTGTGTCACATCCCCATGTGTTGTGCATTTAATGTGTCATATCCATGTGTTGTGCATTTACTGTGTCTCATCTCCATGTGTTGAGCATAAACTGTGTCACATCCCCATGTGTTGTGCATTTAATGCTTCATATCCATGTGTTGTGCGTTTACTGTGTCACATATCCATGTGTTGTGCATTTAATGTATCTTATCCATATGTTGTACATTTACTGTGTCACATCTCCATGTGTAGTGCATAAACTGTCACATCCCCATGTGTTGTGCATTTAATGTTTCATATCCATGTGTTGTGCATTTACTGTGTCACATCTCCATGTGTTGTGCATTTACTGTCTCACATCCCCATGTGTTGTGCATTTACTGTGTCACATCCCCATGTGTTGTGCATTTAATGTTTCTTTTCCATGTGTTGTGCATTTACTGTGTTACATCCCCATGTGTTGTGCATTTAATTTTTCATATCCATGTGTTGTGCATTTACTGTTTCACATCCCCATGTGTTGTGCATTTAATGTTTCATATCCATGTGTTGTGCATTTATTGTGTCAAATCTCCATGTGTAGTGCATTTACTGTGTCACATCCCCATGAGTTGTGCTTTTACTGTGTCACATCCCCATGTGTTGTACTTTTAATGTGTAACATCGCCATGTGTTGTGCATTTACTGTGTCACATCCCCATGTGTTGTGCATTTACTGTATCATATCCCCATGTGTTGTGCATAAACTGTGTCACATGCCCATATGTTGTGCATTTAATGTTTCATATCCGTGTGTTGTGCATTTACCGTGTCACATATCCATGTGTTAAGCATTTACTGTTTCTCATCTCCATGTATGGTGCATAAACTGTGTCACATCCCCATGTCTTTTGCATTTAATGTTTCATATCCATCTGTTGTGCATTTACTGTGTCACATCTACATGTGTTGTGCATTTACTGTGTCACATCCCCATGTGTTGTGCATTTACTATGTCACATCCCCATGTGTTGTGCATTTACTGTGTCACTTCCCCATGTGTTGTGCATAAACTGTGTCACATCCCCATGTGTTGTGCATTTAATGTTTCATATCCATGTGTTATGCATTTACTGTGTTACATATCCATGTGTTGTGCATTTACTGTGTCTCATCTCCATGTGTTGTGCATAAACTGTGTCACATCCCCATGTGTTTTGCATTTAATGTTTCATATCCGTGTGTTGTGCATTTACTGTGTCACATCTCCATGTGTTGTGCATTTACTGTGTCACATCGCCATGTGTTGTGCATTTACTGTGTCACATCCCCATGTGTGGTGCATTTACTGTGTCACATCCCCATGTGTGGAGCATTTATTGTGTCACATCCCCATGTGTTGTGCATTTAATGTGTCATATCCATGTGTTGTGCATTTACTGTGTCACATCACCATGTGTTGTGCATAAACTGTGTCACATCCCCATGTGTTGTGCATTTACTGTGTCACATCCCCATTTGTTGTGCATTTAATGTGTCTTATCCATTTGTTGTACGTTTACTGTGTCACATCTCCATGTGTTGTGCATAAACTGTCACATCCACATGTGTTGTGCATTTAATGTTTCATATCTATGTGTTGTGCATTTACTGTGTCACATCTCCATGTGTTGGGCATTTACGTTGTCACATCCCCATGTGTTGTGCATTTACTGTGTCACATTCCCGTGTGTTGTGCATTTACTGTGTCACATCCCCATGTGTTGTGCATTTACTGTGTCCCATACCCATGTGTTATTCATTTAATGTGTCATACCCATGTGTTGTACATTTACTGTGTCACATCTCCATGTGTTGTGCATTTAATGGGTCACATCCCCTTGTGTTGTCCATAAACTGTGTCACATCCCCATGTGTTGTGCATTTACTGTGTCACATCCCCATGTGTTGTGCATTTAATGTTTCATTTCCATGTGTTGTGCATTTACTGTGTCACATCCCCATGTGTTGTGCATTTAATGTTTCATATCCATGTGTTGTGCATTTACTGTGTCTCATCTCCATGTGTTGAGCATAAACTGTGTCACATCCCCATGTGTTGTGCATTTAATGCTTCATATCCATGTGTTGTGCATTTACTGTGTCACATCCCCATGTGTTGTGCATTTAATGTTTCATATCCATGTGTTGTGCATTTACTGTGTCTCATCTCCATGTGTTGAGCATAAACTGTGTCACATCTCCATGTGTTGTGCATTTAGTGGGTCAGATCCCCTTGTGTTGTGCATAAACTGTGTCACATCCCCATGTGTTGTGCATTTACTGTGTCACATCCCCATGTATTGTGCATTTACTGTGTCACATCCCCATGTGTTGTGCATTTAATGTGTCATATCCATGTGTTGGCATTTACTGTGTCACATATCCATGTGTTGTGCATTTACTGTGTCACATCCCCATGTGTTGGGCATTTACTGTATCACATTTCCATGTGTTGTGCATTTACTGTGTCACTTCCCATCTGTTGTGCATTTAATGTTTCATATCCATGTGTTGTGCATTTACTGTCACATTCCCATGTGTTGTGCATTTAATGTTTCTTATCCATATGTTGTACATTTACTGTGTCACATCTCCATGTGTTGTGCATTTACTGTGTCTCATCTCCATGTGTTGAGCATAAACTGTGTCACATCCCCATGTGTTGTGCATTTAATGCTTCATATCCATGTGTTGTGCATTTACTGTGTCACATATCCATGTGTTGTGCATTTACTGTGTCACATCCCCATGTGTTGGGCATTTACTGTATCACATTTCCATGTGTTGTGCATTTACTGTGTCACTTCCCATGTGTTGTGCATTTAATGTTTCATATCCATGTGTTGTGCATTTACTGTCACATTCCCATGTGTTGTGCATTTAATGTTTCTTATCCATATGTTGTAAATTTACTGTGTCACATCTCCATGTGTTGTGCATAAACTGTCACATCCCCATGTGTTGTGCATTTAATGTTTCATATCCATGTGTTGTGCATTTACTGTGTCACATCTCCATGTCTTGTGCATTTACTGTCTCACATCTCCATGTGTTGGGCATTTACTTTGTCACATCCCCATGTGTTGTGCATTTACTGTGTCACATCCCCATGTGTTGTGCATTTAATGTTTCATTTCCATGTGTTGTGCATTTACTGTGTCACATCCCCATGTGTTGCGCATTTAATGTTTCATATCCATGTGTTGTGCATTTACTGTGTCACATCCCCATGTGTTGTGCATTTAATGTTTCATATCCATGTGTTGTGCATTTATTATGTCAAATCTCCATGTGTTGTGCATTTACTGTGTCACTTCCCCATGTGTTGTACATTTAATATGTAACATCGCCATGTGTTGTGCATTTAAAGGGTCACATCCCCATGTGTTGTGCATAAACTGTGTCACATCCCCATGTGTTGTGCATTTACTGTGTCACATCCCCATGTGTTGTGCATTTACTGCGTCACATCCCCATGTGTTGTGCATAAACTGTGTCACATGCCCATGTGTTGTGCATTTAATGTTTCATATCCATGTGTTGTGCATTTACTGTGTCACATATCCATGTGTTGTGCATTTACTGTTTCTCATCTCCATGTGTTGTGCATAAACTGTGTCACATCCCCATGTCTTTTGCATTTAATGTTTCATATCCATGTGTTGTGCATTTACTGTGTCACATCTACATGTGTTGTTCATTTACTGTGTCACATCCCCATGTGTTGTGCATTTACTGTGTCACATCCCAATGTGTGGTGCATTTACTGTGTCACATCCCCATGTGTTGGGCATTTAATGTGTCATATCAATGTGTTGTGCATTTACTGTGTCACATCTCCATGTGTTGTGCATAAACTGTGTCACATCCCCATGTGCATTTACTGTCACATCCCTAAGTGTTGTGCATTTACTGTGTAACATCCCCATGTGTTGTGCATTTAATGTTTCATATCCATGTGTTGTGCATTTACTGTGTCACATCCCCATGTGTTGTGCATTTAATGTGTCATATCCATGTGTTGTACATTTACTGTGTCACATCTCCATGTGTTGTGCATAAACTGTCACATCCCCATGTGTTGTGCATTTAATGTTTCATATCCATGTGTTGTGCATTTACTGTGTCACATCTCCATGTGTTGGGCATTTACTTTGTCACATCCCCATGTGTTGTGCATTTTCTGTGTCACATCCCCATGTGTTGTGCATTTAATGTTTCATATCCATATGTTGTGCTTTTACTGTGTCACATCCCCATGTGTTGTGCATTTAATGTGTGATATCCATGTGTTGTACATTTACTGTCACATCTCCATGTGTTGTTCATTTACTGTGTCACATCTCCATGTGTTGTACATTTACTTTGTCACATCCCCTTGTGTTGTGCATTTAATGTGTCATATCCATGTGTTGTGCATTTAATGTTTCATCTCCATGTGTTGTGCATTTAATTTGTCACATCCCCATGTGTTGTGCATTTACTGTGTCACATCCCCATGTGTTGTGCATTTACTGTGTCACATCCCCATGTGTTGTAAATTTACTGTGTCACATCCCCATGTGTTGTGCATTTACTGTGTCACATATCCATGTGTTGTGCCTTTACTGTGTCTCATCTCCATGTGTTGTGCATAAACTGTGTCACATCCCCATGTGTTGTGCATTTACTGTGTCACATCCCCATGTGTTGTGCATTTAATGTGTCATATATCCATGTGTTGTACATTTAATGTGTCACATCTCCATGTGTTGTGCATTTAATGGGTCACATCCCCATGTGTTGTGCATAAACTGTGTCACATCACCATGTGTTGTGCATTTACTATGTCACATCCCCATGTGTTGTGCATTTACTGTGTCACTTCCCCATGTGTTGTGCATAAACTGTGTCACATCCCCATGTGTTGTGCATTTAATGTTTCATATCCATGTGTTGTGCATTTACTGTGTTACATATCCATGTGTTGTACGTTTACTGTGTCACATCTCCATGTGTTGTGCATAAACTGTCACATCCACATGTGTTGTGCATTTAATGTTTCATATCCATGTGTTGTGCATTTACTGTTTCACATCCCCATGTGTTGTGCATTTACTGTGTCTCATCCCCATGTGTTGTGCATTTAATGTGTCATATCCATGTGTTGTGCATTTACTGTGTCTCATCTCCATGTGTTGTGCATAAACTGTGTCACATCCCCATGTGTTGTGCATTTAATGTTTCATATCCATGTGTTGTGCATTTACTGTGTCACATATCCATGTGTTGTGCATTTACTGTGTCTCATCTCCATGTGTTGTGCTTAAACTGTGTCACATCCCCATGTGTTTTGCATTTAATGTTTCATGTCCATATGTTGTGCATTTACTGTGACACATCTCCATGTGTTGTGCATAAACTGTCACATCCCCATGTGTTGTGCCTTTAATGTTTCATATCCATGTGTTGTGCATTTACTGTGTCACATCTCCATGTCTTGGGCATTTACTTTGTCACATCCCCATGTGTTGTGCATTTACTGTGTCACATCCCCATGTGTTGTGCATTTACTGTTTCACATCCCCATGTGTTGTGCTTTTACTGTGTCACATCCCGAGGTGTTGTGCATTTAATGTGTCATATCCATGTGTTGTACATTTACTGTGTCACATCTCCATGTGTTGTGCATTTAGTGGGTCACATCCCCGTGTGTTGTTCATAAACTGTGTCACATCCCCATGTGTTGTGCATTTACTGTGTCACATCCCCATGTGTTTTGCATTTACTGTGTCACATCCCCATGTGTTGTGCATTTAATGTGTCATATCCATGTGTTGTGCATTTACTGTGTCTCATCTCCATGTGTTGTGCATAAACTGTGTCACATCCCCATGTGTTGTGCATTTAATGTTTCATATCCATGTGTTGTGCATTTACTGTGTCACATATCCTTGTGTTGTGCATTTACTGTGTCACATCCCCATGTGTTGGGCATTTACTGTGTCACATATCCATGTGTTGGGCATTTACTGTGTCACTTCCCATGTGTTGTGCATTTAATGTTTCATTTCCATGTGTTGTGCAATTACTGTCACATCCCCATGTGTTGTGCATTTAATGTATCTTATCCATATGTTGTACATTTACTGTGTCACATCTCCATGTGTTGTGCATAAACTGTCACATCCCCATGTGTTGTGCATTTAATGTTTCATATCCATGTGTTGTGCATTTACTGAGTCACATCTCCATGTGTTGTGCATTTACTGTCTCACATCTCCATGTGTTGGGCATTTACTTTGTCACATCCCCATGTGTTGTGCATTTACTGTGTCACATCCCCATGTGTTGTGCATTTAATGTTTCTTTTCCTTGTGTTGTGCATTTACTGTGTCACATCCCCATGTGTTGTGCATTTAATTTTTCATATCCATGTGTTGTGCATTTACTGTTTCACATCCCCATGTGTTGTGCATTTAATGTTTCATATCCATGTGTTGTGCATTTATTGTGTCAAATCTCCATGTGTTGTGCATTTACTGTGTCACATCCCCATCAGTTGTGCTTTTACTGTGTCACATCCCCATGTGTTGTACTTTTAATGTGTAACATCGCCATGTGTTGTGCATTTACTGTGTCACATCCCCATGTGTTGTGCATTTACTGTATCATATCCCCATGTGTTGTGCATAAACTGTGTCACATGCCCATATGTTGTGCATTTAATGTTTCAGATCCGTGTGTTGTGCATTTACCGTGTCACATATCCATGTGTTGAGCATTTACTGTTTCTCATCTCCATGTATGGTGCATAAACTGTGTCACATCCCCATGTCTTTTGCATTTAATGTTTCATATCCATGTGTTGTGCATTTACTGTGTCACATCGACATGTGTTGTGCATTTACTGTGTCACATCCCCATGTGTTGTGCATTTACTGTGTCACATCCCAATGTGTGGTGCATTTACTGTGTCACATCCACATGTGTTGTGCATTTAATGTGTCATATCCATGTGTTGTGCATTTACTGTGTCACATCTCCATGTGTTGTGCATAAACTGTGTCACATCACCATGTGCATTTACTGTCACATCCCCATGTGTTGTGCATTTAATGTGTCAAATCCATGTGTTGTGCATTTACTGTGTCTCATCTTTATGTGTTGTGCATAAACTGTGTCACATCCCCATGTGTTGTGCATTTAATGTTTCATATCCATGTGTTGTGCATTTACAGTGTCACATATCCATGTGTTGTGCATTTACTGTGTCTCATCTCCATGTGTTGTGCATAAACTGTGTCACATCCCCATGTGTTGTGCATTTAATGTTTCATATCCATGTGTTGTGCATTTACTGTGTCACATATCCATGTGTTGTGCATTTACTGTGTCACATCTCCTTGTGTTGGGCATTTACTTTGTCACATCCCCATGTGTTGTGCATTTACTGTGTCACATCCCCATGTGTTGTGCATTTACTGTGTCACATCCCCATGTGTTGTGCATTTACTGTGTCACATCCCCAGGTGTTGTGCATTTAATGTGTCATATCCATGTGTTGTACATTTACTGTGTCACATCTCCATGTGTTGTGCATTTAGTTGGTCAGATCCCCTTGTGTTGTGCATTTACTGTGTCACATCCCCATGTATAGTGCATTTACTGTGTCACATCCCCATGTGTTGTGCATTTAATGTGTCATATCCATGTGTTGTGCATTTACTGTGTCTCATCTCCATGTGTTGAGCATAAACTGTGTCACATCCCCATGTGTTGTGCATTTAATGCTTCATATCCATGTGTTGTGCGTTTACTGTGTCACATATCCATGTGTTGTGCATTTAATGTATCTTATCCATATGTTGTACATTTACTGTGTCACATCTCCATGTGTAGTGCATAAACTGTCACATCCCCATGTGTTGTGCATTTAATGTTTCATATCCATGTGTTGTGCATTTACTGTGTCACATCTCCATGTGTTGTGCATTTACTGTCTCACATCCCCATGTGTTGTGCATTTACTGTGTCACATCCCCATGTGTTGTGCATTTAATGTTTCTTTTCCATGTGTTGTGCATTTACTGTGTTACATCCCCATGTGTTGTGCATTTAATTTTTCATATCCATGTGTTGTGCATTTACTGTTTCACATCCCCATGTGTTGTGCATTTAATGTTTCATATCCATGTGTTGTGCATTTATTGTGTCAAATCTCCATGTGTAGTGCATTTACTGTGTCACATCCCCATGAGTTGTGCTTTTACTGTGTCACATCCCCATGTGTTGTACTTTTAATGTGTAACATCGCCATGTGTTGTGCATTTACTGTGTCACATCCCCATGTGTTGTGCATTTACTGTATCATATCCCCATGTGTTGTGCATAAACTGTGTCACATGCCCATATGTTGTGCATTTAATGTTTCATATCCGTGTGTTGTGCATTTACCGTGTCACATATCCATGTGTTAAGCATTTACTGTTTCTCATCTCCATGTATGGTGCATAAACTGTGTCACATCCCCATGTCTTTTGCATTTAATGTTTCATATCCATCTGTTGTGCATTTACTGTGTCACATCTACATGTGTTGTGCATTTACTGTGTCACATCCCCATGTTTGTGCATTTACTATGTCACATCCCCATGTGTTGTGCATTTACTGTGTCATTTCCCCATGTGTTGTGCATAAACTGTGTTACATCCCCATGTGTTGTGCATTTAATGTTTCATATCCATGTGTTATGCATTTACTGTGTTACATATCCATGTGTTGTGCATTTACTGTGTCTCATCTCCATGTGTTGTGCATAAACTGTGTCACATCCCCATGTGTTTTGCATTTAATGTTTCATATCCGTGTGTTGTGCATTTACTGTGTCACATCTCCATGTGTTGTGCATTTACTGTGTCACATCGCCATGTGTTGTGCATTTACTGTGTCACATCCCCATGTGTGGTGCATTTACTGTGTCACATCCCCATGTGTGGAGCATTTATTGTGTCACATCCCCATGTGTTGTGCATTTAATGTGTCATATCCATGTGTTGTGCATTTACTGTGTCACATCACCATGTGTTGTGCATAAACTGTGTCACATCCCCATGTGTTGTGCATTTACTGTGTCACATCCCCATTTGTTGTGCATTTAATGTGTCTTATCCATTTGTTGTACGTTTACTGTGTCACATCTCCATGTGTTGTGCATAAACTGTCACATCCACATGTGTTGTGCATTTAATGTTTCATATCTATGTGTTGTGCATTTACTGTGTCACATCTCCATGTGTTGGGCATTTACGTTGTCACATCCCCATGTGTTGTGCATTTACTGTGTCACATTCCCGTGTGTTGTGCATTTACTGTGTCACATCCCCATGTGTTGTGCATTTACTGTGTCCCATACCCATGTGTTATTCATTTAATGTGTCATACCCATGTGTTGTACATTTACTGTGTCACATCTCCATGTGTTGTGCATTTAATGGGTCACATCCCCTTGTGTTGTCCATAAACTGTGTCACATCCCCATGTGTTGTGCATTTACTGTGTCACATCCCCATGTGTTGTGCATTTAATGTTTCATTTCCATGTGTTGTGCATTTACTGTGTCACATCCCCATGTGTTGTGCATTTAATGTTTCATATCCATGTGTTGTGCATTTACTGTGTCTCATCTCCATGTGTTGAGCATAAACTGTGTCACATCCCCATGTGTTGTGCATTTAATGCTTCATATCCATGTGTTGTGCATTTACTGTGTCACATCCCCATGTGTTGTGCATTTAATGTTTCATATCCATGTGTTGTGCATTTACTGTGTCTCATCTCCATGTGTTGAGCATAAACTGTGTCACATCTCCATGTGTTGTGCATTTAGTGGGTCAGATCCCCTTGTGTTGTGCATAAACTGTGTCACATCCCCATGTGTTGTGCATTTACTGTGTCACATCCCCATGTATTGTGCATTTACTGTGTCACATCCCCATGTGTTGTGCATTTAATGTGTCATATCCATGTGTTGTGCATTTACTGTGTCACATATCCATGTGTTGTGCATTTACTGTGTCACATCCCCATGTGTTGGGCATTTACTGTATCACATTTCCATGTGTTGTGCATTTACTGTGTCACTTCCCATGTGTTGTGCATTTAATGTTTCATATCCATGTGTTGTGCATTTACTGTCACATTCCCATGTGTTGTGCATTTAATGTTTCTTATCCATATGTTGTACATTTACTGTGTCACATCTCCATGTGTTGTGCATTTACTGTGTCTCATCTCCATGTGTTGAGCATAAACTGTGTCACATCCCCATGTGTTGTGCATTTAATGCTTCATATCCATGTGTTGTGCATTTACTGTGTCACATATCCATGTGTTGTGCATTTACTGTGTCACATCCCCATGTGTTGGGCATTTACTGTATCACATTTCCATGTGTTGTGCATTTACTGTGTCACTTCCCATGTGTTGTGCATTTAATGTTTCATATCCATGTGTTGTGCATTTACTGTCACATTCCCATGTGTTGTGCATTTAATGTTTCTTATCCATATGTTGTAAATTTACTGTGTCACATCTCCATGTGTTGTGCATAAACTGTCACATCCCCATGTGTTGTGCATTTAATGTTTCATATCCATGTGTTGTGCATTTACTGTGTCACATCTCCATGTCTTGTGCATTTACTGTCTCACATCTTCATGTGTTGGGCATTTACTTTGTCACATCCCCATGTGTTGTGCATTTACTGTGTCACATCCCCATGTGTTGTGCATTTAATGTTTCATTTCCATGTGTTGTGCATTTACTGTGTCACATCCCCATGTGTTGCGCATTTAATGTTTCATATCCATGTGTTGTGCATTTACTGTGTCACATCCCCATGTGTTGTGCATTTAATGTTTCATATCCATGTGTTGTGCATTTATTATGTCAAATCTCCATGTGTTGTGCATTTACTGTGTCACTTCCCCATGTGTTGTACATTTAATATGTAACATCGCCATGTGTTGTGCATTTAAAGGGTCACATCCCCATGTGTTGTGCATAAACTGTGTCACATCCCCATGTGTTGTGCATTTACTGTGTCACATCCCCATGTGTTGTGCATTTACTGCGTCACATCTCCATGTGTTGTGCATAAACTGTGTCACATGCCCATGTGTTGTGCATTTAATGTTTCATATCCATGTGTTGTGCATTTACTGTGTCACATATCCATGTGTTGTGCATTTACTGTTTCTCATCTCCATGTGTTGTGCATAAACTGTGTCACATCCCCATGTCTTTTGCATTTAATGTTTCATATCCATGTGTTGTGCATTTACTGTGTCACATCTACATGTGTTGTTCATTTACTGTGTCACATCCCCATGTGTTGTGCATTTACTGTGTCACATCCCAATGTGTGGTGCATTTACTGTGTCACATCCCCATGTGTTGGGCATTTAATGTGTCATATCAATGTGTTGTGCATTTACTGTGTCACATCTCCATGTGTTGTGCATAAACTGTGTCACATCCCCATGTGCATTTACTGTCACATCCCTAAGTGTTGTGCATTTACTGTGTAACATCCCCATGTGTTGTGCATTTAATGTTTCATATCCATGTGTTGTGCATTTACTGTGTCACATCCCCATGTGTTGTGCATTTAATGTGTCATATCCATGTGTTGTACATTTACTGTGTCACATCTCCATGTGTTGGGCATTTACTTTGTCACATCCCCATGTGTTGTGCATTTTCTGTGTCACATCCCCATGTGTTGTGCATTTAATGTTTCATATCCATATGTTGTGCTTTTACTGTGTCACATCCCCATGTGTTGTGCATTTAATGTGTGATATCCATGTGTTGTACATTTACTGTCACATCTCCATGTGTTGTTCATTTACTGTGTCACATCTCCATGTGTTGTACATTTACTTTGTCACATCCCCTTGTGTTGTGCATTTAATGTGTCATATCCATGTGTTGTGCATTTAATGTTTCATCTCCATGTGTTGTGCATTTAATTTGTCACATCCCCATGTGTTGTGCATTTACTGTGTCACATCCCCATGTGTTGTGCATTTACTGTGTCACATCCCCATGTGTTGTAAATTTACTGTGTCACATCCCCATGTGTTGTGCATTTACTGTGTCACATATCCATGTGTTGTGCCTTTACTGTGTCTCATCTCCATGTGTTGTGCATAAACTGTGTCACATCCCCATGTGTTGTGCATTTACTGTGTCACATCCCCATGTGTTGTGCATTTAATGTGTCATATATCCATGTGTTGTACATTTAATGTGTCACATCTCCATGTGTTGTGCATTTAATGGGTCACATCCCCATGTGTTGTGCATAAACTGTGTCACATCACCATGTGTTGTGCATTTACTATGTCACATCCCCATGTGTTGTGCATTTACTGTGTCACTTCCCCATGTGTTGTGCATAAACTGTGTCACATCCCCATGTGTTGTGCATTTAATGTTTCATATCCATGTGTTGTGCATTTACTGTGTTACATATCCATGTGTTGTGCATTTACTGTGTCTCATCTCCATGTGTTGTGCATAAACTGTGTCACATCCCCATGTGTTTTGCATTTAATGTTTCATATCCGTGTGTTGTGCATTTACTGTGTCACATCTCCATGTGTTGTGCATTTACTGTGTCACATCGCCATGTGTTGTGCATTTACTGTGTCACATCCCCATGTGTGGTGCATTTACTGTGTCACATCCCCATGTGTGGAGCATTTATTGTGTCACATCCCCATGTGTTGTGCATTTAATGTGTCATATCCATGTGTTGTGCATTTACTGTGTCACATCACCATGTGTTGTGCATAAACTGTGTCACATCCCCATGTGTTGTGCATTTACTGTGTCACATCCCCATGTTTTGTGCATTTAATGTTTCATATCCATGTGTTGTGCATTTACTGTGTCACATCCCCATTTGTTGTGCATTTAATGTGTCTTATCCATGTGTTGTACGTTTACTGTGTCACATCTCCATGTGTTGTGCATAAACTGTCACATCCACATGTGTTGTGCATTTAATGTTTCATATCCATGTGTTGTGCATTTACTGTGTCACATCTCCATGTGTTGGGCATTTACGTTGTCACATCCCCATGTGTTGTGCATTTACTGTGTCACATTCCCATGTGTTGTGCATTTACTGTGTCACATCCCCATGTGTTGTGCATTTACTGTGTCACATACCCATGTGTTATTCATTTAATGTGTCATACCCATGTGTTGTACATTTACTGTGTCACATCTCCATGTGTTGTGCATTTAATGGGTCACATCCCCTTGTGTTGTCCATAAACTGTGTCACATCCCCATGTGTTGTGCATTTACTGTGTCACATCCCCATGTGTTGTGCATTTAATGTTTCATTTCCATGTGTTGTGCATTTACTGTGTCACATCCCCATGTGTTGTGCATTTAATGTTTCATATCCATGTGTTGTGCATTTACTGTGTCAAATCTTCATGTGTTGTGCATTTACTGTGTCACATCCCCATGAGTTGTGCATTTACGGTGTCACATCCCCATGTGTTGTACATTTACTGTGTAACATCTCCATGTGTTGTGCATTTAATGGGTCACATCCCCATGTGTTGTGCATAAACTGTGTCACATCCCCATGTGTTGTGCATTTACTGTGTCACATCCCCATGTGTTGTGCATTTACTGTGTCACATCCCCATGTGTTGTGCATAAACTGTGTCACATCTCCATGTGTTGTGCATTTATTGTGTCACATCCCCATGTGTTGTGCATTTACTGTGTCACATCCCAATGTGTGGTGCGTTTACTGTTTCACATCCCCATGTGTTGTGCATTTAATGTGTCATATCCATGTGTTGTGCATTTACTGTGTCACATCTCCATGTGTTGTGGATAAACTGTGTCACATCCCCTTGTGTTGTGCATTTACTGTCACATCCCCATGTGTTGTGCATTTACTGTGTCACATCCCCATGTGTTGTGCATTTAATGTTTCATATCCACGTGTTGTGCATTTACTGTGTCACATCCTCATGTGTTGTGCATTTAAAGTTTCATATCCTTGTGTTGTGCATTTACTGTGTCACATCCCCATGTGTTGTGCATAAACTGTAACATCCCCATGTGTTGTGCTTTTAATATTTCATATCCATGTGTTGTGCATAATCTGTGTCACATCTCCATGTGTTGGGCATTTACTTTGTCACATCCCCATGTGTTGTGCATTTACTGTGTCACATCCCCATTTTTTGTGCATTTAATGTTTCATATGCATGTGTTGTACATTTACTGTGTCACATCCACATGTGTTGTGCATTTTCTGTGTCAAATCCCCATGTGTTGTGCATTAAATGTGTCATATCCATGTGTTGTGCATTTACTATGTCATATCTCCATGTGTTGTGCCTAAACTGTGTCACATCCCCATGTGTTGTGCATTTACTGTGTCACATCCCCATATGTTGTGCATTTACTGTGTCACATCCCCATATGTTGTGCATTTACTATGTCACATCCCCATGTGTTGTGCATTTAATGTTTCATATCCATGTGTTGTGCATTTACTGTGTCACATCCCCATGTGTTGTGCATTTAATCTTTCATATCCATGTGTTGTGCATTAACTGTGTCACTTCCCCATGTGTTGTGCATTTTCTGTGTCACATCCCCATGTGTTGTGCATTTAATGTTTCATCTCCATGTGTTGTGCATTTACTGTGTCACATCGCCATGTGTTGTGCATTTACTGTGTCACATCCCCATGTGTGGTGCATTTACTGTGTCACATCCCCATGTGTGGAGCATTTATTGTGTCACATCCCCATGTGTTGTGCATTTAATGTGTCATATCCATGTGTTGTGCATTTACTGTGTCACATCACCATGTGTTGTGCATAAACTGTGTCACATCCCCATGTGTTGTGCATTTACTGTGTCACATCCCCATGTTTTGTGCATTTAATGTTTCATATCCATGTGTTGTGCATTTACTGTGTCACATCCCCATGTGTTGTGCATTTAATGTGTCTTATCCATGTGTTGTACGTTTACTGTGTCACATCTCCATGTGTTGTGCATAAACTGTCACATCCCCATGTGTTGTGTATTTAATGTTTCATATCCATGTGTTGTGCATTTACTGTGTCACATCTCCTTGTGTTGGGCATTTACTTTGTCACATCCCCATGTGTTGTGCATTTACTGTGTCACATTCCCATGTGTGGTGCATTTACTGTGTCACATCTCCATGTGTTGTGCATTTACTGTGTCACATTCCCATGTGTTGTGCATTTACTGTGTCACATACCCATGTGTTATTCATTTAATGTGTCATATCCATGTGTTGTACATTTACTGTGTCACATCTCCATGTGTTGTGCATTTAATGGGTCACATCCCCTTGTGTTGTGCATAAACTGTGTCACATCCCCATGTGTTGTGCATTTACTGTGTCACATCCCCATGTGTTGTGCATTTAATGTTTCATTTCCATGTGTTGTGCATTTACTGTGTCACATCCCCATGTGTTGTGCATTTAATATTTCATATCCATGTGTTGTGCATTTACTGTGTCAAATCTTCATGTGTTGTGCATTTACTGTGTCACATCTCCATGAGTTGTGCATTTACTGTGTCACATCCCCATGTGTTGTACATTTACTGTGTAACATCTCCATGTCTTGTGCATTTAATGGGTCACATCCCCATGTGTTGTGCATAAACTGTGTCACATCCCCGTGTGTTGTGCATTTACTGTGTCACATCCCCATGTGTTGTGCATTTACTGTGTCACATCCCCATGTGTTGTGTATAAACTGTGTCACATCCCCATTTGTTGTGCATTTACTGTGTCACATTCCCATGTGTTGTGCATTTACTGTGTCACATCCCCAAGTGTTGTGCATTTACTGTGTCACATCCCCAAGTGTTGTACATTTTACTGTGTCACATCCCCATGTGGTGTGCATTTAATGTGTCAAATCCATGTGGTGTGCATTTAATGTTTCATCTCCATGTGTTGTGCATTTAATTGGTCACATCCCCATGTGTTGTGCATAAACTGTGTCACATCCCCATATGTTGTGCATTTAATGTTTCATATCCATGTGTTGTGCATTTACTGTGACACATCCCCATGTGTTGTGCATTTACTGTGTAACATCCCCATGTGTTGTGCATTTAATGTGTCATATCCATGTGTTGTACATTTACTGTGTCACATCTCCATGTGTTGTGCATTTAATGGGTCACATCCCCTTGTGTTGTGCATAAACTGTTTCACATCCCCATGTGTTGTGCAATTACTGTTTCACATCCCCATGTGTTGTGCATTTACTGTGTCTCATCCCCATGTGTTGTGCATTTAATGTGTCATATCCATGTGTTGTGCATTTACTGTGTCTCATCTCCATGTGTTGTGCCTTTAATCTTTCATATCCATGTGTTGTGCATTTACTGTGTCACTTCCCCATGTGTTGTGCATTTTCTTTGTCACATCCCCATGTGTTGTGCATTTAATGTTTCATATCCATGTGTTGTGCATTTACTGTGTCAAATCTCCATGTGTTGTGCATTTACTGTGTCACATCCCCATGATTTGTGCATTTACTGTGTCATATCCCCATGTGTTGTACATTTAATGTGTAACATCGCCATGTGTTGTGCATTTAATGGGTCACATCCCCATGTGTTGTGCATAAACTGTGTCACATCCCCATGTGTTGTGCATTTACTGTGTCACATCCCCATGTGTTGTGCATTTACTGTGTCATATCCCCATGTGTTGTGCATCAACTGTGTCACATGCCCATGTGTTGTGCATTTAATGTTTCATATCCGTGTGTTGTGCATTTACTGTGTCACATATCCATGTGTTGTGCTTTTACTGTTTCTCATCTCCATGTGTTGTGCATAAACTGTGTCTCATCCCCATGTCTTTTGCATTTATTGTTTCATATCCATGTGTTGTGCATTTACTGTGTCACGTCTACATGTGTTGTGCATTTACTGTGTCACATCCCCATGTGTTGTGCATTTACTGTGTCACATCCCAATGTGTGGTGCATTTACTGTGTCACATCCCCATGTGTTATGCATTTAATGTGTCATATCCATGTGTTGTGCATTTACTGTGTCACATCTCCATGTGTTGTGCATAAACTGTCACATCCCCATGTGTTGTGCATTTAATGTTTCATATCCATGTGTTGTGCATTTACTGTGTCACGTCTACATGTGTTGTGCATATACTGTGTCACATTTCCATGTGTTGGGCATTTACTTTGTCACATCCCCATGTGTTGAGCATTTACTGTGTCACATCCCCATGTGTTGTGCATTTAATGTTTCATATCCATGTGTTATGCATTTACTGTGTCACATCCCCATGTGTTGTGCATTTAATCTTTCATATCCATGTGTTGTGCATTAACTGTGTCACTTCCCCATGTGTTGTGCATTTTCTGTGTCACATCCCCATGTGTTGTGCATTTAATGTTTCATCTCCATGTGTTGTGCATTTACTGTGTCACATCGCCATGTGTTGTGCATTTACTGTGTCACATCCCCATGTGTGGTGCATTTACTGTGTCACATCCCCATGTGTGGAGCATTTATTGTGTCACATCCCCATGTGTTGTGCATTTAATGTGTCATATCCATGTGTTGTGCATTTACTGTGTCACATCACCATGTGTTGTGCATAAACTGTGTCACATCCCCATGTGTTGTGCATTTACTGTGTCACATCCCCATGTTTTGTGCATTTAATGTTTCATATCCATGTGTTGTGCATTTACTGTGTCACATCCCCATGTGTTGTGCATTTAATGTGTCTTATCCATGTGTTGTACGTTTACTGTGTCACATCTCCATGTGTTGTGCATAAACTGTCACATCCCCATGTGTTGTGTATTTAATGTTTCATATCCATGTGTTGTGCATTTACTGTGTCACATCTCCATGTGTTGGGCATTTACTTTGTCACATCCCCATGTGTTGGGCATTTACTGTGTCACATTCCCATGTGTTGTGCATTTACTGTGTCACATCTCCATGTGTTGGGCATTTACTTTGTCACATCCCCATGTGTTGTGCATTTACTGTGTCACATTCCCATGTGTTGTGCATTTACTGTGTCACATACCCATGTGTTATTCATTTAATGTGTCATATCCATGTGTTGTACATTTACTGTGTCACATCTCCATGTGTTGTGCATTTAATGGGTCACATCCCCTTGTGTTGTGCATAAACTGTGTCACATCCCCATGTGTTGTGCATTTACTGTGTCACATCCCCATGTGTTGTGCATTTAATGTTTCATTTCCATGTGTTGTGCATTTACTGTGTCACATCCCCATGTGTTGTGCATTTAATGTTTCATATCCATGTGTTGTGCATTTACTGTGTCAAATCTTCATGTGTTGTGCATTTACTGTGTCACATCACCATGAGTTGTGCATTTACTGTGTCACATCCCCATGTGTTGTACATTTACTGTGTAACATCTCCATGTCTTGTGCATTTAATGGGTCACATCCCCATGTGTTGTGCATATACTGTGTCACATCCCCATGTGTTGTGCATAAACTGTGTCACATCCCCATTTGTTGTGCATTTACTGTGTCACATTCCCTTGTGTTGTGCATTTACTGTGTCACATCCCCAAGTGTTGTGCATTTACTGTGTCACATCCCCATGTGTTGTACATTTTACTGTGTCACATCCCCATGTGGTGTGCATTTAATGTGTCACATCTCCATGTGTTGGGCATTTACTTTGTCACATCCCCATGTGTTGTGCATTTACTGTGTCACATTCCCATGTGTTGTGCATTTACTGTGTCACATACCCATGTGTTATTCATTTAATGTGTCATATCCATGTGTTGTACATTTACTGTGTCACATCTCCATGTGTTGTGCATTTAATGGGTCACATCCCCTTGTGTTGTGCATAAACTGTGTCACATCCCCATGTGTTGTGCATTTACTGTGTCACATCCCCATGTGTTGTGCATTTAATGTTTCATTTCCATGTGTTGTGCATTTACTGTGTCACATCCCCATGTGTTGGGCATTTAATGTTTCATATCCATGTGTTGTGCATTTACTGTGTCAAATCTTCATGTGTTGTGCATTTACTGTGTCACATCACCATGAGTTGTGCATTTACTGTGTCACATCCCCATTTGTTGTACATTTACTGTGTAACATCTCCATGTCTTGTGCATTTAATGGGTCACATCCCCATGTGTTGTGCATAAACTGTGTCACATCCCCGTGTGTTGTGCATTTACTGTGTCACATCCCCATGTGTTGTGCATTTACTGTGTCACATCCCCATGTGTTGTGCATAAACTGTGTCACATCCCCATTTATTGTGCATTTACTGTGTCACATTCCCATGTGTTGTGCATTTACTGTGTCACATCCCCAAGTGTTGTACATTTTACTGTGTCACATCCCCATGTGGTGTGCATTTAATGTGTCAAATCCATGTGGTGTGCATTTAATGTTTCATCTCCATGTGTTGTGCATTTAATTGGTCACATCCCCATGTGTTGTGCATAAACTGTGTCACATCCCCATATGTTGTGCATTTAATGTTTCATATCCATGTGTTGTGCATTTACTGTGTCACATCCCCATGTGTTGTGCATTTACTGTGTCACATCCCCATGTGTTGTGCATTTAATGTGTCATATCCATGTGTTGTACATTTACTGTGTCACATCTCCATGTGTTGTGCATTTAATGGGTCACATCCCCTTGTGTTGTGCATAAACTGTGTCACATCCCCATGTGTTGTGCAATTACTGTTTCACATCCCCATGTGTTGTGCATTTACTGTGTCTCATCCCCATGTGTTGTGCATTTAATGTGTCATATCCATGTGTTGTGCATTTACTGTGTCTCATCTCCTTGTGTTGTGCCTTTAATCTTTCATATCCATGTGTTGTGCATTTACTGTGTCACTTCCCCATGTGTTGTGCATTTTCTGTGTCACATCCCCATGTGTTGTGCATTTAATGTTTCATATCCATGTGTTGTGCATTTACTGTGTCAAATCTCCATGTGTTGTGCATTTACTGTGTCACATCCCCATGATTTTTGCATTTACTGTGTCATATCCCCATGTGTTGTACATTTAATGTGTAACATCGCCATGTGTTGTGCATTTAATGGGTCACATCCCCATGTGTTGTGCATAAACTGTGTCACATCCCCATGTGTTGTGCATTTACTGTGTCACATCCCCATGTGTTGTGCATTTACAGTGTCATATCCCCATGTGTTGTACATCAACTGTGCCACATGCCCATGTGTTGTGCATTTAATGTTTCATATCCGTGTGTTGTGCATTTACTGTGTCACATATCCATGTGTTGTGCTTTTACTGTTTCTCATCTCCATGTGTTGTGCATAAACTGTGTCTCATCCCCATGTCTTTTGCATTTATTGTTTCATATCCATGTGTTGTGCATTTACTGTGTCACGTCTACATGTGTTGTGCATTTACTGTGTCACATCCCCATGTGTTGTGCATTTACTGTGTCACATCCCAATGTGTGGTGCATTTACTGTGTCACATCCCCATGTGTTGTGCATTTAATGTGTCACATCCATGTGTTGTGCATTTACTGTGTCACATCTCCATGTGTTGTGCATAAACTGTCACATCCCCATGTGTTGGGCATTTACTTTGTCACATCCCCATGTGTTGAGCATTTACTGTGTCACATCCCCATGTGTTGTGCATTTAATGTTTCATATCCATGTGTTGTGCATTTACTGTGTCACATCCCCATGCGTTGTGCATTTAATCTTTCATATCCATGTGTTGTGCATTAACTGTGTCACTTCCCCATGTGTTGTGCATTTTCTGTGTCACATCCCCATGTGTTGTGCATTTAATGTTTCATCTCCATGTGTTGTGCATTTACTGTGTCACATCGCCATGTGTTGTGCATTTACTGTGTCACATCCCCATGTGTGGTGCATTTACTGTGTCACATCCCCATGTGTGGAGCATTTATTGTGTCACATCCCCATGTGTTGTGCATTTAATGTGTCATATCCATGTGTTGTGCATTTACTGTGTCACATCTCCATGTGTTGTGCATAAACTGTGTCACATCCCCATGTGTTGTGCATTTACTGTGTCACATCCCCATGTTTTGTGCATTTAATGTTTCATATCCATGTGTTGTGCATTTACTGTGTCACATCCCCATGTGTTGTGCATTTAATGTGTCTTATCCATGTGTTGTACGTTTACTGTGTCACATCTCCATGTGTTGTGCATAAACTGTCACATCCCCATGTGTTGTGTATTTAATGTTTCATATCCATGTGTTGTGCATTTACTGTGTCACATCTCCATGTGTTGGGCATTTACTTTGTCACATCCCCATGTGTTGGGCATTTAATGTGTCACATTCCCATGTGTTGTGCATTTACTGTGTCACATCTCCATGTGTTGGGCATTTACTTTGTCACATCCCCATGTGTTGTGCATTTACTGTGTCACATTCCCATGTGTTGTGCATTTACTGTGTCACATACCCATGTGTTATTCATTTAATGTGTCATATCCATGTGTTGTGCATAAACTGTGTCACATCCCCATTTGTTGTGCATTTACTGTGTCACATTCCCTTGTGTTGTGCATTTACTGTGTCACATCCCCAAGTGTTGTGCATTTACTGTGTCACATCCCCATGTGTTGTACATTTTACTGTATCACATCCCCATGTGGTGTGCATTTAATGTGTCAAATCCATGTGTTGTGCATTTAATGTTTCATCTCCATGTGTTGTGCATTTAATTGGTCACATCCCCATGTGTTGTGCATAAACTGTGTCACATCCCCATGTGTTGTGCATTTAATGTTTCATATCCATGTGTTGTGCATTTACTGTGTCACATCCCCATGTGTTGTGCATTTACTGTGTCACATCCCCATGTGTTGTGCATTTAATGTGTCATATCCATGTGTTGTACATTTACTGTGTCACATCTCCATGTGTTGTGCATTTAATGGATCACATCCCCTTGTGTTGTGCATAAACTGTGTCACTTCCCCATGTGTTGTGCAATTACTGTTTCACATCCCCATGTGTTGTGCATTTACTGTGTCTCATCCCCATGTGTTGTGCATTTAATGTGTCATATCCATGTGTTGTGCATTTACTGTGTCTCATCTCCATGTGTTGTGCCATTAATCTTTCATATCCATGTGTTGTGCATAAACTGTGTCACATCCCCATGTGTTGTGCATTTAATGTTTCATATCCATGTGTTGTGCATTTACTGTGTCAAATCTCCATGTGTTGTGCATTTACTGTGTCACATCCCCATGATTTGTGCATTTACTGTGTCATATCCCCATGTATTGTACATTTAATGTGTAACATCGCCATGTGTTGTGCATTTAATGGGTCACATCCCCATGTGTTGTGCATAAACTGTGTCACATCCCCATGTGTTGTGCATTTACTGTGTCACATCCCCATGTGTTGTGCATTTACTGTGTCACATCCCCATGTGTTGTGCATTTACTATGTCATATCCCCATGTGTTGTGCATTTAATGTGTCATATATCCATGTGTTGTACTTTTACTGTGTCACATCTCCATCTGTTGTGCATTTAATTGGTCACATCCCCATGTGTTGTGCATAAACTGTGTCACATCCCCATGTGTTGTGTATTTACTGTGTCACATCCCCATGTGCTGTGCATTTACTGTGTCACATATCCATGTGTTGTGCTTTTACTGTTTCTCATCTCCATGTGTTGTGTATAAACTGTGTCTCATCCCCATGTCTTTTGCATTTATTGTTTCATATCCATGTGTTGTGCATTTACTGTGTCACGTCTACATGTGTTGTGCATTTACTGTGTCACATCCCCATGTGTTGTGCATTTAATGTTTCATATCCATGTGTTGTGCATTTAATGTGTCACGTCTACATGTGTTGTGCATTTACTGTGTCACATCTCCATGTGTTGGCCATTTACTTTGTCACATCCCCATGTGTTGTGCATTTACTGTGTCACATCCCCATGTGTTGTGCATTTAATGTTTCATTTCCATATGTTGTGCATTTACTGTGTCACATCCCCATGTGTTGTGCATTTAATGTGTCATATCCTTGTGTGGTACATTTACTGTCACTTCTCAATGTGTTGTTCATTTACTGTGTCACATCTCCATGTGTTGTACATTTACTTTGTCACATCCCCATGTGTTGTGCATTTAATGTGTCATATCCATGTGTTGTGCTTTTAATGTTTCATCTCCATGTGTTGTGCATTTAATTGGTCACATCCCCATGTGTTGTGCATTTACTGTGTCACATATCCATGTGTTGTGACTTTACTGTGTCTCATCTCAATGTGTTGTGCATAAACTGTGTCACATCCTCATGTGTTGTGCATTTAATGTTTCATTTCCATGTGTTGTGCATTTACTGTGTCACATCCCCATGTGTTGTGCATTTACTATGTCATATCCCCATGTGTTGTGCATTTAATGTGGCATATATCCATGTGTTGTACATTTACTGTGTCACATCTCCATGTGTTGTGCATTTAATGGGTCACATCCCCATGTGTTGTGCATAAACTGTGTCACATCCCCATGTGTTGTGTATTTACTGTGTCACATCCCCATGTGCTGTGCATTTACTGTGTCACTTCCCCATGTGTTGTGCATAAACTTTGTCACATCCCCATGTGTTGTGCATTTAATGTTTCATATCCATGTGTTGTGCATTTACTGTGTTACATATCCATGTGTTGTGCATTTACTGTGTCTCGTCTCCATGTGTTGTGCATAAACTGTGTCACATCCCCATGTGTTTTGCATTTAATGTTTCATATCCGTGTGTTGTGCATTTACTGTGTCACATCTCCATGTGCTGTGCATTTACTGTGTCACATCCCCATGTGTTGTGCATTTACTGTGTCACATCCCCATGTGTGGTGCATTTACTGTGTCACATCCCCATGTGTGGAGCATTTATTGTGTCACCTCCCCATGTGTTGTGCATTTACTGTGTCATATCCATGTGTTGTGCATTTACTGTGTCACATCCCCATGTGTTGTGCATTTAATGTGTCTTATCCATGTGTTGTACGTTTACTGTGTCACATCTCCATGTGTTGTGCATAAACTGTCACATCCCCATGTGTTGTGCATTTAATGATTCATATCCATGTGTTGTGCATTTACTGTGTCACATTTCCTTGTGTTGGGCATTTACTTTGTCACATCCCCATGTGTTGTGCATAAACTGTGTCACATGCCCATGTGTTGTGCATTTAATGTTTCATATCCGTGTGTTGTGCATTTACTGTGTCACATATCCATGTGTTGTGCATTTACTGTTTCTCAACTCCATGTTTTGTGCATAAACTGTGTCACATCCCCATGTGTTGTGCATTTTCTGTGTCACATCCCCATGTGTTGTGCATTTAATGTTTCATATCCATGTGTTGTGCATTTACTGTGTTACATCTCCATGTGTTGTGCATTTACTGTGTCACATTCCCATGTGTTCTGCATTTACTGTGTCACATCCCCATGTGTTGTGCATTTACTGTGTCACATCCCCATTTGGTGTGCATTTACTGTGTCACATCCCCATGTGTTGTGCATTTACTGTGTCACATCCCCATGTGTTGTGCATTTACTGTGTCACATCCCCATGTGTTGTGCATTTAATGTTTCATATCCATGTGGTGTGCATTTACTGTGTCACATCCCCATGTGTTGTGCATTTAATCTTTCATATCCATGTGTTGTGCATTTACTGTGTCACATCCCCATGTGTTGTGCATTTACTGTGTCACATCCCCATGTGTTGTGCATTTACTGTGTCACATCCCCATTTGGTGTGCATTTACTGTGTCACATCCCCATGTGTTGTGCATTTACTGTGTCACATCCCCATGTGTTGTGCATTTACTGTGTCACATCCCCATGTGTTGTGCATTTAATGTTTCATATCCATGTGTTGTGCATTTAATGTTTCATATCCATGTGTTGTGCATTTATTGTGTCACATCCCCATGTGTTGTGCATTTACTGTGTCAAATCCCCATGTGTTGTGCATTTAATGTTTCATTTCCATATGTTGTGCATTTACTGTGTCACATCCCCATGTGTTGTGCATTTAATGTGTCATATCCTTGTGTGGTACATTTACTGTCACTTCTCAATGTGTTGTTCATTTACTGTGTCACATCTCCATGTGTTGTACATTTACTTTGTCACATCCCCATGTGTTGTGCATTTAATGTGTCATATCCATGTGCTGTGCATTTAATGTTTCATCTCCATGTGTTGTGCATTTAATTGGTCACATCCCCATGTGTTGTGCATTTACTGAGTCACATATCCATGTGTTGTGACTTTACTGTGTCTCATCTCAATGTGTTGTGCATAACCTGTGTCACATCCTCATGTGTTGTGCATTTAATGTTTCATTTCCATGTGTTGTGCATTTACTGTGTCACATCCCCATGTGTTGTGCATTTACTATGTCATATCCCCATGTGTTGTGCATTTAATGTGTCATATATCCATGTGTTGTACATTTACTGTGTCACATCTCCATGTGTTGTGCATTTAATGGGTCACATCCCCATGTGTTGTGCATAAACTGTGTCACATCCCCATGTGTTGTGTATTTACTGTGTCACATCCCCATGTGCTGTGCATTTACTGTGTCACTTCCCCATGTGTTGTGCATAAACTTTGTCACATCCCCATGTGTTGTGCATTTAATGTTTCATATCCATGTGTTGTGCATTTACTGTGTTACATATCCATGTGTTGTGCATTTACTGTGTCTCGTCTCCATGTGTTGTGCATAAACTGTGTCACATCCCCATGTGTTTTGCATTTAATGTTTCATATCCATGTGTTGTGCATTTACTGTGTCACATCTCCATGTGCTGTGCATTTACTGTGTCACATCCCCATGTGTTGTGCATTTACTGTGTCACATCCCCATGTGTGGTGCATTTACTGTGTCACCTCCCCATGTGTGGAGCATTTATTGTGTCACCTCCCCATGTGTTGTGCATTTACTGTGTCACATCCCCATGTGTTCTGCATTTACTGTGTCACATCCCCATGTGTTGTGCATTTACTGTGTCACATCCCCATTTGGTGTGCATTTACTGTGTCACATCCTCATGTGTTGTGCATTTACTGTGTCACACCCCCATGTGTTGTGCATTTACTGTGTCACATCCCCATGTGTTGTGCATTTAATGTTTCATATCCATGTGTTGTGCATTTACTGTGTCACATCCCCATGTGTTGTGCATTTAATCTTTCATATCCATGTGTTGTGCATTTACTGTGTCACATCCCCATGTGTTGTGCATTTACTGTGTCACATCCCCATGTGTTGTGCGTTTACTGTGTCACATCCCCATTTGGTGTGCATTTACTGTGTCACATCCCCATGTGTTGTGCATTTACTGTGTCACATCCCCATGTGTTGTGCATTTACTGTGTCACATCCCCATGTGTTGTGCATTTAATGTTTCATATCCATGTGTTGTGCATTTAATGTTTCATATCCATGTGTTGTGCATTTATTGTGTCACATCCCCATGTGTTGTGCATTTAATCTTTCATATCCATGTGTTGTGCATTTACTGTGTCACATCCCCATGTGTTGTGCATTTAATGTTTCATATCCATGTGTTGTTCATTTACTGTGTCACATCTCCATGTGTTGTACATTTACTTTGTCACATCCCCATGTGTTGTGCATTTAATGTGTCATATCCATGTGCTGTGCATTTAATGTTTCATCTCCATGTGTTGTGCATTTAATTGGTCACATCCCCATGTGTTGTGCATTTACTGTGTCACATATCCATGTGTTGTGACTTTACTGTGTCTCATCTCAATGTGTTGTGCATAACCTGTGTCACATCCTCATGTGTTGTGCATTTAATGTTTCATTTCCATGTGTTGTGCATTTACTGTGTCACATCCCCATGTGTTGTGCATTTACTATGTCATATCCCCATGTGTTGTGCATTTAATGTGTCATATATCCATGTGTTGTACATTTACTGTGTCACATCTCCATGTGTTGTGCATTTAATGGGTCACATCCCCATGTGTTGTGCATAAACTGTGTCACATCCCCATGTGTTGTGTATTTACTGTGTCACATCCCCATGTGCTGTGCATTTACTGTGTCACTTCCCCATGTGTTGTGCATAAACTTTGTCACATCCCCATGTGTTGTGCATTTAATGTTTCATATCCATGTGTTGTGCATTTACTGTGTTACATATCCATGTGTTGTGCATTTACTGTGTCTCGTCTCCATGTGTTGTGCATAAACTGTGTCACATCCCCATGTGTTTTGCATTTAATGTTTCATATCCATGTGTTGTGCATTTACTGTGTCACATCTCCATGTGCTGTGCATTTACTGTGTCACATCCCCATGTGTTGTGCATTTACTGTGTCACATCCCCATGTGTGGTGCATTTACTGTGTCACCTCCCCATGTGTGGAGCATTTATTGTGTCACCTCCCCATGTGTTGTGCATTTACTGTGTCACATCCCCATGTGTTCTGCATTTACTGTGTCACATCCCCATGTGCTGTGCATTTACTGTGTCACATCCCCAATTGCTGTGCATTTACTGTGTCACATCCCCATGTGTTGTGCATTTACTGTGTCACATCCCCATGTGTTGTGCATTTACTGTGTCACATCCCCATGTGTTGTGCATTTAATGTTTCATATCCATGTGTTGTGCATTTACTGTGTCACATCCCCATGTGTTGTGCATTTAATCTTTCATATCCATGTGTTGTGCATTTACTGTGTCACATCCCCATGTGTTGTGCATTTACTGTGTCACATCCCCATGTGTTGTGCATTTACTGTGTCACATCCCCATTTGGTGTGCATTTACTGTGTCACATCCCCATGTGTTGTGCATTTACTGTGTCACATCCCCATGTGTTGTGCATTTACTGTGTCACATCCCCATGTGTTGTGCATTTAATGTTTCATATCCATGTGTTGTGCATTTAATGTTTCATATCCATGTGTTGTGCATTTATTGTGTCACATCCCCATGTGTTGTGCATTTAATCTTTCATATCCATGTGTTGTGCATTTACTGTGTCACATCCCCATGTGTTGTGCATTTAATGTTTCATATCCATGTGTTGTTCATTTACTGTGTCACATCTCCATGTGTTGTACATTTACTTTGTCACATCCCCATGTGTTGTGCATTTAATGTGTCATATCCATGTGCTGTGCATTTAATGTTTCATCTCCATGTGTTGTGCATTTAATTGGTCACATCCCCATGTGTTGTGCATTTACTGTGTCACATATCCATGTGTTGTGACTTTACTGTGTCTCATCTCAATGTGTTGTGCATAACCTGTGTCACATCCTCATGTGTTGTGCATTTAATGTTTCATTTCCATGTGTTGTGCATTTACTGTGTCACATCCCCATGTGTTGTGCATTTACTATGTCATATCCCCATGTGTTGTGCATTTAATGTGTCATATATCCATGTGTTGTACATTTACTGTGTCACATCTCCATGTGTTGTGCATTTAATGGGTCACATCCCCATGTGTTGTGCATAAACTGTGTCACATCCCCATGTGTTGTGTATTTACTGTGTCACATCCCCATGTGCTGTGCATTTACTGTGTCACTTCCCCATGTGTTGTGCATAAACTTTGTCACATCCCCATGTGTTGTGCATTTAATGTTTCATATCCATGTGTTGTGCATTTACTGTGTTACATTTCCATGTGTTGTGCATTTACTGTGTCTCGTCTCCATGTGTTGTGCATAAACTGTGTCACATCCCCATGTGTTTTGCATTTAATGTTTCATATCCATGTGTTGTGCATTTACTGTGTCACATCTCCATGTGCTGTGCATTTACTGTGTCACATCCCCATGTGTTGTGCATTTACTGTGTCACATCCCCATGTGTGGTGCATTTACTGTGTCACCTCCCCATGTGTGGAGCATTTATTGTGTCACCTCCCCATGTGTTGTGCATTTACTGTGTCACATCCCCATGTGTTCTGCATTTACTGTGTCACATCCCCATGTGCTGTGCATTTACTGTGTCACATCCCCAATTGCTGTGCATTTACTGTGTCACATCCCCATGTGTTGTGCATTTACTGTGTCACATCCCCATGTGTTGTGCATTTACTGTGTCACATCCCCATGTGTTGTGCATTTAATGTTTCATATCCATGTGTTGTGCATTTACTGTGTCACATCCCCATGTGTTGTGCATTTAATCTTTCATATCCATGTGTTGTGCATTTACTGTGTCACATCCCCATGTGTTGTGCATTTACTGTGTCACATCCCCATGTGTTGTGCATTTACTGTGTCACATCCCCATTTGGTGTGCATTTACTGTGTCACATCCCCATGTGTTGTGCATTTACTGTGTCACATCCCCATGTGTTGTGCATTTACTGTGTCACATCCCCATGTGTTGTGCATTTAATGTTTCATATCCATGTGTTGTGCATTTAATGTTTCATATCCATGTGTTGTGCATTTATTGTGTCACATCCCCATGTGTTGTGCATTTAATCTTTCATATCCATGTGTTGTGCATTTACTGTGTCACATCCCCATGTGTTGTGCATTTAATGTTTCATATCCATGTGTTGTGCATTTACTGTGTCACATCCCCATGTGTTGTGCATTTAATCTTTCATATCCATGTGTTGTGCATTTACTGTGTCACATCCCCATGTGTTGTGCATTTACTGTGTCACATCCCCATGTGTTGTGCATTTACTGTGTCACATCCCCATTTGGTGTGCATTTACTGTGTCACATCCCCATGTGTTGTGCATTTACTGTGTCACATCCCCATGTGTTGTGCATTTACTGTGTCACATCCCCATGTGTTGTGCATTTAATGTTTCATATCCTTGTGTTGTGCATTTAATGTTTCATATCCATGTGTTGTGCATTTATTGTGTCACATCCCCATGTGTTGTGCATTTAATCTTTCATATCCATGTGTTGTGCATTTACTGTGTCACTTCCCCATGTGTTGTGCATTTTCTGTGTCACATCCCCATGTGTTTTGCATTTAATGTTTCATATCCATGTGTTGTGCATTTACTGTGTCACATCTCCATGTGTTGTGCATTTACTGTGTCACATCCCCATGTGTTGTGCATTTACTGTGTCACATCCCCATGTGTTGTGCATTTACTGTGTCACATCCCCATTTGTTGTGCATTTACTGTGTCACATCCCCATTTGTTGTGCATTTACTGTGTCACATCCCCAAGTGTTGTGCATTTACTGTGTCACATCCCCATGTGTTATGCATTTACTGTGTCACGTCCCCATGTGTTGTACATTTACTCTGTCACATCCCCATGTGTTGTGCCTTTACGGTGTCTCATCTCCATGTGTTGTGCATAAACTGTGTCACATCCCCATGTTTTGTGCATTTAATGTTTCAAATCCATGTTTTGTGCATTTACTGTGTCACATCCCCATGTATTGTGCATTTACTGTGTCACATCCCCATGTGTTGTGCATTTAATGTGTCATATATCCATGTGATGTACATTTACTGCGTCACATCTCCATGTGTAGTGCATTTAATGGGTCACATCCCCATGTGTTGTGCATAAACTGTGTCACATTCCCATGTGTTGTGCATTTACTGTGTCACATCCCCATGTGTTGTGCATTTAATGTTTCATATCCATGTGTTGTGCATTTACTGTGTCACATATCCATGTGTTTTGCATTTACTGTGTCTCATCTCCATGTGTTGTGTATAAACTGTGTCACATGCCCATGTGTTTTGCATTAAATGTTTCATATCCATGTGTTGTGCATTTACTGTGTCACATCTCCATGTGTTGTGCATTTACTGTGTTACATCCCCATGTGTTGTGCATTTACTGTGTCACATCCCCATGTGTGGTGCATTTACTGTGTCACATCCCCATGTGTGGAGCATTTACTGTGTCACATCCCCATGTGTTGTGCATTTAATGTGTCATATCCATGTGTTGTGCATTTACTGTGTCACATCACCATGTGTTGTGCATAAACTGTGTCACATCCCCATGTGTGGTGCATTTACTGTGTCACATCCCCATGTGTTGTGCATTTACTGTGTCAAATCCCCATGTTTTGTGCATTTAATGTTTCATATCCATGTGTTGTGCATTTACTGTGTCACATCCTGATGTGTTGTGCATTTAATGTTTCATATCCATTTGTTGTGCATTTACTGTGTCACATCCCCATGTGTTGTGCATTTAATGTGTCATATCCATGTGTTGTACATTTACTGTGTCACATCTCCATGTGTTGTGCATAAACTGTCACATCCCCATGTGTTGTGCATTTAATGTTTCCTATCCATGTTTTGTGCATTTACTGTGTCACATATCAATTTATTGTGCATTTACTGTGTCACATCTCCATGTGTTGTGCATTTAATGGGTCACATCCCCATGTGTTGTGCATTTACTGTGTCACATCCCCATGTGTTGTGCATTTACTGTGTCACATCCCCATGTGTTGTGCATTTACTGTGTCACATCCCCATGTGTTGTGCATTTAATGTGTCATTTATCCATGGAATGTACATTTACAGTGTCACATCTCCATGTGTTGTGCATTTAATGGGTCACATCCCCATGTGTTGTGCATAAACTGTGTCACATCCCCATGTGTTGTGCATAAACTGTGTCACATCCCCATGTGTTGAGCATTTAATGTTTCACATCCATGTGTTGTGCATTTACTGTGCCAAATATCCATGTGTTGTGCATTTACTGTGTCACATCCCCATGTGTTGGGCATTTACTGTGTCACATATCCATGTGTTGTGCATTTACTGTGTCACTTCCCATGTGTTGTGCATTTAATGTTTCATATCCATGTGTTGTGCATTTACTGTCACATCCCCATGTGTTGTGCATTTACTGTGTCATATCCATGTGTTGTACATTTACTGTGTCACATCCCCATGTGTTGTGCATTTAATGTGTCAAATCCATGTGTTGTACATTTACTGTGTCACATCTCCATGTGATGTGCATTTAATGGGTCACATCCCCATGTGTTGTGCATAAACTGTGTCACATCCCCATGTGTTGTGCATTTACTGTGTGACATCCCCATGTGTTGTGCATTTAATGTGTCACATCCCCATATGTTGAGCATTTACTGTGTCATATCCCCATGTGTTGTGCATTTAATGTTTCATATCCATGTGTTGTGCATTTACTGTGTCACATCTCCATGTGTTGTGCATTTACTGTGTCACATCCCCATGTGTTGTGCATTTAGTGTGTCACATCCCCATGTGTTGTGCATTTACTGTGTCACATCCCCATTTGTTGTGCATTTACTGTGTCACATCCCCATGTGTTGTGCATTTGCTGTGTTACATATCCATGTGTTGTGCATTTACTGTGTCTCATCTAAATGTGTTGTGCATAAACTGTGTCACATCCCCATGTGTTTTGCATTTAATGTTTCATATCCGTGTGTTGTGCATTTACTGTGTCACATCTCCATGTGCTGTGCATTTACTGTGTCACATCCCCATGTGTTGTGCATTTACTGTGTCACATCCCCATGTGTGGTGCATTTACTGTGTCACATCCCCATGTGTGGACCATTTATTGTGTCACATCCCCATGTGATGTGCATTTAATGTGTCATATCCATGTGTTGTGCATTTACTGTGTCACATCACCATGTGTTGTGCATAAACTGTGTCACATCCCCATGTGTTGTGCATTTACTGTGTCACATCACCATGTTTTGTGCATTTAATGTTTCATATCCATGTGTTGTGCATTTACTGTGTCACATCCCCATGTGTTGTGCATTTTTATTGTGTCTTATCCATGTGTTGTATGTTTACTGTGTCACATCTCCATGTGTTGTGCATTTAATGGGTCACATCCCCTTGTGTTGTGCATAAACTGTGTCACATCCCCATGTGTTGTGCATTTACTGTGTCACATCCCCATGTGTTGTGCATTTAATGTGTCATATCCATGTGTTGTGCATTTACTGTGTCTCATCTCCATGTGTTGTGCATAAACTGTGTCACATCCCCATGTGTTGTGCATTTAATGTTTCATTTCCATGTGTTGTGCATTTACTGTGTCACATCCCCATGTGTTGTGCATTTAATGTTTCATATCCATGTGTTGTGCATTTACTGTGTTGCATCCCCATGTGTTGTGCATTTAATGTTTCATATCCATGTGTTGTGCATTTACTGTGTCAAATCTCCATGTGTTGTGCATTTACTGTGTCACATCCCCATGAGTTGTGCATTTACTGTGTCACATCCCCATGTGTTGTACATTTACTGTGTAACATTTCCATGTGTTGTGCATTTAATGGGTCACATCCCCATGTGTTGTGCATAAACTGTGTCACATCCCCATGTGTTGTCCATTTAATGTTTCATATCCATGTGTTGTGCATTTATTGTGTCACATATCCATGTGTTGTGATTTTACTGTTTCTCATCTCCATGTGTTGTGCATAAACTGTGTCACATCCCCATGTCTTTTGCATTTCATGTTTCATATCCATGTGTTGTGCATTTACTTGTCACATCCCCATGTGTTTTGCATTTAATGTTTCATATCCATGTGTTGTGCATTTATTGTGTCACATCCCCATGTGTTGTGCATTTACTGTGTCACATCCCAATGTGTGGTGCATTTACTGTGTCACATCCCAATGTGTTGTGCATTTAATGTGTCATATCCATGTGTTGTGCATTTACTGTGTCACATCTCAATGTGTTGTGCATAAACTGTGTCACATCCCCATGTGTTGTTGCATTTACTGTCACATCCCCATGTGTTGTGCATTTACTGTGTCACATCCCCATGTGTTGTGAATTTAATGTTTCATATCCATGTGTTGTGCATTTACTGTGTCACATCCCCATGTGTTGTGCATAAACTGTAACATCCCCATGTGTTGTGCTTTTAATGTTTCATATCCATGTGTTGTGCATTTACTGTGTCACATCTCCACGTGTTGGGCATTTACTTTGTCACATCCCCATGTGTTGTGCATTTACTGTGTCACATCCCCATTTTTTGTGCATTTAATGTTTCATATCCATATGTTGTGAATTTACTGTGTCACATCCCCATGTGTTGTGCATTTAATGTGTCATATCCATGTGTTGTACATTTACTGTGTCACATATCCATGTGTTGTGCATTTACTGTGTCACATCCCCATGTGTTGTGCATTTTCTGTGTCACATCCCCATGTGTTGTGCATTAAATGTTTCATATCCATGTGTTGTACATTTACTGTGTCACATCTCCATGTGTTGTGCATTTAATGGGTCACATCCCCATGTGTTGTGCATAAACTGTGTCACATCCCCATGTGTTGTACATTTACTGTGTCACATCCCCATGTGTTGTGCATTTACTGTGTCACATCCCCATGTGTTGTGCATAAACTGTGTCACATCCCCATGTGTTGTGCATTTAATGTTTCATATCCATGTGTTGTGCATTTACTGTGTCAAATATCCATGAGTTGTGCATATACTGTGTCTCATCTCCATGTCTTGTGCATAAACTGTGTCACATCTCCATGTGTTTTGCATTTAATGTTTCATATCCATTTGTTGTGCATTTACTGAGTCACATCTCCATGTATTGTGCATTTACTGTGTCACATCCCCATGCGTGGTGCATTTACTGTGTCACATCCCCATGTGTGGAGCATTTACTGTTTCACATCCTCATGTGTTGTGCATTTAATGTGTCATATCCATGTGTTGTGCATTTACTGTGTCACATCCCGATGTGTTGTGCATTTAATGTTTCATATCCATGTGTTGTGCATTTACTGTGTCACATCCCCATGTGTTGTGCATTTACTGTGTCACATCCCCATGTGTTGTGCATTTACTGTGTCACATCCCCATGTGTTGTGCAAATACTGTGTCACATCCCCATGTGTTGTGCATTTACTGTGTCACATCCCCAGGTGTTGTGCATTTAATGTGTCATATCCATGTGTTGTACATTTACTGTGTCACATCTCCATGTGTTGTGCATTTAAGGGGTCACATCCCCATGTGTTGTGCATTTACTGTGTCACATCCCCATGTGTTGTGCATTTAATGTTTCATCTCCATGTGTTGTGCATTTAATTGGTCACATCCCCATGTGTTGTGCATTTACTGTGTCACATCCCCATGTGTTGCGCATTTACAGTGTCACATCCCCATATGTTGTGCATTTACTGTGTCACATCCCCATGTGTTATGCATTTACTGTGTCACGTCCCCATGTGTTGTACATTTACTATGTCACATCCCCATGTGTTGTGCCTTTACTGTGTCACATATCCATGTGTTGTGCCTTTACTGTGTCTCATCCCCATGTGTTGTGCATTTAATGTTTCATATCCATGTGTTTTGCATTTACTGTGTCACATCCCCATGTGTTGTGCATTTACTGTGTCACATCCCCATGTGTTGTGCATTTAATGTGTCATATATCCATGTGTTGTACATTTACTGTTTCACATCTCCATGTGTTGTGCATTTAATGGGTCACATCCCCATGTGTTGTGCATAAACTGTGTCACATCCCCATGTGTTGTGCATTTACTGTGTCACATCCCCATGTGATGTGCATTTACTGTGTCACATCCCCATGTGTTGTGCATAAACTGTGTCACATCCCCATGTGTTGTGCTTTTAATGTTTCATATCCATGTGTTGTGCATTTACTGTGTCACATATCCATGAGTTGTGCATTTACTGTGTCTCATCTCCATGTGTTGTGCATAAACTGTGTCACATCTCCATGTGATTTGCATTTAATGTTTCATATCCATGTGTTGTGCATTTACTGAGTCACATCTCCATATATTGTGCATTTACTGTGTCACATCCCCATGCGTGGTGCATTTACTGTGTCACATCCCCATGTGTGGAGCATTTACTGTGTCACATCCTCATGTGTTGTGCATTTAATGTGTCATATCCATGAGTTGTGCATTTACTGTGTCACATCCCGATGTGTTGTGCATTTAATGTTTCATATCCATGTGTTGTGCATTTACTGTGTCACATCCCCATGTGTTGTGCATTTACTGTGTCACATCCCCATGTGTTGTGCATTTACTGTGTCACATCCCCATGTGTTGTGCAAATACTGTGTCACATCCCCATGTGTTGTGCATTTACTGTGTCACATCCCCAGGTGTTGTGCATTTAATGTGTCATATCCATGTGTTGTACATTTACTGTGTCACATCTCGATGTGTTGTGCATTTAATGTTTCATATCCATGTGTTGTGCATTTACTGTGTCACATCCCCATGTGTTGTGCATTTACTGTGTCACATCCCCATGTGTTGTGCATTTACTGTGTCACATCCCCATGTGTTGTGCAAATACTGTGTCACATCCCCATGTGTTGTGCATTTACTGTGTCACATCCCCAGGTGTTGTGCATTTAATGTGTCATATCCATGTGTTGTACATTTACTGTGTCACATCCCCATGTGTTGTGCATTTACTGTGTCACATCCCCATGTGTTGTGCAAATACTGTGTCACATCCCCATGTGTTGTGAATTTACTGTGTCACATCCCCAGGTGTTGTGCATTTAATGTGTCATATCCATGTGTTGTACATTTACTGTGTCACATCTCGATGTGTTGTGCATTTAATGTTTCATAACCATGTGTTGTGCATTTACTGTGTCACATCCCCATGTGTTGTGCATTTACTGTGTCACATCCCCATGTGTTGTGCATTTACTGTGTCACATCCCCATGTGTTGTGCAAATACTGTGTCACATCCCCATGTGTTGTGCATTTACTGTGTCACATCCCCAGGTGTTGTGCATTTAATGTGTCATATCCATGTGTTGTGCATTTAATTGGTCACATCCCCATGTGTTGTGCATTTACTGTGTCACTTCCCCATGTGTTGCGCATTTACAGTGTCACATCCCCATGTGTTGCGCATTTACAGTGTCACATCCCCATATGTTGTGCATTTACTGTGTCACATCCCAATGTGTTATGCATTTACTGTGTCACGTCCCCATGTGTTGTACATTTACTATGTCACATCCCCATGTGTTGTGCATTTACTGTGTCACATATCCATGTGTTGTGCCTTTACTGTGTCTCATCCCCATGTGTTGTGCATTTAATGTTTCATATCCATGTGTTTTGCATTTACTGTGTCACATCCCCATGTGTTGTGCATTTACTGTGTCACATCCCCATGTGTTGCGCATTTACAGTGTCACATCCCCATATGTTGTGCAAATACTGTGTCACATCCCCATGTGTTGTGCATTTACTGTGTCACATCCCCAGGTGTTCTGCATTTAATGTGTCATATCCATGTGTTGTACATTTACTGTGTCACATCTCCATGTGTTGTGCATTTAAGGGGTCACATCCCCATGTGTTGTGCATAAACTGTCACATCCCCATGTGTTGTGCATTTACTGTGTCACATATCCATGTGTTGTGCCTTTACTGTGTCTCATCTCCATGTGTTGTGCATAAACTGTGTCACATCCCCATGTGTTGTGCATTTAATGTTTCATATCCATGTGTTTTGCATTTACTGTGTCACATCCCCATGTGTTGTGCATTTACTGTGTCACATCCCCATGTGTTGTGCATTTAATGTGTCATATATCCATGTGTTGTACATTTACTGTGTCACATCTCCATGTGTTGTGCATTTAATTGGTCACATCCCCATGTGTTGTGCATAAACTGTGTCACATCCCCATGTGTTGTGCATTTACTGTGTCACATCCCCATGTGTTGTGCATTTACTGTGTCACATCCCCATGTGTTGTGCATAAACTGTGTCACATCCCCATGTGTTGTGCATTTAATGTTTCATATCCATGGGTTGTGCATTTACTGTGTCACATATCCATGTGTTGTGCATTTACTGTGTCTCATCTCCATGTGTTGTGCATAAACTGTGTCACATCTCCATGTGTTTTGCATTTAATGTTTCATATCCATGTGTTTTGCATTTACTGTGTCACATCCCCATGTGTTGTGCATTTACTGTGTCACATCCCCATGTGTTGTGCATTTAATGTGTCATATATCCATGTGTTGTACATTTACTGTGTCACATCTCCATGTGTTGTGCATTTAATTGGTCACATCCCCATGTGTTGTGCATAAACTGTGTCACATCCCCATGTGTTGTACATTTACTGTGTCACATCTCCATGTGTTGTGCATTTAAGGGGTCACATCCCCATGTGTTGTGCATAAACGGTCACATCCCCATGTGTTTTGCATTTAATGTTTCATATCCATGTGTTGTGCATTTACTGAGTCACATCTCCATGTATTGTGCATTTACTGTGTCACATCCCCATGTGTGGTGCATTTACTGTGTCACATCCCCATGTGTTGTGCATTTACTGTGTCACATCCCCATGTGTTGTGCATTTACTGTGTCACATCCCCTTGTGTTGTGCATTTAATGTGTCATATATCCATGTGTTGTACATTTACTGTGTCACATCTCCATGTGTTGTGCATTTAATGGGTCACATCCCCATGTGTTGTGCATAAACTGTGTCACATCCCCATGTGTTGTACATTTACTGTGTCACATCCCCATGTGTTGTGCATTTACTGTGTCACATCCCCATGTGTTGTGCATAAACTGTGTCACATCCCCATGTGTTGTGCATTTAATGTTTCATATCCATGGGTTGTGCATTTACTGTGTCACATATCCATGTGTTGTGCATTTACTGTGTCTCATCTCCATGTGTTGTGCATAAACTGTGTCACATCTCCATGTGTTTTGCATTTAATGTTTCATATCCATGTGTTGTGCATTTACTGAGTCACATCTCCATGTATTGTGCATTTACTGTGTCACATCCCCATGTGTGGTGCATTTACTGTGTCACATCCCCATGTGTTGTGCATTTACTGTGTCACATCCCCATGTGTTGTGCATTTACTGTGTCACATCCCCAGGTGTTGTGCATTTACTGTGTCACATCCCCAGGTGTTGTGCATTTAATGTGTCATATCCATGTGTTGTACATTTACTGTGTCACATCTCCATGTGTTGTGCATTTAATGGGTCACATCCCCATGTGTTGTGCATAAACTGTGTCACATCCCCATGTGTTGTACATTTACTGTGTCACATCCCCATGTGTTGTGCATTTACTGTGTCACATCCCCATGTGTTGTGCATAAACTGTGTCACATCCCCATGTGTTGTGCATTTAATGTTTCATATCCATGTGTTGTGCATTTACTGTGTCAAATATCCATGAGTTGTGCATATACTGTGTCTCATCTCCATGTCTTGTGCATAAACTGTGTCACATCTCCATGTGTTTTGCATTTAATGTTTCATATCCATGTGTTGTGCATTTACTGAGTCACATCTCCATGTATTGTGCATTTACTGTGTCACATCCCCATGCGTGGTGCATTTACTGTGTCACATCCCCATGTGTGGAGCATTTACTGTTTCACATCCTCATGTGTTGTGCATTTAATGTGTCATATCCATGTGTTGTGCATTTACTGTGTCACATCCCGATGTGTTGTGCATTTAATGTTTCATATCCATGTGTTGTGCATTTACTGTGTCACATCCCCATGTGTTGTGCATTTACTGTGTCACATCCCCATGTGTTGTGCATTTACTGTGTCACATCCCCATGTGTTGTGCAAATACTGTGTCACATCCCCATGTGTTGTGCATTTACTGTGTCACATCCCCAGGTGTTGTGCATTTAATGTGTCATATCCATGTGTTGTACATTTACTGTGTCACATCTCCATGTGTTGTGCATTTAAGGGGTCACATCCCCATGTGTTGTGCATTTACTGTGTCACATCCCCATGTGTTGTGCATTTAATGTTTCATCTCCATGTGTTGTGCATTTAATTGGTCACATCCCCATGTGTTGTGCATTTACTGTGTCACATCCCCATGTGTTGCGCATTTACAGTGTCACATCCCCATATGTTGTGCATTTACTGTGTCACATCCCCATGTGTTATGCATTTACTGTGTCACGTCCCCATGTGTTGTACATTTACTATGTCACATCCCCATGTGTTGTGCCTTTACTGTGTCACATATCCATGTGTTGTGCCTTTACTGTGTCTCATCCCCATGTGTTGTGCATTTAATGTTTCATATCCATGTGTTTTGCATTTACTGTGTCACATCCCCATGTGTTGTGCATTTACTGTGTCACATCCCCATGTGTTGTGCATTTAATGTGTCATATATCCATGTGTTGTACATTTACTGTTTCACATCTCCATGTGTTGTGCATTTAATGGGTCACATCCCCATGTGTTGTGCATAAACTGTGTCACATCCCCATGTGTTGTGCATTTACTGTGTCACATCCCCATGTGATGTGCATTTACTGTGTCACATCCCCATGTGTTGTGCATAAACTGTGTCACATCCCCATGTGTTGTGCTTTTAATGTTTCATATCCATGTGTTGTGCATTTACTGTGTCACATATCCATGAGTTGTGCATTTACTGTGTCTCATCTCCATGTGTTGTGCATAAACTGTGTCACATCTCCATGTGATTTGCATTTAATGTTTCATATCCATGTGTTGTGCATTTACTGAGTCACATCTCCATATATTGTGCATTTACTGTGTCACATCCCCATGCGTGGTGCATTTACTGTGTCACATCCCCATGTGTGGAGCATTTACTGTGTCACATCCTCATGTGTTGTGCATTTAATGTGTCATATCCATGAGTTGTGCATTTACTGTGTCACATCCCGATGTGTTGTGCATTTAATGTTTCATATCCATGTGTTGTGCATTTACTGTGTCACATCCCCATGTGTTGTGCATTTACTGTGTCACATCCCCATGTGTTGTGCATTTACTGTGTCACATCCCCATGTGTTGTGCAAATACTGTGTCACATCCCCATGTGTTGTGCATTTACTGTGTCACATCCCCAGGTGTTGTGCATTTAATGTGTCATATCCATGTGTTGTACATTTACTGTGTCACATCTCGATGTGTTGTGCATTTAATGTTTCATATCCATGTGTTGTGCATTTACTGTGTCACATCCCCATGTGTTGTGCATTTACTGTGTCACATCCCCATGTGTTGTGCATTTACTGTGTCACATCCCCATGTGTTGTGCAAATACTGTGTCACATCCCCATGTGTTGTGCATTTACTGTGTCACATCCCCAGGTGTTGTGCATTTAATGTGTCATATCCATGTGTTGTGCATTTAATTGGTCACATCCCCATGTGTTGTGCATTTACTGTGTCACTTCCCCATGTGTTGCGCATTTACAGTGTCACATCCCCATGTGTTGCGCATTTACAGTGTCACATCCCCATATGTTGTGCATTTACTGTGTCACATCCCCATGTGTTATGCATTTACTGTGTCACGTCCCCATGTGTTGTACATTTACTATGTCACATCCCCATGTGTTGTGCATTTACTGTGTCACATATCCATGTGTTGTGCCTTTACTGTGTCTCATCCCCATGTGTTGTGCATTTAATGTTTCATATCCATGTGTTTTGCATTTACTGTGTCACATCCCCATGTGTTGTGCATTTACTGTGTCACATCCCCATGTGTTGCGCATTTACAGTGTCACATCCCCATATGTTGTGCAAATACTGTGTCACATCCCCATGTGTTGTGCATTTACTGTGTCACATCCCCAGGTGTTGTGCATTTAATGTGTCATATCCATGTGTTGTACATTTACTGTGTCACATCTCCATGTGTTGTGCATTTAAGGGGTCACATCCCCATGTGTTGTGCATAAACTGTCACATCCCCATGTGTTGTGCATTTACTGTGTCACATATCCATGTGTTGTGCCTTTACTGTGTCTCATCTCCATGTGTTTTGCATAAACTGTGTCACATCCCCATGTGTTGTGCATTTAATGTTTCATATCCATGTGTTTTGCATTTACTGTGTCACATCCCCATGTGTTGTGCATTTACTGTGTCACATCCCCATGTGTTGTGCATTTAATGTGTCATATATCCATGTGTTGTACATTTACTGTGTCACATCTCCATGTGTTGTGCATTTAATTGGTCACATCCCCATGTGTTGTGCATAAACTGTGTCACATCCCCATGTGTTGTGCATTTACTGTGTCACATCCCCATGTGTTGTGCATTTACTGTGTCACATCCCCATGTGTTGTGCATAAACTGTGTCACATCCCCATGTGTTGTGCATTTAATGTTTCATATCCATGGGTTGTGCATTTACTGTGTCACATATCCATGTGTTGTGCATTTACTGTGTCTCATCTCCATGTGTTGTGCATAAAATTTGTCACATCTCCATGTGTTTTGCATTTAATGTTTCATATCCATGTGTTGTGCATTTACTGAGTCACATCTCCATGTATTGTGCATTTACTGTGTCACATCCCCATGTGTGGTGCATTTACTGTGTCACATCCCCATGTGTTGTGCATTTACTGTGTCACATCCCCATGTGTTGTGCATTTACTGTGTCACATCCCCAGGTGTTGTGCATTTAATGTGTCATATCCATGTGTTGTACATTTACTGTGTCACATCTCCATGTGTTGTGCATTTAAGGGGTCACATCCCCATGTGTTGTGCATAAACGGTCACATCCCCATGTGTTTTGCATTTAATGTTTCATATCCATGTGTTGTGCATTTACTGAGTCACATCTCCATGTATTGTGCATTTACTGTGTCACATCCCCATGTGTGGTGCATTTACTGTGTCACATCCCCATGTGTTGTGCATTTACTGTGTCACATCCCCATGTGTTGTGCATTTACTGTGTCACATCCCCTTGTGTTGTGCATTTAATGTGTCATATATCCATGTGTTGTACATTTACTGTGTCACATCTCCATGTGTTGTGCATTTAATGGGTCACATCCCCATGTGTTGTGCATAAACTGTGTCACATCCCCATGTGTTGTACATTTACTGTGTCACATCCCCATGTGTTGTGCATTTACTGTGTCACATCCCCATGTGTTGTGCATAAACTGTGTCACATCCCCATGTGTTGTGCATTTAATGTTTCATATCCATGGGTTGTGCATTTACTGTGTCACATATCCATGTGTTGTGCATTTACTGTGTCTCATCTCCATGTGTTGTGCATAAACTGTGTCACATCTCCATGTGTTTTGTATTTAATGTTTCATATCCATGTGTTGTGCATTTACTGAGTCACATCTCCATGTATTGTGCATTTACTGTGTCACATCCCCATGTGTGGTGCATTTACTGTGTCACATCCCCATGTGTTGTGCATTTACTGTGTCACATCCCCATG
Organism: Taudactylus pleione; assembly: GCA_031769625.1. Taxonomy (NCBI): domain Eukaryota; kingdom Metazoa; phylum Chordata; class Amphibia; order Anura; family Myobatrachidae; genus Taudactylus; species Taudactylus pleione. Next base: position 1,950,803 of record JAUIMM010000384.1, read on the forward strand.
TGTTGTGCATTTACTGTGTCACATCCCCAGGTGTTGTGCATTTAATGTGTCATATCCATGTGTTGTACATTTACTGTGTCACATCTCCATGTGTTGTGCATTTAAGGGGTCACATCCCCATGTGTTGTGCATAAACGGTCACATCCCCATGTGTTTTGCATTTAATGTTTCATATCCATGTGTTGTGCATTTACTGAGTCACATCTCCATGTATTGTGCATTTACTGTGTCACATCCCCATGTGTGGTGCATTTACTGTGTCACATCCCCATGTGTTGTGCATTTACTGTGTCACATCCCCATGTGTTGTGCATTTACTGTGTCACATCCCCATGTGTTGTGCATTTAATGTGTCATATATCCATGTGTTGTACATTTACTGTGTCACATCTCCATGTGTTGTGCATTTAATGGGTCACATCCCCATGTGTTGTGCATAAATTGTGTCACATCCCCATGTGTTGTACATTTACTGTGTCACATCCCCATGTGTTGTGCATTTACTGTGTCACATCCCCATGTGTTGTGCATAAACTGTGTCACATCCCCATGTGTTGTGCATTTAATGTTTCATATCCATGTGTTGTGCATTTACTGTGTCAAATATCCATGAGTTGTGCATATACTGTGTCTCATCTCCATGTCTTGTGCATAAACTGTGTCACATCTCCATGTGTTTTGCATTTAATGTTTCATATCCATGTGTTGTGCATTTACTGAGTCACATCTCCATGTATTGTGCATTTACTGTGTCACATCCCCATGCGTGGTGCATTTACTTTGTCACATCCCCATGTGTGGAGCATTTACTGTTTCACATCCTCATGTGTTGTGCATTTAATGTGTCATATCCATGTGTTGTGCATTTACTGTGTCACATCCCGATGTGTTGTGCATTTAATGTTTCATATCCATGTGTTGTGCATTTACTGTGTCACATCCCCATGTGTTGTGCATTTACTGTGTCACATCCCCATGTGTTGTGCATTTACTGTGTCACATCCCCATGTGTTGTGCAAATACTGTGTCACATCCCCATGTGTTGTGCATTTACTGTGTCACATCCCCAGGTGTTGTGCATTTAATGTGTCATATCCATGTGTTGTACATTTACTGTGTCACATCTCCATGTGTTGTGCATTTAAGGGGTCACATCCCCATGTGTTGTGCATTTACTGTGTCACATCCCCATGTGTTGTGCATTTAATGTGTCATATCCATGTGTTGTGAATTTATGTTTCATCTCCATGTGTTGTGCATTTAATTGGTCACATCCCCATGTGTTGTGCATTTACTGTGTCACATCCCCATGTGTTGCGCATTTACAGTGTCACATCCCCATATTTTGTGCATTTACTGTGTCACATCCCCATGTGTTATGCATTTACTGTGTCACGTCCCCATGTGTTGTACATTTACTATGTCACATCCCCATGTGTTGTGCATTTACTGTGTCACATATCCATGTGTTGTGCCTTTACTGTGTCTCATCCCCATGTGTTGTGCATTTAATGTTTCATATCCATGTGTTTTGCATTTACTGTGTCACATCCCCATGTGTTGTGCATTTACTGTGTCACATCCCCATGTGTTGTGCATTTAATGTGTCATATATCCATGTGTTGTACATTTACTGTTTCACATCTCCATGTGTTGTGCATTTAATGGGTCACATCCCCATGTGTTGTGCATAAACTGTGTCACATCCCCATGTGTTGTGCATTTACTGTGTCACATCCCCATGTGTTGTGCATTTACTGTGTCACATCCCCATGTGTTGTGCATAAACTGTGTCACATCCCCATGTGTTGTGCTTTTAATGTTTCATATCCATGTGTTGTGCATTTACTGTGTCACATATCCATGAGTTGTGCATTTACTGTGTCTCATCTCCATGTGTTGTGCATAAACTGTGTCACATCTCCATGTGTTTTGCATTTAATGTTTCATATCCATGTGTTGTGCATTTACTGAGTCACATCTCCATATATTGTGCATTTACTGTGTCACATCCCCATGCGTGGTGTATTTACTGTGTCACATCCCCATGTGTGGAGCATTTACTGTGTCACATCCTCATGTGTTGTGCATTTAATGTGTCATATCCATGAGTTGTGCATTTACTGTGTCACATCCCGATGTGTTGTGCATTTAATGTTTCATATCCATGTGTTGTGCATTTACTGTGTCAAATCCCCATGTGTTGTGCATTTACTGTGTCACATCCCCATGTGTTGTGCATTTACTGTGTCACATCCCCATGTGTTGTGCAAATACTGTGTCACATCCCCATGTGTTGTGCATTTACTGTGTCACATCCCCAGGTGTTGTGCATTTAATGTGTCATATCCATGTGTTGTACATTTACTGTGTCACATCTCGATGTGTTGTGCATTTAATGTTTCATATCCATGTGTTGTGCATTTACTGTGTCACATCCCCATGTGTTGTGCATTTACTGTGTCACATCCCCATGTGTTGTGCATTTACAGTGTCACATCCCCATGTGTTGTGCAAATACTGTGTCACATCCCCATGTGTTGTGCATTTACTGTGTCACATCCCCAGGTGTTGTGCATTTAATGTGTCATATCCATGTGTTGTGCATTTAATTGGTCACATCCCCATGTGTTGTGCATTTACTGTGTCACATCCCCATGTGTTGTGCATTTACAGTGTCACATCCCCATGTGTTGTGCATTTACAGTGTCACATCCCCATATGTTGTGCATTTACTGTGTCACATCCCCATGTGTTATGCATTTACTGTGTCACGTCCCCATGTGTTGTACATTTACTATGTCACATCCCCATGTGTTGTGCATTTACTGTGTCACATATCCATGTGTTGTGCCTTTACTGTGTCTCATCCCCATGTGTGGGGCATTTAATGTTTCATATCCATGTGTTTTGCATTTACTGTGTCACATCCCCATGTGTTGTGCATTTACTGTGTCACATCCCCATGTGTTGCGCATTTACAGTGTCACATCCCCATATGTTGTGCAAATACTGTGTCACATCCCCATGTGTTGTGCATTTACTGTGTCACATCCCCAGGTGTTGTGCATTTAATGTGTCATATCCATGTGTTGTACATTTACTGTGTCACATCTCCATGTGTTGTGCATTTAAGGGGTCACATCCCCATGTGTTGTGCATAAACTGTCACATCCCCATGTGTTGTGCATTTACTGTGTCACATATCCATGTGTTGTGCCTTTACTGTGTCTCATCTCCATGTGTTGTGCATAAACTGTGTCACATCCCCATGTGTTGTGCATTTAATGTTTCATATCCATGTGTTTTGCATTTACTGTGTCACATCCCCATGTGTTGTGCATTTACTGTGTCACATCCCCATGTGTTGTGCATTTAATGTGTCATATATCCATGTGTTGTACATTTACTGTGTCACATCTCCATGTGTTGTGCATTTAATGGGTCACATCCCCATGTGTTGTGCATAAACTGTGTCACATCCCCATGTGTTGTGCATTTACTGTGTCACATCCCCATGTGTTGTGTATTTACTGTGTCACATCCCCATGTGTTGTGCATAAACTGTGTCACATCCCCATGTGTTGTGCATTTAATGTTTCATATCCATGTGTTGTGCATTTACTGTGTCACATATCCATGTGTTGTGCATTTACTGTGTATCATCTCCATGTGTTGTGCATAAACTGTGTCACATCTCCATGTGTTTTGCATTTAATGTTTCATATCCATGTGTTGTGCATTTACTGAGTCACATCTCCATGTATTGTGCATTTACTGTGTCACATCCCCATGTGTGGTGCATTTACTGTGTCACATCCCCATGTGTTGTGCATTTACTGTGTCACATCCCCATGTGTTGTGCATTTACTGTGTCACATCCCCAGGTGTTGTGCATTTAATGTGTCATATCCATGTGTTGTACATTTACTGTGTCACATCTCCATGTGTTGTGCATTTAAGGGGTCACATCCCCATGTGTTGTGCATAAACGGTCACATCCCCATGTGTTTTGCATTTAATGTTTCATATCCATGTGTTGTGCATTTACTGAGTCACATCTCCATGTATTGTGCATTTACTGTGTCACATCCCCATGTGTGGTGCATTTACTGTGTCACATCCCCATGTGTTTTGCATTTACTGTGTCACATCCCCATGTGTTGTGCATTTACTGTGTCACATCCCCAGGTGTTGTGCATTTAATGTTTCATATCCATGTGTTGTGCATTTACTGTGTCACGTATCCATGTGTTGTGCATTTACTGTGTCACATCCCCATATGTTGGGCATTTACTGTGTCACATATCCATGTGTTGTGCATTTACTGTGTCACTTCCCATGTGTTGTGCATTTAATGTCTCATATCCATGTGTTGTGTATTTACTGTCACATCCCCATGTGTTGTGCATTTACTATGTCATATCCATGTGTTGTACATTTACTGTGTCACATCCCCATGTGTTGTGCATTTAATGTGTCATATCCATGTGTTGTACATTTACTGTGTCACATATCCATGTGTTATGCATTTAATGGGTCACATCCCCATGTGTTGTGCATAAACTGTGTCACATCCCCATGTGTTGTGCATTTACTGTGTCACATCCCCTTGTGTTGTGCATTTAATGTTTCATATCCATGTGTTGTGCATTTACTGTGTCACATATCCATGTATTGTGCATTTACTGTGTCACATCCCCATATGTTGGGCATTTACTGTGTCACATATCCATGTGTTGTGCATTTACTGTGTCACTTCCCATGTGTTGTGCATTTAATGTTTCATATCCATGTGTTGTGCATTTACTGTCACATCCCCATGTGTTGTGCATTTACTGTGTCATGTCCATGTGTTGTACATTTACTGTGTCACATCCCCATGTGTTATGCATTTAATGTGTCATATCCATGTGTTGTACATTTACTGTGTCACATCTCCATGTGTTGTGCATAAACTATCACATCCCCATGTGTTGTACATTTAATGTTTCATATCCATTTGTTGTACATTTACTTTGTCACTTCCCCATGTGTTGTGCATTTAATGTTTCATATGCATGTGTTGTGCATTTACTGTGTCACATCCTCCTGTGTTGTACATTTAATGTTTCATATCCATGTGCTATGCATTTACTGTGCACACCTACATGCGTTGTGCATTTACTGTGTCACACCTTCATGTGTTGTGCATTTAAAGTGATACGTGTTTTGAATTTTCTGTGTCACATACCCATATTTTGTGCATTTACTGTGTCATTCCCCATGTGGTGTGCATTTAATGTGTGACAACATGTGATTTTTATTTCATGTGTGACCCCATGCCTGCACACCAAGCAGACAATTATAAATATAATTAAACACATTCAGTAATGATTTTATACTGTGTTGTTCAAATTTATTAGATTACCGACATCACTATAATAGTCCATTCACTGTCAAATGGGTTTTAGTAACTCTAGTATTCAGCAAAACCTACTTAGGACTTTATGGTCATCATTGTGAAGTGAATCAGAAATAAAAGTTGTGCAAGCCTATAGGAATACACAGACATATAAAATACTCTCTGGGCTCATGAAATCAAATTAATTATAAGTGCTATACCCAAGAACCCTCTGCAGTTGAAAAATCTGTTTATTTGCTTTGTCAGAACATTTCCAGGAAAAATGTAGCAATATTATTTTAAAAGCTTGCATTCTGCACATTAGCGTTTATTTATTGATTTTGTTTTCTTTTTATTTCTTATATAAGTTAATGAAACAGAGAGCATTTATTACAGCATCTATAGTATTGGAAATATGCCTTAAAGGAATACAGTAGTTGTTCAAGTCGGTCATTATGGGAAAAGAGAAACAATAGTTTTTTGGGTTTTTTATCCGTTGTTATTTGGGATCAGTCCTATGCACACTGACTACAGCACTCATTCTTTATAGTTTAAAGGCTAAGTCCACTTTTGTAGATTTTTTTGTAAAGGAATACTTCCAAAATAGACCCAAGACAGTAGAGTGTATTTACCAGTTACTGTCATATAGCTTCTGTCACTTTCGGAAACACAGCCACAGCAAGTCCCTGACCTACAGATTGCTCCACCACATCACAAACTCAATATGCAGCAGATTAGCAGGGCTCCGGAGCACTTTGTGCTGCCAATCCAACTAAGGGCATGAGGTTGCACAGAGGGGGTGGGGGCTCAGGCACTAGTAAGTGCAGCACTGCCTGGATCATTTTGTTCCTGCATAGACTGCAGGGTGTCTGCCTGGAGCATCCAAATGGCATTCTGCTATCCAGAAGCAATTGCCATGGGGCAGCGACACTGCCACCCACAGCTCAGTACAGCGGCATTGGTCGCACACCCCTAGTTACTGTCCTGCCCGTATGTGAACAATTATTTTCACCCTGCTGTGTTCACAGCAAGGGCCATAACCATGGGTGTGCAACCACTGTAAGGCTCTGTTGGGGGCACCATCGCCATCCCATGACCCTTGCTACTGGCTAGCAGGGTGCCTGGAATGGCACCCTGCAGTTAGAATCGCTGTACCAGTGCCACTCTGCCATAATTACAGCACTGCCACAGTCCAGGTTGCCAGCTCAGAGTGGAAGAAATTACTCCCCTGGCCACGGGTGGCACCTCTGGTGAGTGCCATCCTGGAGATACGTCCCTGGTGGAATTGAAAACTGCCCCTAGAAAGGACAGTGAATAATAAACATATTTATCTATTAAAAGTAATCAACAACAGCTAAGACTTTTTTTTACTTTGTTATACCATTTCCTTAATGAAGTGAAAATCCTACCTCTAAGCATTGCTTATGCTCACACTTAGACATCACACTTATTTAAGTTGTATTTTTAAAAGTGCTAGTTTCACATTTTAATGTACTACCTAGCCAGGGGCCGCCTATCTAATTTGCATGATGTAAGGGTTTTGCAAATCCTTCAAATATGACTTCTTGTGCTTATTGGGCACATATCCAAACATCACTTCCATTAGAAAACTTTGTCTGGAAAAATAAGATTTTGTTTTTATATTTTTACTTAATAAGGCTCATTCTTCATGGAACATAATGACCAAAACTATGCTTTTTAAGCAATGTTATCTTGTTGCATTAACCTGTGCATGTGTCTAAAAAAACAGGTGTAACTGAACAAATATCGGGACAGAGTGAGCCTGATCCAGAGTCCCATGCATGACATGGCCATGGATGTCTTTTGCCACAGATGCATATGCGTTTTCTGCCAAAACAGCAGCCAATTTTGGTTATACTGAGATCTCACTTGAAGCCTTTTGCAGCAGTGCATTTCTGTCTTGATGAGTCTTTTGATGCATCATCAGAGCACCATCAGATGCACCATTGAAACTTGAACCAGCCCTATGGCAGGTGCACTCTCTGTCGGACCATGGACTGCAGCGTGAGCAGCTGTCTTTAATTGCAACTACACATTATTTATTTATTATTTATTTATTACCAGTTATTTATATAGCGCACACATATTCCGCAGCGCTTTTACAGAGAATAGTTGGCCATTCACATCAGTCCCTGCCCCAGTGGAGCTTACAATCTATGTTCCCTATCACATGCACACACACATACACACTAGGGTTAATTTTTGTTGGGAGCCAATTAACCTACCAGTATATTTTTGGAATGTGGGAGGAAACCGGAGTACCCGGAGGAAACCCATGCAAGCACAGGGAGAATATACAAACTCCACACAGTTAGGGCCGTGGTGGGAATTGAACCCATGACCTCAGTGCTGTGAGGCAGTAATGCTACCATTACACCATCTGTGCTGCCCCCTCACATGACTGCATCTGCTTAGACAACCCCCTGTTATCTCTGATATGCCAACTACATGCAACAGACCCTGTGTCCAAATCTGTTCTAATTCTCTGTGTAGTAACAATCAGGAGGCATGCGCTGTGTGATTCCGACATGTGCGCAGAGAAAAGATTATCACCCGTATAAGTGTAAAAACTCTGAATCAGGTGTGGGAACATAAGGGAAGACCCAATTTCAGTGGGTATAATGTTAATAAATAAGAAGATACTGTACATGTCCCCGTTGAAGCAAGGGTATTACCAAAAACCTAGACCATTTAAAAATAATATACTAATAACTATTTCAAAATAGGTTTGATCCCTTTTTGGATCTATACATTTCTTCCTTACAGAAACAATTTTTAGGAACAGGGGAGAAACATAGATATCAGAAGACTAAGAAAACTAAAAGGGGAAAGAGGGAAGGGACAAAAAGAAAAAACAAAAAGGGGAGGAGGACAATAAAGAATAGCAGACTCCCAGAACATGGAATATTGCTGTTAGTTCAGGATAATCATGAGGAACCAACTAAACATTTTTAATCTTAGTTCCCATATGCTCTGTAGTCATGAAATGTCACTATTAAGTAAAGGCATGAAATATGCTCCATCTACAATGATTAATGAGTTTGAATGATTTGTTGATATCCACAAATGTATTAGGAAGCTGACTATTAAGAAAAAATTTTATGAGCAAGAATGAAGTGGATTCTTTGGGACAGACAGAGGACCTGTCCTCATCCATGTTCTAACCCAAGTCGTCCTTCACCCCAGCCCACATGAAAGGAAGCTTCATAGAAACCTTTTCTGCTCAGGTCCTAGAAGATCTCACACACCTTAACGAGAAAAACATTAGGTTAATTTTTTAAGCTTTAATGAAAGATCAGGTTTGAAAGAACTGAAAGACAACAAAGGATTAATTATCAAACCTGCTGAAAGGGGGGGATACTGTCCTTTTGAATATTCTCAACTATGAAAAAGAGGTCTTCATACGGTTATTAGATATTTACACTTATATAAAAATAAGAATTGACCCTACTGACAATTTTCAAAAATAATGTAGGTTAGATTTTTGAGGGCAATGGCACTCTAAAATCTAATGAGGCTAAATTTCTAGTTAATGAAATGTCACAGGTACCAGTATTATACATATTACCAAAAGTTCATAAAAATCCAGTTAATCCTCCCAGCCGGCCCATTGTGTCAGGTGTTGATTCGGTTATGGAAAATTTATTGTATCAATTTTTATTTATAACCCTTAGCATGTTTTAACAGATCACATCTTAGGGACACTAGAGATATTTTAAATAAATTAAGTAATTTTGATGATGTCCTAGTAAGCGCAGATGTCAATTCACTTTATACTATCATAAAGCATGAAAAAGGTCTAGAGACCATCTCTCAGTTTCTTGAAAAATCAGATCTTAGTATTTTATTGCAGGAATTTTTAATTGATTTTTAATTCTTAAACATAATTTCTTTCATTTCAAGGAATATTTTTATCTACAGCAGGTCGAGACCACAATGATCACCAGGTTTGCCCAAGTTATGCAAATATATTTATGGGGTTATGGGAAGAAAACACAGTTTGGAAAAATAATCCCTTTGAGGCAGGCCTGGTGTCCTGGTCCCATTACATAGATGATATATTTTTTATCTGGAAGGGGGAGAGAGTGATTTTAGTTGATTTTTGCACTTTCCTCAACAGTAATGAGATGAATATTAAACTCCCATCTGACATTCAGTATGAGAGTATAAATTTCTTAGACATCACTTTTTATTTTGAGAATAATTGTTTACAAACATAAACTTAAAAGAAGCCACCTGATTCATCATTGTATTTTCAAGCAGACAGCTGCCACCATCACAACTGGCTTAATTCCATTCCAGGAGGACAATTGAAGAGATCACGCAGGAACAGTTCCAACATGAATACTTATAAAGAACAGGCAAGGGAAATGAAGAAATATTTTTTGACTTGTGGCTATAAAGAAAAACAAATATCCAAAGGTCAGACATGTGCTCAAGAAACTAATAGAGAAGAACTGCTTGCACCTAAACCTAAAAAAATAGTAAGGAATGAGAAGTATGAGTGGGTCTTTATCTCCAAAATCAATTCTCAACATAAGGAGACAGAATGTATTTTTAAGAGGCATTGGTTAATCATGCAGAGGGACTCTACTCTAGGACCAGTAATTTTTCATCTAAACCAACCCACATTTATAGAAAAGCTGATAGCCTTAAGTCAAAGGTGTTTAAAAATATATGGGACCTTCACAAAACAAAACAAAGTGAAGTCTGTGGGCTTCTTTAGATGTGGTCTTTGTGTAGGATGTACAAACATCAGAATGGATATGAGCCTTAAAAAAATAGATGAGATGAGATTGAGATTAACAGGAGAAAACACAAATGAAATACATTTATTACGTACAACACCAAGAACGTGGTTTACACAATAGAATGCAGCTGTGGTAAATTTTATATAGGTAGAACCATCAGAAACCTAAAAACACAAATTGGTGAACATTTACAAAACATTCAGAAAGGGCTCGAATCCCATTCACTATCTGCTCATTTTAGAAACATCCATGTTTGTGCTACTGGTGAAATAAAGAGTTTTTATGAGCTTAAGTTAGTAAAGAATCATGAAAGATTTAAGAATGACAACAGTCAACTTGCAAAAAAGGAATTGAAACATATTTTTAATTATAAAACCTTAGCACCTTCAGGGCTCAACCAGTAGTTTGAAATAAAATGGTTTTTATAATTGTAGGACTTTAATTATATATATATATTTCTATACTCCTTTAATGAGCCTTTCCTCTTGGCATGTTATCAGTTGTTTACCATTTTTCTAGATTTACTGTATGGTATACATCAGTTCTGCCTGTTTCCTATTTTATCCCTTGTTTTTATCCATATAGACAGTATATATAATTTATATTTATTTTCTTTTATTGGTCTATTTAAACCAATTTACTTTTATATGTATTTAGACATTGCCCATCTATTTTATTTAAATCTATGATTTTATTTAAGTTATGAGTCTATTTATACTATTTATGTTTCTATTTATTAGTTATACTTGGTCTCCATGGTGTCCAAATACCACATTGTACGCTTGACAATGGTATCTTCTGGGAGGATGGGATACCGGTAGTCCAGCGGGCCTTAAAAATTCACAAATATAGCAACTGCCCACTCAAATGGTTTCATCACCTCTGCCTAAATTGAAGCCGGAAATGGAGAAGCATGTGGCACTTGGCATCTAGAAAGTTGATGCGTTCCACAGCGACAATATGGCAGTCGCAAGGGATTATGGGAACTAAATCACTTCAGTGAGTCGGACTGGAAGTAATGGACGGAGTAGCAATGCGTCGACGAGGCAGATGGAACTTGCAGTAGGACTCATTTTCTTGGAGGATTCTGAGGATTTTTACATATGTAAGGGTTTTTTCTTTTCCACAGGTGGAGGTCAAATTATGATTAATTATATAAATTATCTCCATTAAGAGGGGTTTAAATAGTGGCCATAGGAGTCAGAGCCCCATACCCTGACAAAGATTTGTCTAATCAAATTGAAACTTGTCGGTGAGGGGACTGGACTACTGGACTTTGTTGTTGCACACTTTTGTCAAACATTACTGGTTGTGGAGATCAGGACCCTGCATACCTTTATTCCAGGTCATATATGTATTTTTTTTACCATCTTACCCACATTGTGTCCCAACCTTATCCTTGTAGTTCATTTATGTGTTGATATTTATGTTTTCTTTAAATAAATTCACTTATACCGATATCATTGCTTGCTTTATGCCCTATTGAATCAGAACCATTGGAAAGCTTTTAGACTTCATCAACAAAGGAGGAATAGGGCACCTCCAAAAGAAACCTTGATATACGTGACAAAAATCTTGCTGATTGTGAGTAGGGTACGCCCATATTTGTACATTCATTTGGTTTAAAAGAAGGTGCATGAAGATCTTAGTGCAACCAAAGAAACCATTATGGGCTGGGCTTTTCCCCTCCTTATTGTGAGTGGGGTATGCCATTTCCATCACAGTTATCTGTAGTAACCAGTACATTTTATTCATCCTTATGTTAATGGTTTGATGTGTTTATTATAGAAATTAGTCTATAGTTTTTTATGTATAACACGATTCCATGAGATCTATCAACACTGGTGAAAAATCCAGTCGGGAATACATACTGCAGAAAAGTTAAATATTTTGTTTTGACTTTATGTACTGTTATTATCTGTCCAGCATCATCCTACACTTGGAACTATTTTGTCTATAGATTCTGACAGGGGTGTATTAAGAGAGGGGGGCCCATGTTCACTCATCATCTGGGGCCCCCTCCTCTCTCTCCGGTACTGACAGATTCAGTAGACTCTGGGCACTAGTCTGTGCCCAGAGTCTACTGCGCATGTGTAGGACACCAGAAAAATGGCACGGCAGCAATTTTTCCAGCAATTTCCCTACTGAGCATGTGCAGAATGCCAGGAAAGTGCCCACTGCGCCTCTCCAGCCAATGTGGGATTTCGGAAAGGTAAGTATTATAAAGTATGGGTGCAGGGTGTGCAGTGCCCCGCAACCCTGCACCCATTATAGATATGCCACTGGCTTATGAATTGTTTAGTGTATAGATTCTATGGGCCAAATGTAATAGGGTGAGAGTTTAGAAAATTTGAGAGTTTAGCCGTAAACTCACACACTATTACATTGGTCGAGTTGTATTTTCAAAATGCGAAAACATATGGATGAGAGTTTAAATCGTGAGAGGCTTTTGAGTCTGAAAAACAAGCGAATTTGCTTGTTCTCAGACTCTATTACATTGGGTGAGTTTAAAAAATGTGAGAGTTTACTCTAGCACCTTTTAGAAGATAAAGCTAGAATCTGATTGGTTGCTATGGGCAATATCTCCACTTTCATAAAACTGCACTGCAGTAAATATACCCCTGACTAGAGTTCATTATTTTGTGTAGACTGACAGGATAGGCAAAAGGTTTTTTTGAGGGTAAATGTGGGGCGAGACAATAATTGTCGAAATAGCTTATAAACATTCACTTATCTCTAGTAGAGTAGGTAGGGCTGATATTAACAAATGGGATAGAAAATAAATTATTTAATTCCCTGTAAGCACAAAACTTAACTGCATAGAGAGTTATGAACAGCAGTTGAATAAAGATTTAAGTCAAAAATAGGGATGACAATAGTCATTTTACATAAAATAATATAACTTCTCAAAATTATTTCATTGTAATATTTCTTTTCAGTTTTTTTAAATGGGAAGATACATTTGGACCTTGGCATTTTTATATGACTTTTAGACGAAATCATACCCTGTAGGCTTCAGTACATTTGTGTAGCACAGTGGCACAGCAGTGGGATCATGAGTTCAATGCCCAAACAGATCCGGATTGCATACCAAAGGGAAGGGGGGGGAAGGATGTCAGTGGGCAGGGCTTCGGCAGGATGTCTGCTGTAACAGCTGTTTTAAAAGTCTTGTCCCCCCCCGTCGCCAGGCCGGAATTTAGCTTCCATTACTCTCCAACAAAAGTGTTCAATTCATAAATCCAGCATAAATCTAATTTCTACATTTTATTTTAATAAATTTTAATGCAAAATGAAAATAAACTAAAATAAATTGGTACCCAAATGTCAATACCTGAATAAGATTATTTTCACAAAACAACAATTGCACCAAAATAAGTCTACACATGTTTTGTCCTCTTGACCAAACCAGAAATGTCACCTTGTCTTTTTTATTAGATTTTAATGATGTCTGTGAAAAACATAGTTTCAATAAATGACAGTGAAGTCTCAAATCTTGTCTGTCTTTAAATTCCACATGTCATTTTGATCCACTTATCATCTACAACAAGAAAATGCACTTAAAATGTAGTTGTTTACTGCACGGCATAATCAGGTTTTATATCAAAAGACGTCAATGTGAAAAAGGAACACCGTCAAAGTTAAAGAGTACTGTAAATATAATATTAAATAGAATATTAAATAATCTAAATAAAGTAAACCATGATAATACCATGCTCTGTGTGTGAGGATTTTTATATTAATTACAATTTGTTACTTAAACTAAAGAAATGTAAAATTAAAAACATAATTAGTTACCTTTGTTATTTTATTGTATAATTATCTGTTATAAGATTAAGAGATAATGCAGCAATAACATAATAACAATCTTCAAGCCGGGGCTGTAGCTAGGGTAGTGCGGCCGGTGCCCTGGCACAGGGCACCACGGGTCAGGGGGCACTGTTTGGGCCTGTCAAATTTCTGTTTATTATCATTCTTGCTTGTAGCTTCCTCTTATTTCATCCCCAGCATCTCCTGGCCTCCCCTATCTCTTCCCTGGCCCTTCCTCATGAAGCCATGGCCCTTTTTTGGGTGCATTATGTCCCTTTGAAAAATGAGGGGGGAGCCAATGTTCTTTCTGGCACAGGGCACCAAAAAGTCTAGTTACGGCTCTGCTTCTACCTACATGCAATATTACCTACCTAGTTATGTTGACAAACCAAAATGTAAAGTTTTCATTTATTTTTTTTTTATTTTTTACTTCTAACGATTTTATAAGAAATGTTTATTGAATTTACTATGAGAAAGGTGTAGGGGCTTATGTAATAGTGTGCAAGCTTGTGCTGCTGTGGGAATTCATGAGAGTGTTTCAGTATTTTTAAAGTGGCAATCATTTTAAGGGAAAAACCAGCTTGGTTTTGCCTTTAAAATGATTGCTGCTTTGAAAATACCGGAACACCCGCATGAATTCCTGCAGTGGCACAAGCTCGCACACTATCATATAAGCCCCGTAAATGGGGACTCAAATGTAAAGGAGTACAGGATTGAGCATATTAAACTCCCACAATGTAACAGTGTTACCTCATCTAGTCATACATTTCAGAACACTTCTGGTTTTCTTAATAATTTTGATGTACTGTAGCACACTATGGGGCATATTTATGAAAAAATATTTGCAGGATATCCTAATTGAAGAATCCCCTGATTGTATGTACAGAGGACCACAGCAGCCATTGGATATATCTGCTACAGGTTTCTATGTGGGCTCCTAATATGCAGAGCTTGGCCCCAGAGCTTGAGGCAAGTAGCTAATTCCCTGGAAGTGAACATTGGTACATGCTTGCGATCTTTAATTTTTTATTTTCCACAATAAGCAGCAATAAAAATAATAATTCTCAGGACCAAGTCCCAATTATTAGAAAATATGCCCCTATATGCTTCAATATTTGTGATCAAATTCATCTTACATCCAAAATCAATGTGTGGATCAACTAAGTTGGTCCCTTTAGTAGTAAGTAGAGATGTGCACTGACCCTCGTGTTTTGGTTTTGGATCTGGATCTACCGTGGTTTTGGATCTGGTTTGGTTTTGCCTAGGGATGTGCAGGCTCGGATTTACTTGGATTTACTCGGTTCTTATCGCCACTTTACCGCAAATTCGGATTTATTATATTGGCTATCCAAAACACATGATAGGCGATAGCCAATAAAATGCCGTTTTGAGATCCGAGTAAATCCGAGTAAAACCGAGCCTGCCAAACTTCACATCCGTGTTTTGTTTTCGTGTTTTGGTTTTGGATCTGGATTTTTCATAAAAACAGCTAAAATCACATAAAATGGGCCTATTTTTGTTCCTACAGTATAAATACCCTCAATAACATTTATTTCCAGTAATTTCCAATCAAATTTGACCATCTCACAATATTATTTGCTTCATATAGTTAAGGCCAAAAGGTTGCATCCAGCTAGCTGGCTGACTAAGATAAGTGACACAGTGGGCGGCACTAACATGTGGCAGTTCAGTTACTAAATTCCAACACGGATACAGTGTGTTATACAGTGTGGGTTGGATACACCAATAGTGCACTTACTGTGACTGCAGTGTCGGCAGTGCAGGGTTGCTGACGGTGTCCTCAGTACATGGAATGGCAGTGCTGCGGTGCCAGCAGTGTCCTTAGTGAAGGGTACCGGTGATGTTGGCAGTGCGGGGGTGCCAGCAGTGTCTTTAGTGCAGGTTTGCTGGCTGTGTTGGCAGTGCGGGGGTGCCAGCGGTGTCTTAGTGCAGGTTTGCTGGCTGTGTCGGCAGTGCGGGGGTGCCAGCGGTGTCTTTAGTGCAGGTTTGCTGGCTGTGTCAGCAGTGTGGGGGTGCCAGCGGTGTCTTAGTGCAGGTTTGCTGGCTATGTCGGCAGTGCGGGTGTGCCAGCGATGTCTTTAGTGCAGGTTTGCTGGCTGTGTTGTGAGTGCGGGGGTGCCAGCGGTGTCCTCATTGCAGGTTTGCTGACTGTGTCGGCAGTGCAGGGGTGTTCTCAATGCAGAATGCCGGCGGTGTCAGCTGAGCGGGGGTGCCAGCGATGTCCTCGGTGCAGATTTGCTGACTGTGTCGGTAGTGCAGGGGTACTGGTGGTGTCCTCACTGTGGGAGTGTCGGCAGTGTCTGCAGTGTGGGGGTTGCTGACGGTGTCCTCAGTACGTTGGGCAGCAGTGCAGGAGTGTCGGCAGCGGTGGTGTCGGCAGTGGGAGATGCTGCCAGTGGGGGTGCAGGTGGTATCGGCAGCAGAGGGTGCTGGCGGTATCAGGCAACGGGGGATGGCGGGCTCCATCTTTTTTCCCTCCCTTGTAGTGTAGTGTAGCCGTGACAGACGGCTCTCTCAGCCAATCAGTGTTAAGCCTGCTGAAAACAAAACCTCGCGACTCGACAGCGGGGTCGCAAGATTTTGCCTCGGGTCAGGGATCCGGGGCATGCAGGGAGATCCGAGCTGTGCTCGAATCGCCCCGGATCCCCAAAATTCGGGTGGGTCCAGTTCTCACGGAACCGGACCCGCTCATCTCTAGTAGTAAGGTAGTACAACTATATATTTGATGCATAGATATTTGAAAGAAAAGTTGTCAGTCGAACATTGTCATAATCACAGTTTTGTACTCTGCATATTTCACCAATTTTATCAAAGGTGAAAATGGCATCCATTCAGAAAATGAAAGAAACTAATCTATCATACAACTGGTGCTTTTTAATAGATGTATGCAATCATGCAATGTAGCTACAAACAGAGCTGGTAAGAGTAAGAGAGCACTCTCAGGTCCCTGGTGGATGCTTCTTGGCATCCTACTACTTGTGCATCTTTGGATGGATGATTCCACCAACAATAGAGGCTCAGATGTTGGTTTTAAGTGGGCATATATCTTTGCTGCACCTCTGAATACAGATACCACACAACAAGTACTCTAAGTTAAATGTGTTACTATGTTATCAATTACAGGGCCAGCTTCAGGTGGAGCTGTGCCCTGTGCCACTAATGGTAGGCACCACTTTTCCCCCCTGCATTCGGCAAAGCAGTGGACTCCCAAAAGTGGTGTAGCCTAATTTCCTTAGACCACGCCCATATGCACGCCTCCTGTTTTACTTCATGCTGGGGTCGAGCCCAGCACTCCATCAGCAGCTGGGCTGTCCCCAGCTATCTCTTTGCACTAAATGGATGCCACGCACATGCGCTCAGCATCCATACAGCTTCACTGGCATAGCTGCTCTCTGCTTATGAAAGCAGAGCTGTGACACTGCTTTTCCCCAACCTCCCGACCACGGGACACCGGATATAGGGTAGAACAGCTGGACATTGCCCAAAAAACATTGCTGTCCTGCTAAAATCTGGACGGATGGGAGGACTGTGTCCCCTATGGGGTGGTGCCCCTTGTTCGACCGCACTGGTCAAACGCCCCAAGAGCCAGCCCTGATCAATTGATATATATAGTAATTTGGGTGTCAAGTTGTCTACATATCTCCTTTGATTACCATTTGATTACCATACCTGACAAGAAATGTATAACTACCCAATTTATATCAGTCACAGAGATCATAGGGAATACAATGAAATAATATATTTTAAAATCCAGTTTGTATGCATGTAGGCATATTGTGCTGTCTTGCCATGGTTATTTAATTAGTTATGTAGTTATTTAGTTAACAGCTATTAATAGAAGCAATAGATAAACTGTATACCTGCTGATTTACATTCTTATAATAGTTTACGTTTTATATATTTTAAGTTGTTTTGTCTGGTTTGGTTTGTAATTTAACATACTGGGTGATTAAATAATAATGTCTTAATGAGGAACCATTGCAGACTACAGGGATAACATCATAAATGGCTTCTACAGTAACCCTTTGGAAAAGAATAGCTAGATCTTGAAGCAGAAATAGTTTTTTTTTTATCATGGCCATGTGTTGTAATAACCAAAGTATGTGTAAAAGGCATGTGTGGGATGATAAGAATAAATGAACAGAGTAAAATACAGATAAAGGGAGGAGGTGAGAGCAGAATCATCCTAGAATAAGGGGTTTAGGGCTCTATTTATTAACATTATTTTTACTAAAATAAAGTGAAATAGGGTGTTTTCACATTCTTTTCACATTATTTTAGTATCACCTAAAGTTACTAAAGGGCAATTGGAGTAGAATTCGTCAAATTCTACTCCAAGCCCTAATTGTCACTTATTTTTAGTGCAAATTCAGTCAGTAATATCAAACTACAATCTGCATTCAATATGCGGATTGTGGTAAATAGAGCCCTTAATGAGGTGGCTATGAAATGTTCAGCTCAGAGATGGTTTTGAGATGTGGTGTGGAGAGTATACAGTAAATAGAGTTGTAATAATTGGCAATTGAATAAGATGAAGTAAGATGGGAGATGACAGGACTGAGAGTCATATAGTCACTTCCTGAAAAGCAAAGTAAGTAAAAGATTAAACTTGACAAGCTGATTGGTCTCTTTTTTCCCCAAGTTGTAAACTTTAAGGCAAGTCTGATTCTTAAAATAGACATAAAGAAGCCTTTCAGCATTGTGGGCTGGCAATGCATGTGCTGTATTTTAAAAAATATGTGGTCTAATGGCCTGATTCACTATGGATAACTATTGCGATCACAGCTGCAATTACGCACGTAGGTTTGCTGTGATAATATGCTAATTAATTAAATCATAAAGCCGACGCACAGCCGGCATAGAGACACCCACTGCCGCTATCTCATGTCCGTAATACCTTGCAGTCATGTGTATACAGGGCCGCCATCAGGGAGGGACCGCCGGGCCTTGAGTCCCGGGCCCGGAGAGAGCTGAAAGAGAGGGGGGCCCGGATGCAGCGGTGCTGCGCCGGAAGCCAGGTAGAATTATAAACATGCCTGAGGCATGTATGGTGCACAGCTGCGAGCTAGCCAGAGCTCTCGGAACAGCAGCCAATCAGGAGCGGCCACTCCTGATTGGCTGCCGGTCCGTGAGCTGTGATTGGCTCATGGCCGGCACCACATTTGAAATGCCGCCGCCGGTGCAGCGCTACTGTCAGAGCAACCCGGGCCCTCTCTCTTCAAATGCAGTCAGCTGTGATTCTGGTGGACTGGATGCACCCTCTGCTCCCCCCCAGTCCAGCCAGCGGTCCCTGCCCTGT
The DNA here is from genome assembly GCA_031769625.1 of Taudactylus pleione. NCBI lineage: Eukaryota > Metazoa > Chordata > Amphibia > Anura > Myobatrachidae > Taudactylus > Taudactylus pleione. Next base: position 1,970,085 of record JAUIMM010000384.1, read on the forward strand.
CCACGCCATTCCAGCCATTCATCCCTGCCCAGTACTTCCCCCCTTACTCCAGCCAGCCTGCCCTGTCTCCCTTCGTCCTAGTCCTGCCATCCTTCCCTGTCCTGCCCCCCAGTCCAACCAGACTTCTCTGCACTGTACATCCCCCACTAGTCCAGCCAGCCTTCCATGTAGTGCCAGCCATCCCTGTCATGTCCCCCCCAGTCCACCCAGTCTTCTCTGCCATGTGCCTCCCCCCCATGTCTGTCTTTTTCAATGTATTATGTGTTTCTGGCCTATATATATATATATATATATATATATATAGCAATAAGCCCTGTATAGGGCAAATATTCAGCACACCTCTTGTAAAGAATAACATGAAAAAATATTTAATATTTAAAAATCACCATCAGGGTATATGCATTGCTGTTCTTTCTTTCAACATGCGAATTGTTTTGCCCACATAGATTTTTTGACAAGGGCATATAATTGCGTAGGTGACATATTTTGTGTCACAGCTCATACGATGTTTAAGAGGATATATTGTTCCTTTCGTGGGATGGACAAATGTATTACCAGTTTTCATATTGCTACAATTCACACAGCCGGTGCATCTGAAGGAACAGAGTACACCTTATTTTCTGAAGGATACCTCTGATTTTCTATGTAAGGTGTCCTCCATTGGCCAGTTACCACAAGATTGCTTATTGGTGATGTTAGACGTCACCAGTCTATATATGTAAGTCATACTGAGGGAATGCAGGCTGTCAGGGAGGTTCTGACCTCCAGTCCACAGTATATGGGTCCTTCTATTGAGTTTCTGCTGTTATTGATGGACGGACGGTGTGACGGATGGAGCTGGCTGACAGCATGTGGCATGGAGACGGCGGATGTTCGGGCGGCGATGTGACGCTTGTGATGACACTCCACATGTGAGCTGTTTCACAATCAAGGTGGCGGGTATTTAACTGGCCATGGGCTCAATAGTGCTTTGTGGTTCCCTGAGGACGGTAACCCGAAACAGCTGTTGGAGCCATCCCTTCCGGTTTCAGAGCGTGTCTCCCCGGGCCCTATGGAGGCAATAAATTTCTAAGATGTGCTGAGTATTACCTTATATTTTACTGCTTTATGGCTTGCTAATATACCCTGATGGTGATTTTTAAATATTAAATATTTTTTCATGTTATTCTTTACAAGAGGTGTGCTGGACTTTTGCCCTATACAGGGCTTATTGCTACAAATCCTGTGATCCATGCACTCCTGCATAAGTTTTGAGTGCGACGTAACTTTTGCCTCTATATATATATATATATATATATATATATATATATATATATATATATATATATATATGTAGAGGATTTATAGAATGGCGCTCTGGTTCAAGTCTCAAATAGTGTTGCACTGCAGTGCAAAATAAAGTCCAGTTGGTGCTAACAGGTGTGAAACTCTAATCCTTCTGGTGAAGGTGGCAGCAGTCTTCCCGTGTTCCCGAATGGCAATCAGGATAAATGTGATCTGGAAGTGAGGTTTGGAAAGGACATACGTCTGATGGTGTAGTAATTTATAAAAAATTAGCACGTGCTCAAATATAAATGTGCGTACCAGAAAATAAAACTTTTTCACTTCTCTGTGGTTCTTTTACTGGGACTCCATGTTGTGAAATGGACCCGGAACTCCAAGGTGTCCAGAAACCTTAAATAGGATAGGCTCAAACAGAGCCACAAAAAACACATATAGTGTAGTATTTTCTTTGAAAATAAATAGTGTAATTAGTGTATAAACATGCGTACCAGAACAATACTTGAATCACCGCATATAGTGCTATGTCTCTTGGTGACTCCTTCAACATCCCATAATGGCCCCAATGGTTCACATGTAGATAGAGTAGGTCAGCTATCTGCTGGTTTCTCTAAAGTAATTGAGCCTCCCTAGGCAGACAGTGAGTGGCTCCCTGTCTGTGGAACTTCTGTGCAGGGACTATATATATTTACATATATTTCTTTCTTTCAGAAATCAACATTGCTTTACAGCTTTTTAAACTGGCATTTTAAGCAAATTGATCTACCATCCCCTGCCGTAGCTCCACCCACCTCTGCCATGCCCCGCCTCCCTTCCCGGGGGGGGGCCCTGCCTACTTTGTCAGACCCGGCCCCATAATTTCTGATAGCAGCCCTGTGTGTATACATTGGAAACATTGAGTAACATCGGCCCCTCATGCAGAATAACAGCAGATCTGACTCAGAAATTGCTAACCTCATCGCACACAGTGAGTACTCAAGCTGCTTATGCTGTCGCAGTGGCTAATTTATGCATGCCCATGCAACAGCATTCAAATGTACTGGCACACCTGCGATTCTCCGAACACTCCCCCATCACTCCTCCCTAACGCTGACCTCCCGTTACTCACTCTTACACACATTATTTCACAGTGATTGCAGAGCGATCTCAATGCTACCTCACACACGCGTATTGCAATGCATACGTATGTACAGTACACACCATGGACCGATCTGCGTATGCTGTTGCAGTTGCGATCCATAATGAATCAGGCCCTAAGTGACCAACATAAGTTTTATTAAAATTGAAAACACCCCATATAAATTATTATTGTTTATACTGTACTGTATGTTTATTCCACTTTATTCTGTTATATAATTATTATTACAAGAAGGCATTACTCATTAACAGATAATTAATTTAATAAAATGTAATAATAATTTGTTCCTAATTATTTTTCTTACTATATTGCTTGCCAATGTAATCTACAGACACCTCTTACAGATGTAATAAAAAGATACACAGCACTGGGGAATTGTATATAGACAATACAGATTGGAGACTAACAAGAAAGCTAAAATGTAAACCAATGTAATAGGTAAAAATACACATAAAATACACATAAAATCATATAACCAAAGGATATATGTATCAAATGTAGGCAAGATCAACAGAGTCCACCTGCATACATTGTAACTCATGAACAATTAGCAACAGTATATACTGTCTTATATTGTTACCAGTACAGGATAAGTTCAGACAAGCTGGAGTCTGGAGCTGGATGAAAGGATGTCAGTACCAGCGGCAGCCCACCCTATTCCATGATCCGCCAGCAGTGTGTCAATACCTGTGCTTGCTGATGGAAAAGCAGGCCCTGTGTGTTGGAGAGACCCACAATCAATGTGGGCATCAGGTGTCACTCCGGCAATAGGCTGCGCTGGCTGCTAATACTGACCTCTTCCAGATATGTCCTGCTACATCTTTGCTACATATGCAATTTAGCACGCCGTGCTATTTGCGACCTGCCATGCCGCTGCTTGCTGTTCTAAGTCACATCAAGCTGCAGCAAGTCACAACGTAACATACTGAGCCACTGAAAAAGCTGGAGAGTGTAATACAACTTTCTGTCCACCAGATGTCCTAAATTGCACTGGGCATGTGTCAATTAGCCAACAAAGCTTCTGTAGTGCTTCCTGCTCATTGGCTGATGGAACCTGTCTTTCGTTAGACTAGACAGAAGTACTGTACTGCGTTTTGTCATGAATCCAAAGCTGCAGTTGACTGTGTAATAAAGGTTTACATTATTTGGTGTGTGAGTCCTGTGATTTATATACATATCTGCATTGGTATGGAGACGCACGTGCAGCACTTCATAAAGACAGATCAATTCAAGTTCAATATTCTTAAGGTACTCTGCTGTACTTAATACATTGCTCCAAACTTGCCTCCAACTTTAATTTCTATGTTATGCCACCCAGCTGTATTTTACTCTATAGACATTGTACTGTACTCATTATGGACCATCCGTACTGTATACTGTTAGTACATGGTGTAAAGATGCCTGGACTAAAGACGCACGGGCAGTTTTTCATAAAAAGAAAGCATTTCAAGTTCAATACTCAAAGTATTTTACTCAACTTTATGTATTGCTCCACATTTTCCTCATCCCTTCATCTCTATGTCACCCAGCTGCATTAGACTCTAAACCACTAAAGACATTTGGGTAGATGTATGATAGCGGCACTTAACATGCCGCTAAACCGCTTCCTTCTTCGCCACTTTACCGTGGCATAGCAGGAAGCACTACCGATGAGATGTATGAACATCTCATCGGCCGGAGAGGGGGAACGTTAACTCACCCCTCCAGTGCTACCCGCTAGAGACAGCAGTGCATCAGCCTAGTGCTGATGCACTGTGTCTCTGTCCCGGCCGGCTCCACTGAGCATGCGCGGGATCACGCAAGTATCGCGAGATCCCCGCGTGCAGCCCTGGAGTCAGCAGCAGCCCCAGCAGGGATAGCGCTGTCCCTGTAGTGGGGATAGGCTAGCGCCAGGCTATAGCTGTCGATGACGACAGCTACAGCCGGCTGAACAGTCATGCGGTATGACCGTAGCATGACATACACCATAGGTGTAACAGCTGCTTTTGTTGGCTTGCATTGGCGAATGGGTAATGTGAGCGCTTTCCATAGCCGTTGCCCCGGGTTTGCCTCGAGTTTGAGGCCTGGAAAAGGATGATGTCATTTTCTAAATCAGTATTTTTTTAATCTACAATACAGGATTAAATAAATAATTACATAATTTGGTGTGTGAGTCCTGTGTTTTATAAGAACACATATCTGTTTTGGTGTGAAGACGCATGCGCAGCATTTTATAAAGACAGAGGAATTCAAGTTCAATATTATTAAGGTACTCTGCCGAACTTAGTAAACTGCTCCGAACTTGCCACCACCTTTCATTTCTAGGTTATGCCACCCAGCTGCATTTTACCACTATAGATATTGTATTGTATTCATTACGGACCATACGTTCTGTATACTGTCAGTACATGGTTTAAAGACACCTGGCCTAAAGAGGCACAGACAGGTTTCCATAAAGAGAGATCATTTCAAGTTCAATACTCTTAAAGTACTCTGCTCAACTCTTCTTATTTATGACTTATGAGGTCTACACAATATAATTTTGATACAATAAGAGGCATAGAGGTAGATTCAATTAACAGCAGATTGTTTATCATGGCCTGTTCTCCCGGGTAAAGTTGCCAGAGCAACTCAATTAGAGACCCTTGATCAATACGAAAGCAGCTGTAACGCAGCAGTTAACGCTTATTTCTGTTCACACTCTCCAGAGTTTTGAGCATAAATAAGTGTTAACAGTTGCCTTGGTGCTATTCATAGGTCATTTGGGATGATTCTAATTGAATAACTCTGGGTAGTTTCCAGACAATGTAAAAATGTGGAGGCTAGTTGAATCTGCCCCATAGAAATGCTCATTTATCCTTAAGCTAATTGGTTACTTAATCAACAAATCTCAACAGTATTTTAATTTTTGTTGTTGTTTAACATGCTGCTCAGCTAAAATCTTACATTGTGTGTAAATAAACTAGTACTTTAGATGGTTATTGCTCAACTGCTTATTGATCTTCTATTGCTTTACTACAGCTACAAAGCAGCTCTACATTAAAATGTTTGCTTTACTTTTTGCCACCGGGTGAAAAATCTTTTCCCAGTTACAAAGCTAGAGTCTGTCCAAGGGGGTATATTTACTAAAGTGTGGGTTTTTAGAAATGGAGGTGTTGCCCAAAGCAACCAATCAGATTCTACTTATCAATTATCTAGAACCTCTAGAATATAATAGCTAGAATCTGATTGATTGCTATGGGCAACATCTCCACTTCTAAAAACCTGCACTTTAGTAAATATACCCCTTGGTATTGGGGGCTGGTGGATCTTTGAGACAACATGATGAGTACATTTTGGGATTTACAGAGAACCTTTAAGAAGAAATACATCAAAATGTATACAATATGAGGCCGTGTTTTAGTTGTCCATGTGGCTCATGTAAAAAGGAAAGAAAAAGGAGGAAAATATATACTTTATTTAGATAGATTTTTTAATAATTGTCATACTGAGAATTACAATATTTCTATCACCTATTGTTTTTTAATTACTTCTTTTTTTGTCTTCCTATATCTTATATCCATAAAGGATTCCTAAAAACATCCTTGTTTACTTGCCAAATTAAACCCTTCCACATGGGACTCTGATTCTATTTTCACATTAATTTGCCAAACAAAACATATATAGACTAAATTAAATAATTGACGTTAAATACATCATCCAACAAGAGGGTAAAACAATAATAGATCTATACATCCTAGGTGTATTGGGTCATGTTGACAGGTATTTTTCTGCAGATGTTTTCAGATTTAATTCTATATTCTGGAAATACTGAGCATAGTGTAGGACTGTCAAAATAAAGATGACAGATTCACTCAACGGTGCACTCTTCCATTGCGAGCTGTCACTAAAAATGAGCAGCACCATGTTCATTGTACATATTGTTCAAAGTTGGGTACTGTGTGACTAAAATGGAGATAGACAATTTTTAATGGGCAGTTCCATTATATAATCATGTGCTGTAGCTTTGTGTCACCATACTGTTAGACAGATGCATGTATTTGCATGGGAGACTGAAACCACAAATCCCATTCAAGGCAGGTACATGAAAAGTGCAATGTAAGTTACTCATAGTTCCAGATTAACCTTATTTTAATTGAAAACTATTATATTAGTGCTAAACAAATGGAGACAATATACAATTCTGGTGAATCTTCAAGGTTTGTAAAAATATAAATATATAATCCCATAATTCTGGCTTTATATATCTCCCTTTCATCATATTGCCATCCCTTTGTTTGGAAGAAGACGTTAATTACATTTTGGTTTAATTATCTGGATTTCTACTACAATAATTATAAATAGTTGATTTAAATTAAATATGTAAAGTATAAGGGAAATGTATATTTGTTGTGCTATATGGCCCTCTTTATTAATATTATTTTTACTAAAACACATTGAAAAATAGTATTTTCACCCCCTTTTCACATTATGTTAGTATCACATAAATTTACTAAAGGGTAATTGGAGTAGAATTTGCAAAATTCTACTCCAAACACTAATTATCACATATTTTTAGTAAGCAGATCTAATTTCCCATAATTGTAAAAGGAAATGTGATCTGCTTAGAATTACTAAAAATATATTTTGGAAAAATACCGGGGGAAGCCCTGTGATAGTAACGCCATCTTCAGATGGCTTTATTAGGGCTTTTCCCCTGTTCCCAGACTCCTGCTCTGCTCTGACAGGAAGAGCAGATCTGGGAGCTGTCTCCCTGTGATCAGTTGTGTGGTCTCAATAGACCACAAGCTGATCACTTAAAAATATTTTTATTTAAAAAAAACTTACCTGCATCTAGGGACTGGTGATTGGTGCTCTGGTGAGGTCCTCTGGGGCTTCAGTCAGCTGGTCTCTGGGCTCCTGCACTGTGACCCTGGTCAGATGCTGCATAGATCAGCTGACTGGGGTCACAGTGCACGAGCCTGGAGACCAGCTGACTGGAGCCCCAGAGGGAGGACCTCACTGTAGCACTGATCACCAGGTAGGTAAGTGTAAGCTAGAGGGGGGATTGCGAGGAGGGTGATCATGGGGGGAGGGGAAGCAGTTGATCACAGGGGGGATGGCGATGACGGGTGCAGCGCATTGGTGGTAACAGCTTCACTATCGCAAATGCAAACAGTGCAAGGTGAAGAGCAGGGAGAGGGATTCACCAGGACAGAGCTTGCGATTTTTAATAAATTCATTTGAAAATAACATAACTTGCAAAGCACGTTTAATCATAATTTGTACCTCACAAACGTAAAATAATTGCGATTTGTGATAAGTAGGGCTATTAGTCCATTTCTGTTTTTTCCTACCCCATGGCCATAGTTTAATTTGTCTTTCACTTCTAAAGTTATTTATAGTTATAATTGTATATAGTTGTACTGTACCTCTTATAATACAGAAATGTTTCTTGTTATGATTAATATGTCTTCATTGTCCTACTGCCTCCTTGTCCTGTAATATGTAAATGTAATCACATCAGTGTTGCTCCTTTTTAACATGTGACAAATTTGGGTGTTTGGACTAAATCCTATTTTTCTATTAATATGTATGTATGACCAATTTTTCACTGTAAACCTGTGACAACGTCTTAATGTAGTACAAATACAGAGTGATAAGATCCAAGCTGAGCTTCACCTACAGTATATTCTCTCTGACTATATTTCTCCCCTGTGTTTTATCTATATTGTGTTTCCTCTGTGACTTGTCTGTAGACTCCTCCCATTTTATACTGTATGTTCCTTTTCCCCTGAGTCTTGTCTGCACTACCTGTCAAAAGTTTTAGTACACCCCAATTTTTCTAGTTTTATTGAAATTTAAGCAAATCAAGTCCTCTCTCTTCCCCATACCAGTGTCTTCTCTATGGTTCCATTTTCTCCCCCTACAGTGTCATATCCATGGGGTTCACTCTGCTTACAGTGTCTTTTGTATGTGCTATATGTGTTCCAGCCTAAACATGCCATGGACTGGATCCACAATTAAAATGTAATTATATCAATGTGACTAGATTCACAAGAACTAATGGTTGCCTTATGGATGTTTATCAACTATAGTGGTAGAAATATATAATGTATGTATTGCATGGCATGTAGTAAGCTGATATCCCAACAAGGGAGTTAAGATAGGCATCGAAATAATGACACCTATCTTACGTCTGACACCAGAAAGCAGATGGAGTGCCCATGCTCTTATCCACAGAGGGGAAGGGTTAGGGTTAGTGCAGTTAGTGGGGTTAGCATTAGGCTTTGGGGGTGGGAGGTTAGGGTTAGGCACCCCTAGGGGGGAGGGTTAGGGTCAGGCACCACTGGCAGGGGGGTTAGATTTAGCACTAAGGGGGAGGGTTAGGTTTAGGCATGAAGTAGGGGGACTTAGGTTCAGGAACTAACGGGAAGGATTAGGGTGTGGGGTGGGGAGGGTTAGGGTTAGTCTACCAGAAGGGAGGGTTAGGGTTAGGGGGGAGGGTAAGTATACTTACCTAACCCCTGTCAGGATACCAACCATTAGAATGCCACTGTCGGTATTCTGACAGGAGGCACCCCGACAGCCGGCATATCCTACCGATTCCATATTGCATGACCCTGTCAGGAAGTAGAGGATAAACCAACACCTACTGGGAAATATACAAACATATCTTTCACAGCTAATCATTGTCTTGTTCTAGTGTAAGCATTAACCTACACAGGTACAAGAGATTCTAAATCAGTGTTGGCTAACCTTGACACTCCAGCTGTTGTGGAACTATATATCCCAGCATGCCCTGCCACAGTTTTAGCATGCCCTAATAGCAAAACTGTAGCAGTGCATGCTGGGTTATGTAGTTCCATAACAGCTGGAGTGTCAAGGTTAGCCAACACTGTTCTAAATCATAGAGGAAGGTGAAAAATAGGGGTACCCGAGCACAGGTGGATAGAGGATGGTTAATAGAGTAGGTGAGTAGCAAGCAATGTAATCTTAAACCCACTATTACAGATCAATATTGTATCCTCAGATACAGCTGTCTCATGTGGGGGTGCTCCCCTGAGAGTATAAATACGATAATCACAAGGGGGGAAAAGAGAAGAAAAGAACTCTCAACTTTATGGGGGGCACCAAAAAAGATGAGAGTTCTTTTCTTCTCTTTTCCCACCTTGTGATTACAGGTACAAGAGAGTAAGAGATGAGTCCTAGTTGACTATAATCTCAACCCAATGTTCTGAAATACCGTAGATATTCATTTATGGTCATAATGTAAACCCCTAACTTAAAATCTTAATTACATATATTAAGATTTATTTACTTAATATACCAGAAACTAATAAATCAACATAATTTACAACAATGTAGAATGAGGCTAAGCCAAAAACACAGAATTTTATTTTGAGCAAAGACAGCACAGCACCTGTTGATAGGTGTCACTATGATAATAGGTGCATATTTAACTGTGAAATCTAGTCTGTACAAATCATAATGATGCTTGAGTGCCATGCGACTCGGCAGCGTAGAGCGTCTTTTCGTGCAACTTTTTACTTTTTTACCTGTGACTGCAGGTGTATCTGCATGTAAAAATTCTAAGTTACAGTTTCAGCGGCTGTGACACTGTAACGTAGTATTTCGCATGCAGATACACACAGAATATAGGCATGCCGCATATTATTTTAATCAGCAGAAGCTTCTTGTGCAGCCTTTTTGCATCACTTTGCGAATAAGACATATTTGAAGGAAAAAAGTTGCACATAAAGGCGCTCGGTGCTACCAAGTCACGCCACGGCATGGCAAGCCTGTAAGGGCTGTTTAACATGCAAAGGAAGTAAGATTTATGTGGACACATATGTACATACACTGGCGCCTCTTAAATGTTTTTTGGTGTGGTGTGAGTCATCCCCTTTCCTCCTCGTTCCGGCACCTATGCTAGGTAACATGAGCAGTTTAAATAAAGAAACATAGAAAATAACATAACTTCCAAATATAAAAATAAATTGCACAAAACTGCAAAACTACTGAAGTATATTTTAAATATAATACATCCAATTTATTATGTCTAATAAAAGCTATTTGGAATGTTTTATTATTAAGGGAAGAAAAGGTGATATATGGCCATATAATCATTTTATAAAATCTCTAACTTTAAACTTAAAACTTGACTAAAATTTGAGTGAAGTAAACAAGTTCAATCACATTTAAAAGAAAAACATAAAAACAAATGCAAACTGTAAACTTCAAACCACAAATGCAAGTTTGAGGTTCACAGTTCGAGAGCAGGATGATCATGACATCAAATAAGGTCAGCCTACAACATTGCCAAACATGGTCAAATTTTGAACCAATTCAAATTAATTGAGCATTTCTTGTGAGTTGCTATCTTTAGTATCTTTTCACCTGTTTACCTCAGACCAAATAGGGATGAAACTATTCTGAGTCTTCATAAAGGTCCATGCCCATGAGGAGAGTTTTAATTGATGCTAACTGAGAAAACACCAAGAAGTGATGCCCTGGTGTTCTGCTTGTTATTGTTAATGTCTGTAGTATATCTGCTTTCATGTATACTGCTTCTGTAGGTCATTAGCTTAGGAACTTTGAGTTGCATTTTTTACTCTGGCACAGAGCGCAATTTGTTCAAAATACTTTTAAGTATTTCTGCTTATAAAACCCTCTACTATAATTACTTACAAAATATGTATAGGACAATAAAGTCAAGGTTGTGCATTAAGTCCTGGAGTGACATGGAAGCAACCTTGGCATTACACCATGTAGACAGTTGAATATACTAGTGACATATAGACATGTAGTCATCAAGGGATAGAGGGAGAAGGCACTGGTGCGAGAAAGTAAACATTCGCTGTAAATCACTGTATAATATGCAGGTGCAAGATAAATAAACAATCAACAGATGAATAGTAATTTACAGGTGATTCTAGATATCGGTTTATAAATATATGCTCAATAAGGATAATGGCATCTCTTAAAACCTCATAACAGATACAAAATATATTTGGGATTTTTTTTTAATATAAAAAAATGAGTAAGATATTCCTCTTGATTTAGTAGCTATGTATGCAACTGCACATTGCACCACTTTGCAATTGAACCTCACCCTTAAACACGTTTAGTATTTGCTCTGCATTATGGTAGAACTGATGAAAAGTTAGAAAACAAATGTATTTGGTGTTTTCTCACTGCCCCCAAAGACTACTATTTAAATAATCTTTAGGCTCACATAGCTGGGAATCACTATGATGTATTCAAATGCACCTTAATTATGTAGACCAGGGGTGGCCAACCCGTGGCTCTTGAGCTGCATTCGCCCCTTCCTTTATTGTGCTGCGGCTCATAACAATGGCCCCCGTAGACCCCGTGGTGGCTTGGGGGCGCTGGTCCATTGCTACACCACTGCAACTATGAACGCTGGCCTCTGAAGTGATCAAAGGCTAAAGAAACTTCAGAGGCCAGCATCCCCAGTGTGAGGAGCCTGCGCGCCTGTCGTATTCAGGTAGATCCAGCAGTCAGCGGAGGCGGTAGTGACAGCAGGAGTGGTTCCCAGAGTGAAGCCCAGCATGGAGTCAGGTAAGTACTGGGGGCACTGCATAAGGGCCACTACTTTAGGGAGCACTGCATAAGGGGCACTACTTTAGGGGGCACTTCATACAGGGCAAAACTACAGGGGGCACAACTGCAGGGGGAACTGTATAAATGGCACAACTACTGGGGCACTGCATAAGGGGCACAACTACAGGGGACACTGCATATGGGGGACAACTGCAGGGGGCACTGCATAATGGGCACTACTACAGAAAGCACTGCATATGGGGGCACAACTACAAGAGGCACTGCATCAGGGGAAAAACTACAGGTGGCCCTGCATAATGGGCACTACTACAGGGGGCACTGCATAATGGGCACTACTAAGGTCATGCTTCTGAAAATGTCATACCAAAGGAGTGCGCACAAAAATGGGGCATAGTCTTGTGACAGTGCATGATATTGGCTCTTAAGATTGACTACATACATTTTTTGGCTCTATGTCTCTCACTGGTTGGCCACTCTTGATGTAGGCAATGGAGGTGGCAAGTGTAGAATATCAAAAAAGGATTCAAATGTAGGATATAATTATCACAGATACAGCATACATTAAATCAAACATAATATGTTAGATATTATTAATATAATTATTTTTATGAAATATATTCATTTGGGAGCATTCTTTCTTAATTAAATATATGACTATGCTGGGAGAACAAATACCACTAGGAATATCAGTATTTAAGAGAACTGTAGGTCACACATCATGTAAAATGTGTGGCCATGACCTATCATGCATTACCACGCCCCTAGCAATGACACCTGATAAACACTGCTGGGGACTCATTTGGGGATGTAGTTGGCATCCAGTGTGCACGATGCTGACAGTCTAAATACCGGCATCGAAATCCCGACAGGTTTTGGATCCCAACACCAGTATCCTGGCCGCCGGCATCCCGAAGGTAAGTATGGGGGTGTTAGGTAGTGGGGTTAGGGTTAGGCATTAGGGGGAGGTGGAGGGTTAGGCACCGGGTAGGAAGTGTTAGGATTAGGGTACAGGTAGGAGGAGGTTAGGTTTAGGCACTAGGGGGGATGGTGGTTAGGTTTAGAGACGGGGGAGGGGTTGTTAGGTTTAGGGTGTGGGGAGGGGGAGGTTAGGCTTAGGCACTAGGGGGAGAGGTTAGGGTTTGGCACCAGGGAGGGTGGGTTAAGGGTTAGAAAAATACTTACCATTACTTCCTATGGGTGTCGGGATTCTTGCTGTCGGGATGCTGCTGTCGGTATTGTGACCAGCAGCATCCTGACAGATGAGATTTCTTACCCAACCCCTCATTTGTGCACCTTGCAGCAGCCACTGACATATGGGTGAATAAATTAAAAGTTAATCCTTTAAGTGCTGTTCAGCTAAATCTCAGCTTCTACCGGTGGGGGGATTCGGATTCTCGACACCTATAAAGCCCCACCATAACACCAGAGAGTACATAACCTATACAGATACACTTTCTGACAAACATTGGCTTCACTCTGCACCAGTTGCAATCCTACATTCAGCGCCTAGCTAAATTTACCTTTAATACAGTATAAGAAGTGGAGAAGTTGCCCATAGTAACCAATCAGCTTAGAACGTACTTGGTTGCACTAGTCCTATTCTCCACTCTTTCTAAGGGTTGATACATTTCCCCATAGTATATTATGCTACAGTAAGGCTTTCAAGGTTTTTAAAATATCTATCTATCTACCTACCTACTTACCTACATACTACTATATCCTACTTGGAATATTGTATTTGAACAACAAAGAAAAAAGATGTTGTTTTGTGTGATGCACAAAATTTTACACTTAACTTTGATTATTCTTTGTATAACTACAACACTGTGTTATTATTAGGGGTGTGCACCGGCCACTTTTCGTGTTTCGTGTTTTGGTTTTGGATCTGGATCTTTCTTCGTGTTTTGGATCTGGATTGGTTTTGCCAAAACCACCCTTCCGTGTTTTGAGTTCTGGGTTTTGTGTTTTGGATCTGTATTTTTTTTTAAAAAAGAATAAAAACAGCTACAATAACAGAATGTGTTGGTTTTTCTGCTCCTATGCTATTATTAACCTCAATAACCTTAATTTCCACTCATTTCCAGGCTATTCTGAACACCTCACAATAATGTTTTTATGTCCAAAAGGCTATGCTAAGTGACACGAGTGGGCGGCACAAACATGTGGCCCATCTAGGAGTGGCACTGCAGTGGCAGACAGGATGGCAGTTTGAAAAACTAGACCCCAAACAGTACATAATGCAAAGAAAAAAAAGAGGTGCAAGATGGAATTGTCCTTGGGCCATCCCACCCACCCTTATGTTGTAGAAACAGGACATGCACACTTTAACAAACCAATCATTTCCGCGCCAGGGTCTGCCACACGACTGTGGCTGAAATGATTGGGTCATTTGGGCCCCCACAAAACAAGCTGGTAATTAATCTGTTCCTGCAAAAACTGGCTCTACAGAGGCAAGATGTTGTCCTCATCCTCCTCATCCACCGATTCCTCACCCTCTTCAGTGTTGTGTACATCCTCATCCTCACAGACTATTAACTCGTCCCCACTGGAATCCATCACCACAGGTCCCTCTGTACGTTCTGGAGGCTGGTCTCCCTGGAAGAGTTGATAATTCATTTTTATGAACATCATCTTCTCCACATTTTCTGGAAGCAACCTCCTACGCCTTTTGCTGACAAGGTTCCCGGCTGCACTAAACACTCTTTCGGAGTACACACTGGAGGGGGGGCAACTCAGGTAAAATAGAGCCAGTTTGTACAGGAGCCTCCAAATTGCCTCTTTTTCCTGCCAGTACATGTCTGACATGCCTACTAGGATACTTTCACCGATGTAATCCTTTAACAGACAGACGCACGCTTGGCGCTGCTGCTTTGAGGATGCAGGTGCGGCTACAGCCCACACAATTCACAAAGAGAAAAAAAAGAATTTTTAATTTTTTGTGGAGCGCACTTTGAGGGTTTCACCACCCTTTAACAGACAGACGCACGCTTGTCGCTGCTGCTTTGAGGATGCAGGTGCGGCTACTGCGCATACATTTCACACACAAACAGAAAAAAAGAAGATTCTTTTATTTTGGTTATAGCACACTTTGGGGGTTACACCACCCTTTAACAGACAGATGCACGCTTGTCGCTGCTGCTTTGAGGATGCAGGTGCGGCTACAGCCCACACATTTCACAAAGAGAAAAAAATATATTTTTTTATTTTTTGTGGAGCGCACTTTGGGGGTTACACCACCCTTTAACAGACAGACGCACGCTTGTCGCTGCTGCTTTGAGGATGCAGGTGCGGCTACAGCCCACACATTTCACAAAGACAGAAAAAAAAAAGAATTTTTATATTGTTTGTGGAGCGCACTTTGAGGGTTACACCACCCTTTAACAGACAGACGCACGCTTGTCGCTGCTGCTTTGAGGATGCAGGTGCGGCTACAGCCCACACAATTCACAAAGACAGAAAAAAAAAGAAGAATTTTTTTATTGTTTGTGGAGCGCACTTTGAGGGTTACACCACCCTTTAACAGACAGACGCACGCTTGTCGCTGCTGCTTTGAGGATGCAGGTGGAATCTAGACAGGATTTGGAACCGGGGACACACTACCTCCATCAATTGTCTAAATCCCACTGCACTAATGGCGGATACCGGACGCACGTCTAACACCAACATAGCAGTCAAGGCCTCAGTTACCTTTTCCTTCAGGATGACTGCTGTCGTACTTCATCCTCCTCGCTAGGGACTGTTGGAGGGTCAATTGTTTAGTAAAAGTAGTGGTGTTCCTACTTCCTCTCTGGGATGATGAACAACTCCCAGCAGCAGCAACAGCACTAGGAGGAAGTGGTTCTTGATCTTTCCCTATTTTATTTTTATCAGAGAAAGTTTGGTCCTCCATTTATGTTATATTGATATATACGTGCGGCTAAGGCGCACACAAACGCAGAAATTTTTTTTTTATTTTTGTTGGACACTAGTGCACTTTGTGGGTTACACCACCCTTTAAGAAATGAGCCAGCCGGCCCTTTGCTTATGGGACACAGGCGCACACTTGGCGCTGCTCCTTTGTTGATGCACGTGTAGCCACAGTGCACACAATTCACAAACACAGAAAATATTTTTTTATTTTGTTTGGAGTGCCCTTTGGGCGTTACAGCACCCTTTAACGGACAAGCCAGCCGGCCCTTTACTTATGGGACACAGGCGCACGCTTGGCGCTGCTCCTTTGTTGATGCACATGCAGCCACAGTGCATACAATTCACAAACACAGAAAATATTTTTTATTTTGTTTGAAGTGCACTTTTGGGGTTACAACACCCTTTAATGGTCAAGTCAGCCGGCCCTTTACTTATGACACAGGTGCACGCTTGGAACTACTTCGTTGATGCACGTGCTGCTACTGCGACACAATTCACAAACACGAAAAAAAAAAAATTTTTATTTTGTTTGGAGTGCCCTTTGGGGGTTACAGCACCCTTTAGCGGACAAGCCAGCCAGCCCTTTACTTATGGGACAAAGGCGCATGCTTGGCGCTGCTCCTTTGTTGATGCACATGCAGCCACAGTGCACACAATTCACAAACACAGAAAATATTTTTTTATTTTGTTTGAAGTGCACTTTGGGGGTTACAGCACCCTTCAACGGTCAAGCCAGCCGGCCCTTTACTTATGACTCAGGCGCACGCTTGGCACTACTTTGTTGATGCACGTGCGGCTACTGCGCACACAATTCACAAACAGAAAAAATATTTATTTTTTTGCACTGATGGACAGAGCACCCCCTGGACAACACTACAGCACCCCTTTAGGACTGGGACACTGCACAGGACTTTGGAGTGGACACAGCCCCTATGGACAACTGACTGCACAACACAGTCCAGCCAGCCCCTCTGGACTTTTGAGGAGTAGACACAGCCCCTATGGACAACAGCAGCACAACACAGCCAGCCCCTACGGACTTTGGTTGAGTGGACACAGCCCCTATGGACAACAGCAGCACAGCACAACACAGCCAGCCCAAATGGACTTTGGAGGAGTGGACACAGCCCCTATGGACAACAGCAGCACAGCACAACACAGCCAGCTCCTATGGACTTTGGAGGAGTGGACACAGCCCCTATGGACAACAGCAGCACAGCACAGCAGAACACTTCACTACACTACACTACACAGCCCAGCCAGCCCTAACTCCCACCCTCCTTCTTCACTGTCCACAGCCGAGTGAGAAAATGGCGCCAACGCAAGTACCTTATATAGAATCCAAAACCCGCGAGACCCAGAAGGCGGGATGATGACGTTTTGCCTCGATTTCAGATCCGAGTCAGGCGGGAAAAGTCGAGCCTGACTCGGATCGGCCTCGGATCAGGGGGGCTCGAGGGGGTTCGGATTTCAGAAATCTGAACCCGCTCACCCATAGTTATTATGTGAATTACCCAACACTTAGTGCATAAGGATTGAGCATGTGTGGTGAATAAGAAAAAAAGTTCCTTACCACACAGCCAGTTTGGATATATTAAGTTAGCCCTACTTTTATGCTGCTGAATTACTCCTCAGTGAATTAATCACCATTCACCACTGCTGAGGGCTCATGCTTCATTGACTCTTTCTATTACTACAATACTGTGTTACTATGTGTCTTACCCACCACTTAGAACTGAACATAAGGATTGACCATGTGTGGCAAGTAAGAGAAAATGCTCCTTATCACACATATATAGGTCAACTATAGCCAGGGTGGATATATTTGCTATGTATAGAAAATTCTATTTATTCATCCCATATTCAAAAGGGGCACTACAACAAAACACCTTTATGTCTATCTGAATACTAACAGAGCCTTACTAGAAACCCTTTCATTGGCAGGTGTTATTTATTTTCAGAGAGCATTTCACACTCAATTAACCCCTACTAATAAGGGCTAAGTTTATAAGTAAAAACACACACACTTATGGCAATCTCTTATCTTTAACTTGTTATTAAAGGAACACAAAAGTTCCATAGTGAACCAAAAGTGTGATGCTTTAAACACAGTAGATCGTTAAGTGCACAGCAGTTATGACAATATTTTCTGCAATGCACACTTAATTATTCTATTATATCTGGGGTTCCTGTTACAAGTATCAGTCAGAAAACTGTATCTCCATATAGTCAACACCTATGTTGAATGCTGTGACAGCAAAAATTACTCAGTGAAACCTCATTGCAACAGACATATTTTATTGACTCTACTTGCAATCGACACATAATATCACTACATCAATTATCCACCACTTAATGCATTAGAACTGACCTTGTGTGGTTAATAAGAGAGAAGTGTTCTTTAC
The DNA here is from genome assembly GCA_031769625.1 of Taudactylus pleione. Taxonomy (NCBI): domain Eukaryota; kingdom Metazoa; phylum Chordata; class Amphibia; order Anura; family Myobatrachidae; genus Taudactylus; species Taudactylus pleione. The sequence continues at coordinate 1,988,364 of JAUIMM010000384.1, forward strand.
TACATTTATTCAAGTTGTCAAGGCTAAGGTGAACAAATACAGATGAATACATGGCTATATTTAGCTACCCATATTATTTCAATAGGGCATTAGATGGGCAAACAAAAACATGTATACAAACTCTAAATAAACTGTATGATAAATGACTAAAACATAATAATGTCGTATTTTTTACATAATTATCAGGGCCAAGTGCAGCAAACTGTATATTTAATTATAAAGGTACTTATAGAATATTAGTCTACAATTTGATGTTATGCACAAGTGGCTAATCTCCTACATGATTTATTTCACACAGCATTCTCTGTTTAACTAATCCCCATTGTAAGGGCAAGGTAGTGATATTATACAGAAATTTAATTGATTCTTATAGGCACCATTTCTGACACGTCACCAAAAATTACACTAGTTCTGTTTGCATAAGCTAATATTGTGACGCTCTCTTGTATAATTATTTTTTGAGAAACCTTAATTTGCAACAATACATTGACAATTATTTTGTGCTCAGCAGTTTTTAAACGTTTTCGACATTTCCACTCTATGATGCACAATTCTATCTTTTTTATATTTTCTAAAATTTTCATAAAATGTAAATAATTTTATTTCCCTATAAAATTAAAGTAAGGTTTAAATATTGTGCACCACACAAAACAAAATATCTTTTCTTTGTTTATCAATATCATGAAAATTAGAGGTTAGTGGTTGCACCCCCTGAACTATCTACACTTTTTGGTGAAAAACGATTAATGTAAGGGTCTTTGATTTATAAAAATCTCTATTAATTTCTATGCAGTTGGTTCCTTCTACTATACCATACATGGCATAATATGCCAGGTCACCTTGGTCCACTGGCTACTCCTATATGTCCCACCACCTCCCCATTCTGTACAGCCCTTCCTCTGCGGTATACATAAATGAAAATTGAACTTCCATATTCATGACAAACACATGATATTTAAAAAGCCGCAACATAAAAAACATCTTTCTTTTGCAACAAACACAGATACAAAGTTTGCATAATTTACTACAAAGTTGAAATTGTAAATATTTTAGAATATGGTAAGTATAAATATAAAATTACTGCTAAGCTCTTTTTAAATTCCGTAATGCCAATAAAGTCACTCTAAAATGATCTGGCATTGTAATATTCTTTGTGTACACATTGACATCCTTGTTGAAGATGATTAAAATGGCAATTAAGTATGGTTTGACATTTATATCTGAACAAAGCTTAAAATTAAAAAAAGAAAGGTCAGTTAGATGTTTTTCTGGGACTTTCTTCCTCTCACATTTGAATTAATGTCATTGCTGTTGATGGAATAAAATTGAAACAATTCTGTGTACTGTGCAGTGTCTTTAAGTAAGATGTTATTATTTATAAGCTACTGATTTCTCTATTTTCAAGTGAAATATTGTTACACTGTATATTCAAAAGAAAAAAGAGAATCTATCTATCTATATATATATATATATATATATATATATATATAATGCAAAAGGTGTGGCACTCTTGCCTAGAAATAATGCCACACAAAGCTTAGTTTCAATATTAACATTTTGGTTTATCACCATGTTCAGAATATAAATGCACATATAAAAACATCTTACATTTATAGACACATCACCCAAGTGAATGCCATGTTGCCAGGAACGGGACCCAGCACCCAATCAGCAGGACGCCGGCCAATGACGTCATCACGCATCACGCGTGATGCATGTGACACCCATCACCAGGCATATAGTAACTATGGAAACAGGGTAGACAGTGCGATAAAATCCTCAATAATCACAATTACAAATCAATAAGAATCGATGCGCATGTCAACATGAATTACTGTACTTATCTTACTCCGCTATTTCATAAATATTCAAACATGACTGCATATCATAACAAATCACATAAATTATAGATTATACAAAGCACGATCTACAAAAAGCAGGAGAGAGGCAGACTTTCATTCAACCCCCATGGACTAATAACATCCAGCCTATGAATTCACCGGGATTCTCATTTTAATAATACCAGATTCCGATCACCACCTCTATTAGAAAGAGGGATGTGATCGATCATACGGTACTTAAGGCTAGCCAAACTATGTCCAGTGCTGGCAAAATGGCATGTAACTGGCTGCTCACTTGTACCATTGATAATTGCAGCCCGAATGGCCGAATGGTGTACACCCATCCGTTCTTTGAATTTCCTTTGTGTCTTACCAATATATGACAGACCGCAGGGACATATTTCTTAGATCACAAAGGAACTATTACATGTTAGATGGTGTCTAATGTGAAATTCCTTACCAGAGTGGGGTGAAAAAAAGTGTCACCAATAATGAGGTGATGGCAAGTGGCACACGAACACCTAAAACAGCCCCATCGCTTCATGGATAGAAAATGTTTAGGTGGGGGAACCCCCATTCCAGTAACATCGGTTTTAACTAGGGTATCCCTCAAATTTTTGCCCCTGATATAGCAAGGCATAATAGAAGTTTCTGTTAGACCTAATGATTCATCAGTTTGAACAATGGGCAATAATTTTTTTGAGATTTTATTAATTTGAGTAGATAAAGGATTAAAGTTATTAACCCATGGGAATTTCTTATAACCCTGAATATCTTTCTTGGGGATCAATAACTGATTTATATCCATAGATAGGACTTTCTCCTTAGTTTCTAGTAGCATTTGTAAGGGGTAACCTCAAGCAACAAATTTTTCAATTAAAACATCCATCTGGAGACATGCCGTTGCTACATTATCATTAATCCGCCTTATCCGAATCATTTTAGAAGAAGGCAAACCAGCTTTGAGACTATATGGATGGTAACTATTTATATGTAGTAACGTATTGCGGTCAGTCTCCTTTGAGAAAACTGATGTGCTAATACCACAATCATTACGGGTGATACACACGTCAAGAAAATTAATGCATTTCTGATCCACATTGTAGGTAATATTAACAGGATTAGATGACAAATTATGGTGTTCAATGAGTATTTGAAATGCCTCTCTCGGCCCATTCCTGATTAAAAATATTTTGTCTATGAAACGAGTGTAGAACAAAATCATAGACCTAGTCACAGGACAATCAAAAAATAACTCCTGTTCAATATCGAACATAAACACATTAGCGTAAGCAGGGGCCACCAAGGACCCCATAGCACATCCCATCAATTGAAGGTAATACCTCCCATCAAACAAAAAATTATTTCTGGTCAAAATGAACTCCAAAAGTTGCAATAAGAAGTCAGTAAATACTTTATCAAATGAACCCTCAGCTAATAGAAGTTGTCTCACTGCTGCCATCCCAAAGGAGTGAGGAATCTCCATGTATAAACTAGTTATGTCGGCACATACAAGACAAATGTCAGATGGTAATATATCCAATTGAGCCAATTTATTCGATAACATCGTAGTGTCCAATACAAAATTTTTATGGCATTGAACTAGCGGTTGCAGGACTGTATCCTGAAACATTGATGCAGGCTGTGATAGCGATCCACGGGCTGAAATAATCGGCTGGCCGGTTGGTGGATTAATTCCTTTGTGGATCTTCGGCAATGTATAAATTAAAGGAGTTACAGGAAATTCTGGAAGCAATATAGCTTTTAATTTGTCATCAATTAATTGCATATCCTGAGCCATAATTAGACACTCTGACAGTTCTACCTTAAAGGTTATAGTAGGATCACCTTGTAATTCCCTGTACACCATAGTGTCACCCAATTGGCGATAAATTTCTTCTTTATATGCAGAAAAATCCTGTAATACAACATCTATTGGAAAAAGGTTTATCTTTTATTCCAACTACCTCATTTAATGATTTCACATGGCATATCGAAAAATACAGACTCCAGGGAAAACTAAAGCTTAAAGAGTTTTGCTATAAGCAAGATAAAATCAAAGAAATATCACCAGATGTTGGCATTAAAGAAGTCCCTGTACAACTAAGGAAATTGCAGAAAAAAAAAAAAATTTTTGAACCTGGGTCCTCCAACGCAGCTATCAAAATGTATACGAGACTGTTGGATAGGGAGGTCTCTGAATTGGCCTCTAAAGCTTCGTCTATACATCCAAATTTGACTCCACTTGAACGTAATGCATTAAGATCTTTGTCATATAATTGTAATTTAATCATTCGTCCTGTGGATAAAGGGGGAGGCGTTGTATTACAGGATTTTTCTGCATATAAAGAAGAAATTTATCACCAATTGGGTGACACTATGGTGTATAGGGAATTCCAAGGTGATCCTACTATAACCTTTAAGAAAGAACTGTCAGTGTGTCTAATTATGGCTCAGGATATGCAATTACTTGATGACAAATTAAAAGCTATATTGCTTCCAGAATTTCCTGTGACTCCTTTAATTTGTACATTGCCGAAGATCCACAAAGGAATTAATCCACCTCCAAATTTGGCCGATTATTTCGGCCCGTGGATCGCTATTACAACCTGCATCAATGTTTCTGGATACAGTCCTGCAACTGCTAGTTCAATGCCATAAAAATGTTCTATTGGACACTACCATGTTATTGAATAAATTGGCTCAATTGGATAATTACCATCTGACATTTGGCTTGTATGTGCTGACATAACTAGTTTATACATGGTGATTCCTCACTCCTCTGGGATGGCAGCAGTGAGACAACTTCTATTAGCTGACGGTTCATTTCATAAAGTATTTACTGACTTCTTATTGCAACTTTTGGTATTACCTTCAATTGATGGGATGTGCTATGGGGTCCTTGGTGGCCCCTGCTTAAGCTAATGCATTTATGTTCGGTATTGAACAGGAGTTATTTTTTGATTGTCCTGTGACTAGGTCTCTGATTTTGTTCTACACTCGCTTCATAGACAATATATTTTTAATCTTCAATGGGCCGAAAGAGGCATTTCAAATACTCATTGAACAACATAACTTGTCATCTAATCCTGTTAAGATTACCTACAATGTGGATCAGAAATGCATTAATTTTCTTGATGTGTGTATCACTCATAATGATTGTGGTATAAGCACCTCAGTTTTCTCAAAGGAGACTGACTGCAATACGTTACTACATATGAATAGTTGCCATCCATATAGTCTCAAAGCTGGTTTGCCTTATTCCCAAATGATTAGGGTAAGGCGGATTAAGGATAATGTAGCAACGACATGTCTCCAGATGGATGTTTTAATTGAAAAATTTGTTGCTAGAGGTTACCCCTTACAAATGCTACTAGAAACTAAGGAGAAAGTCCTATCTATGGATATAAATCAGTTATTGATCCCAAAGAAAGATATTCAGGGTTATAAGAAATTCCCATGGGTTAATAACTTTAATCCTTTATCTACTCAAAATAATAAAATCGCAAAAAATTATGGCCCATTGTTCAAACTGTGAATCGTTGGGTCTAACAGAAACGTCTATTATGCCTTGTTATATCAGGGGCAAAAATTTGAGGGATACCCTAGTTAAAACCGATGTGACTGGAATGGGGGTTCCCCCACCTAAACATTTTACATTTTCTATCCATGAAGCGATGGGGCTGTTTTAGGTGTTCGTGTGTCACTTGCCGTCACCTCATTATTGATGACACTTTTTTTCACCCACACTCTGGTAAGGAATTTCGCATTAGACACCATCTAACATGTTATAGTTCCTTTGTGATCTACAAAATTATATGTCCCTGCGGACTGTCATATATTGGTAAGACACAAAGGAAATTCAAAGAACGGATGGGTGTACACTGTTTGGCCATTTGGGCTACAATTATCAATGGTACAAGTGAGCAGCCAGTTACATACCATTTTGCCAGCGCTGGACATAGTTTGACTAGCCTTAAGTACCATATGATCGATCACATCCCTCTTTCTAATAGAGGTGGTGATCGGAATCTGGCATTATTAAAATGAGAATCCCGGTGGATTCATAGACTGGATGTTATTAGTCCACGGGGTTGAATGAAAGTCTGCCTCTCTCCTGCTTTTTGTAGATCGTGCTTTCTATAATCTATAATTTATGTGATTTGTTACGATATGCAATCGTGTTTGAATGTTTATGAAATAGCGGAGTAAGATAAGTACAGTAATTCATGTTGACATGCGCATCATTTCTTATTGATTTGTGATTGTGATTATTGAGGATTTTATCGCACTGTGTATCCTGTTTCTATAGTTACTATATGCCTGGTGATGGGTGTCACATGCATCACGCGTGATGCGCAATGACATCATTGGCCGGCGTCTGCTGATTGGGTGCTGGTTTCCGTTTCTGGCAATATGGCATCCACTTGGGTGATGTGTCTATAAAGGTAAGATGTTTTTATATGTGCAATTATATTCTGAACACTGTGATAAACCAAAACATTAATATTGATTGCCCGCTGTGTGTGGAATTATTTCTAGGCAAGAGTGCCGCACCTCTTGCGTTTTATTTTATGATTTTGTGATGGCACCTTTTGAAGTTTACCTAAAATGAATGGAGTGCCAGACCATCTATTTGTATATATATATATATATATATATATATATATATACATCAGTTGGCTTCACAGTCTATATTTGGATTTGTTATGCCTCAAACAGAGGGAATTAGACTATGGCCTGCATGCAAACTCACTGTCAGATCACTACATAGCCAGTGTGATACCAAGAGGTTTCTGATTGCAAAATGTCTCAACTATTGGTCGACTAAATCCAGACTTTTGCAAACACTGGATCGCTGTGTTCAACAAATGCTGAATGGACTTGATGCTATTAGTAATAAAAGTAAAAGTAAGAATCAAATAGAGAAGCTCTCAAATAAGGAACCAAATTACTACTATTGAGGATAATATTGCTAAATCCTTGTTCACAGATAAACCACCTGATAGGCAGAACAAACTAAAAAATAGCACAACAAACAATATCAATGCAAGCCTCCCACTAACACCAGCAGAGCCCTACTCAACCAACAATATATTTTCAACAGCACATCTTCCATAAGTGGCTTCAGTGATCATGGACATTAATCAGAATCTGCAGTTCATGTTTTAGAAACAACAACCCAAGCAAAACTAGCAACCATCACACTAGACTTACCAAAGTGCTACAAAAAGGTCTGTCATTTGTTCCAACAAGCAAGTTCTTGAAACTTAATAGGGAAATAGAAAATTACACAATGAGGTGCAGTTTGAGAGATTTCTTTGAGAGCTGTCCTTTTTCACTCTGACTCCAGTAGAGATTACAAGTTAAATTCTTCATTCGAACAACAAACCAACATTGCCTTTATTACTTTTTGCAGATAATTAATGAGCTGGTAACAGAAACACCAGCAAACTTTCACAGAAACCTCTCAAGAGGTATGGACTGCAATAAACAAACTCTCTAAACAACAAAAAACTGTAATTAAAGAGGCTGATAAGGGTGTAGCTATAGTTCTTCAAAACTATTCATATTATTGAGATGATGTCTTCTGGACCATGACCTCACAAGGGATTTTGTGAATGCTATTGACAACATCGTTACTCTATGGATAAACACTAAATGTTTAACATCCAAGCAAGCTTCCTTCCTGACAAAAGAGCATTTAAAAACACCTTACATTTACACTTTACCAAAAATCCACAAGAGAGTAAACAAACCTCTAAGTTGTCAAATTATCTCCTTAATAGGAAGCTTAAACCAACCTCTCTCCAGGTTTGTGGATAATTTGTTACAAGCCAGTGCCACCAGATTTCCCAGTTACCTTAGGGACACAACACAGTTCCTTTTGTATGTCAAAGACCTCAGGGAATATGTAATGGGCTGGGGACTTCTGAAGTTTTAAAGTAGCAGTCATTCAAAAGGAAAAACCAGGTTGATTTTGCCTTTAAAATGAATGCTACTTTAGAATATTGGGCAGTCTCGAACAGGACTCACCGATGCTAGAAGCACACAGCCTATTACATATACCCCCTGGACTCTCCACACTCACACAATTGTATATTGGCTACCAAGGATGTTGCAAGTTTATATACATGTATACACCATGACAGGGAGATACATTCTGTGAAGATACACTTTATGCTGGACCAAATGTAAACATCTTACTGTAACTCTTAACTATAATTCTAACCAAAAATTATTTTGTATTTGAAGGGGACTACTATTTAAAATCAACTGGGACTGCAATGAGCTCTTCCATGACACCAGCATATGCTAATTGTTTCATGCATAAGTGGGAGAGACTGTAATTCATGCATTCCATATACAAACAGTTCACCCTCAGGAACCACCGCTATATCAATGACATCTTTTTGATATGGACTTGCCCAACTGTAATATTGACCCCAACGGTGGCAGATATTAACAAGGAGAATCAAACTTACCCTAAATTACAGTGAAAATGAAGTAATTTTCTTGGATGTACATGAAAAAATTTGTGAATCCACGTTAACAACCAGACTTTACACCAAAGACACAGATGTGAATAGCATTCTCTTGGCATCCAGCTTTGAACCAATGAGCCTTAAGAGGTGCCTACCCGGATCCTCAGAATCAAGCACAACACATTGTTAACTGTATGACTACTCAGAATGGCTGTGGGAACTGAGACGCTGGAACCATTTTCACTGCATACAGTATCGTAGATGCAGTCTGTGACTTCAAAAAATAGTCACGACTGTCAATAACACTGCATATAAGAAGTTGCTGAGAGCAAATATGGTAATGCACAATGACACATGCGCAGTGCAACAGATGTATACACAGTTTACCAATAATTGCTCAACAGGTCAAATATCAACATTGCGTACAGATGTGACTCAGGCCTTTTGTTATAAAACCCTATACAATATTACATTTGTTTTTAGCTCATTTATTGAATTTTCTACAATTTGCCCATTTTAGTCCAGTTTTACTTGATCTTTTAGAAGTAGCAAAATGATTAATGATATTCTCTGGAAATGCAATTCTTTGAAAAAGGAAAGATACTGCAAAATTGTAATATTTATTTTGAATGTGACAAGTACAAACTATAAAAAAATGGGCTCAGCTTAGATGTGAGAATGTCCATAGCAGTGAAGGAGGTAAAGTAACTGATAAAACATGAAAAGCATATAAAGACTACAAACTAAGCTAGATGTTCATGCTAATGTCTTTTTTATTTAAATGTAAAAATATTGGGGCTGAAACGGAATAAGTACCATAATGTATCTTGCATGAATTTGCACTGCACATGTTCAAAAGGGGAAAGCAAACATATGCAGCTGGGCAGTCCTGCATCCATTTTATGTTCGACTGGCAAGGTGGAACAGTGGTGGGAAGGCGAGTTCTCACATAGCCATGTTTCAGTACGGGTATGCTGATGCAAAGGCAGAGTTAGACTTCCACATTATTATTGTTATTATCTTTTACAGTATTTATAAACATAGTATTCAGTTTTGGTCATTAAGAGGACTGTAATGCAAACAAATAACATACAAAGATATGTAACAGATTAAGACCTCATGGGGTGCTAGGCCAAATACTGGTTTGGGGATCCACCCTGATCGATTCATACAATGAATACTTTTTCTAGACAAACTGTGGTTGAAAGAAAATCTTACAAAGAACCCCTTCCCACTACAGAAATAAAAAATAAATTACAAAGCAAACTAATCCATAAAGAAATAAAACATATAAGGTCTACTTAACAATAAGCGGAGATAGGTAACATTTTGAATCAGCAGTGCCTGCATTTCTGTCAGCATATCATGGGAAATCATTCCCCTTACTGCCCTGTTACACCCACCCAGTCACAAGAGGACATAGGACTGAAATTCATGCGATTCACCACTCCCTACTTACTCTTCTGATCATCATACAATCCTGGGAGCATTTTTGTGACCACCATGCACTGCAGAAACATTTTGTGACTGCCGTTACACTACAAAGACAATTTTTGTGACTGAATTTACACTACAGAGAGCATTTTTGTTGCCGCCATGCATTACAGAGACCATTTTTATGACCATATAATACAGAGGATGTTAATGATCGCCATATAATACAGAGAGCATGTGAATGACTGCCATATAATATAGAGAACATCTGAATAACTGTCATACAATATAGAGAGCATGTGAATGACTGCCATATAATACAGAGAGTACTGACCGTCATATAATACAGAGAGCATGTGAATCACATTTCTTGATTGCCACATTTTATCCCCTCATCCTAAAAAATACATCCTAAAAAATAATTAAATACTTCAGGATGATTATAGCAGCCCCATTCACCATAGCTGACCAACCCCCATAAACAATCTCTTATCTGAATCCATAATCCTGTTCATAGTAATTACTGTACCTCTCTCTGCTTAATAAAAAACTCTTCATGTCAATTAACCCCCAAAAAGCATTAACCCCTTCATCTTAACTGACCTTCATAATAAAGCCAACACACAACTTACTTAAAAACTTTCCCCAACTATACCAATTACCCACTCTTCCCATCCCATCCCTGCCCTACCAAAAAAAAGTTACCATATTATAGATGGTGAAAAGACTTGATACATAAGATACAGTAGCAAAATAGCAAATGTAACTGTCAATTGGGATACCAGTTAAGAGATATAGTTACTGTGCTAATTCACATTTCCAGGCAGTTGTTAGATCCAGGTATCTTTGTCATTCCTGTCACATAGTATTTGATAATCACAGGCAGAGCACCAGATCCCAATAAGCAGGCTATGATCACAAGTAAATTGCTACCTTCAGACTCCAAGCAGTAGCTAATTGCAGGAAATGCACAAGCTCTAGGCACAATGGTAGTTGCATCAAGAAGTATCCAATGCAAATGTGGTGTTGTGGTATATAAGGAATAATATCAGGTTGCATTCATAATGTCAACATTCATCATGTGGACACTGCTGAAATGTCGACATGATCGAATGTCTACAGACCATCCCTGGTTGTCTAATAGTGACCTATCTGCTACCGGCAGTAGTGGTGTCTCTAGTTGTGGCTTCAGGGTCCTGGCGGTCATGTGTGGTACAGTTCTGGCACATCCATCTGATGGAGCAGTGGTTATGGGAAGTATTCTTCTCTACCCTTCCCCCAGTGCTTAACCCTAACTCTTTCCCCTCTGCCTCACTCTAACCTTCCTATAGTGTATAACCCTAACTCTCCTGTCCTACAGCCTAGCTCTAATGTTGACATTCTGAGAATGACAGAATTTCACATGTCAACATTTCAGATGTTGACACTGTAAACATGTTGAAATCATGAGGCTGTCAATATGTTGCATGTTGACATTTGAGCAATGTCAAAATCATAACTGTTGGCGTATTGAATTTCGACCTTATGACTGCATCCCAATGTGGTAACAATAGCAACATAAGTATAAGGTTCAAAGATGTCTAATGATTTAATGATTAAGCAATGATGGACTGTTTACATACTGCACATATGTGACATGAAGACTGTCATTGTATGAGAGTTGTAAAGTACTGTACTTGATATTACATGTTGCTCACTTACACAGGGATGTCATTATTCTATTTTACACATGCCATATTCTCCAAAATGGAAATTACACATTTTGAACTAATATGCTGCCATAACTAATATATGTTTTGCGCACTGTTATTGTAACTAATTCTTTCATAGTGCATTGTAATATTTGCAAATTAGTGTAAAAGTGGGGCAGTTGATCAGGAAGGGTGCATTATAGAGGCAAACTGGCAGAAACCACAAACTTCTTATCTTAATGGCAGCTTCCTGTGTAAAGTTGACACTTGCATAGCTGTTTTACCCAGTAGCACAATTGTTGTGGTCGACTTTGGTAATGGGTTTGGTAAAAAAGATCTACATAAAAAAGATAAACAATGTCTAGATAGACACCACATGGTAGACAGTCATTAGATCAACTGGGACAAAGTGTTAGCAGGGACAAAAAGTCAACACAAAAAAGGTTGACATGGATGAAGATAGACAGGTACAAAAGGTTGACAGGGGCAAAAGGTTGACACAAATATGGTCAACACATTTTTTTTCTAAACCTAATCTTCACCCTAACCTTCCCCTTGGTGCCTAACTCTAACCCTCCCTCCTGTGCCTAAACCTAATTGTCAGGGTAAATGCCTAATTGTCCCTCCTAATGCCTAACCCTAACACTGCAGTAAGTGCCTAACCCTGAATGTCCGTCCTAATGCCTAGCCCTAACCATTGGGATAAGTGACTAACTCTAACCATCCCTCTTAGAGCCTAACCCTAATCCTCCAGTAAGTGGCTAACCCTAACCCTAAAAAAAACAAGCCTAACCCTAACACTCCACTAAGTGTCTAAACCTAACTGTCCCTCCTAGTGCCTAACCCTAACCATTGGGGTAAGTGACTAACCCTAACCATCCCTCCTAGAGCCTAACCCTAACTCTCCCGTAAGTGGCTAACCTTTAGACCCTGTCAACTTTTTGTACCTGTCTACCTTCATCCATGTTGACCTTTTGTCCCTGTCGACCTATTGATTGTCTACCATGTGGTATCTATGTAGACATTGTCAACCTTTTTTAATGTACATCTATTGACTGTAACCCTTTGATTACAACTAGATTTTGGAAATCTTACAAAACCCTTAACTTAATTGGCTGCTTAGTGAACATTCTTATAAAATACTGTAAAATACTGTATAAAGCATTTATACACACATGCAATAACACAAGATTTCTGTGCCATAAAAAGTACATTTGTGAAAGTTTGTCATAATAAACTCACAAACATGGTGGAAAAACTGCACAATACCAACAGGCAGCTCATGACTGGGGCTAAGCTAAGAATATGGGAGGACATTTCCCAACATGTCAAAGCACTTGCTCCCAACCACAACAATATCCCTGAGATCAGGAAGATGTAGATACAACTGGTTTGCAGTCAGAATGTTTACATTTACTATGTCAACATTCATAATGTCCACACCAGAATGTCAACAGTTATGATGGCAACATGGATTAATGTCAACATTTAAGATGTAAACATTTGGTAAATGTCAACATAGACATGTTGACATAGTGAAAATTCATCATTAGCATTAGAGTTATGGTTAGGTTTAAGGGTTAGGGTTAGCATTAGGATTAGTGTTAGGCTTACCTGCAAACTAGATGATTGACATTGTGACCATGTCGACATTTTACCCGTGTCAACATTCTGAATTTTGATATGGTGAACCACAATACTATGAGCTGTCAAACCTATGGAGCCCACATTGGTCCTCTGTGTCTTCAGGGCTGTTCAATTAAGATGACTTAAATATTCAGGATTACATTGTTTGCTAAATATGTTCAAGAGCATATATTGAGAAAGGGAGGAGCTGTGACCAGTGCTGTGTGAGTGTGGCCAGAGACACATGGGTGTTTTCAGCCTCACTGTCTCCCAGAATACATAAAAATATAAAAATAAATTTTGGTGCCAAAAACTAGAAATGCAGTTTTAATACTTATGACATACAGACAACTGTGTGGCCACCTGGGCTGCTGGTCATCATCATGCTACCATGATGATGGGCCTATTTTTATATGGAAGCCTGGAGATGTAGTGTCTCCATTGCTAACCTGGCCCTGCAAGAGACTAGAACAGTCTCTTGGGAGCCTGGGAGAGCCACACAAAATTCTTGACACTCCCAGATATTCAAGGAGAGTTGGAAAGTATGAGTCACATGCTGTATGTTCATTAAGATTGAATTTATAAAGTACTCAGTAATACAATATGGATCAGACAATTGCAAGAACAGAAGACCATTGCGATGAACAACAACAAATACAATTTCCATCCCCTATTTTTTTCTATTAATACTTTAGTTACAGTATATACTGTAGGTTTAATCATTCAGATTTCTAGGAAAAAAATAATATATTTCTGTGATACCGCACAAACACAAACTGCAGTGTCTGACTTATAACTTTCACAAAGCAGGTGTTTTGTCTTTTGTAGACAAGGTTACATGTGGAATCTACTATACATTATTATTACATCAGCAATCTGTTATTTAAATTCCATTTGGAGTTTATGGCTTATATATTTAACCTTCCTTATTATTTCACCTTTCTGCAATCAGAGGTTCTTACATGAGCTAAATTTATACTGGACAGGAGTTCTAGAATGATGTTCATTCAATGTGTCTATTGCACAGTTTAAACGTACATCATGTGGTATTATATGCACATTCATAGAAACAAACCCATTAACATGTACATTAAAGTAATAATGGATATTAGTCTCACAACATGAAAAGAATAAAAAGAAACAGATCTAGGGGACATATTTATTAAAGTATTTTTTCAGGACATCCCCTGAAAATTGCTGTTTTGGGGAAATACACATAAAATGTAAGAAACCCAAGATGTACAGTATAAAGGGAATTCTGCAGCAGATACTGGAGATATCTGCTGTGGTCCCTCTACTTTTGATCGCAATTGTATGTATCCCCAGTAGGCATCTTGGCCCCAGTAACAAATGCCATCTTCAGCCTATGAGATACCATTTCGGATTATTCCTCTCCACCAACCCATACAGGCACATGCACAGCCCAACGACCATGCATGCTCATTCGACTCATTGGGTCCATACTTGGAAGCATAGCGATAGGGAAAGTGATCTGTGTGTCAATGAGTCTGAATCTGTATACGAAGTGCTACAATGCAGCGCCTGCAGCTTTTGCTCACACCAAGTTCAGGTGTGCTTCACCTGTGACTTTGTACATGTTTAAAATAATTCATGTGAGGTTAAAGTGGCAGCCCAGCATTTTTAGTACGCCGTGAGTCGTGTTTTGCTGCATCTGTGATACAAATAAGGTGCAGCTCTGTCTCACTGGATGTTACGTGCCATATGGCATATTGAGGCTAGGTGTATGAAGAAACAGCTGTACTTGCAGCTACCTAAAAATCACAAGAAGACTCCCACAATTGTAGCTGATCTCTAGCACTCTTGTTGGGCAGACAGAAAAGTGGTAGGCAAAACTAGATTCATCATTCCCACCCTCCACGGAGTAAACAATGGGGAACAACCACATGTATGTGTTGGTTACATTTTGTAGTACACCTCCATCTGATAAATAAATTGTGTACCAGCAGGAGGTGTGTTACATGAAAACGTCTGCCTCTCTCCAGCACACAGAAGTAGTCATTACTTATTCTCCCCAGTGTTTTCTCACATTAATTAGGCTATTAGATTGTCCTTCATAATATAACAGTGAGAATCAGATATAGATCAATTCTGTATAAAGGATATTTCCTTCATAGATCTGGAACTGATTTATAAAATTGATATGATACATATTAAACATGAACATTTAGTATCTGAGATTCACAATTTTGGAAAATACACCAAATTGTCCACCATTCCAGTTTATGGAATCCATCTGTGTCCCATTGTAATAGATAGTGGGTCCCACTGACACTGTTCATGTTGGAAAGAGTGATAAAAATAGACCTTCTGCTACCTTCGTTTATTTCTAATAATTCGCCTTTGCTAAAATAATGTTCAGCTCATCTATGTTTCAAATAAATTATGAGAGTGGAGGGATATCAGATCATGGACATGGATCACATTTAAGGCATTTTAATTATTTGTATTACATTGGACAAAATATCCCTAGAAATTAGCTCTTCTATATAAAAAAACACCTGAATGTCCCAGTGAATAGAAAGTGCAACTCCTAATTTTACTTTTGCATGGAGAATAATGCGTTGTAACTAGGGGTGTGCATCGGCCACTTTTCGTGTTTTGTGTTTTGGTTTTGGATCTGGATCTTTCTTCGTGTTTTGGATCTGGATTGGTTTTGCCAAAACCACCCTTCCGTGTTTTGGGTTCTGGGTTTTGTGTTTTGGATCTGTATTTTTTTGAAAAAAAGCATAAAAACAGCTAAAATCACAGAATTTGTAGGTTTTTCTGCTCCTATGCTATTATTAACCTCAATAACCTTAATTTCCACTCATTTCCAGTCTATTCTGAACACCTCACACCTCACAATAGTGTTTTTATGTCCAAAAGGTTGCACCGAGGTAGCTGGATGACTATGCTAAGCGACACGAGTGGGCGGCACAAACACGTGACCCATCTAGGAGTGACACTGCAGTGGCAGGCAGGATGGCAGTTAGAAAAACTAGGCCCCAAACTGTACATAATGCAAAGAAAAAAAGAGGTGCAAGATGGAATTGTCCTTGGGCCCTCCCACCCACCCTTATGTTGTATAAACAGGACATGCACACTTTAACAAATCAATCATTTCAGCGCCAGGGTCTGCCACACAACTGTGGCTGAAATGATTGGTTCGTTTGGGCCCCCACAAAACAAGCTGGCAATTAATGTGTCCCTGCACAAACTGGCTCTACGGAGGCAAGATGTCATCCTCATCCTCCTCATCCACCGATTCCTCACCCTCTTCAGTGTGTACATCCTCATCCTCACAAAGTATTAACTCGTCCCCACTTGAATCCACCACCACAGGTCCCTCTGTACCTTCTGGAGGCTGGTCTCCCTGGAAGAGCTGATAATTCATTTTGATGAACATCATCTTCTCCACATTCTGTGGAAGCAACCTCCTACGCCTTTCGCTGACAAGGTTCCCGGCTGCACTAAACACTCTTTCGGAGTACACACTGGAGGGGGGGCAACTCAGGTAAAATAGAGCCAGTTTGTACAGGGGCCTCCAAATTGCCTCTTTTTCCTGCCAGTACAGGTATGGACTGTCTGACATGCCTACTTGGATGCTGTCACCGATGTAATCCTCCACCATTCTGTCAATGGTGACAGTATCATATGCAGTGACAGTAGACATGTCAGAAATTGTTGCCAGGTCCTTCAGTCCGGACCAGATGTCCAAACTTGGTCCTGCCTGCCCTGCATCACCGCCAGCGGGTTGCTTAGGATACCTAAGTTTTTTCCTGGCAGCCCCAGTTGCGGGAGAAAATGAAGAAGGAGCCGTTGACGTGTCACGTTCCGCTTCAGCTGACAGTGTGTTCACCAGCAGGTCTTTGCACCTCTGCAGGCTTGTGTCGGCCGGAAAGAGAGACACCACATAGGCTTTAAACCTAGGATCGAGCACGGTGGCCAAAATGTAGTGGTCTGATTTCAACAGATTGACCACCCTGGAATCCTGGCAAAGCGAATGAAGGGCTTCATCCACAAGTCCCACATGCCGAGCGGAATCGCTCCGTCTTAGCTCCTCCTTCACTTTCTCCAGCTGCTTCTGCAAAAGCCTGATGAGGGGAATGACCTGACTCAAGCTGGCAGTGTCTGAACTGACTTCACGTGTGGCAAGTTCGAAGGGCTGAAGAACCTTGCACAACACGGAAATCATTCTCCACTGCGCTTGAGTCAGGTGCATACCCCCTCCTTTGCCTATGTCATAGGTGGATGTATAGGCTTGTATGGCCTTTTGCTGCTCCTCCATCCTCTGAAGCATATAGAGGGTTGAGTTCCACCGCGTCACAACCTCTTGCTTCAGGTGATGGCGGGGCAGGTTCAAGAGTGTTTGCTGGCGCTCCAGTCTTCGGCACGCAGTCGCTGAATGGCGAAAGTGGCCAGAAATTTTTCGGGCCACCCAAAGCGTCTCCTGCATGCCCCTGTCGCTTTTCAGAAAATTCTGCACCACCAAGTTTATTGTGTGAGCAAAACATGGGACGTGCTGGAATTTGCCCAGATGTAATGCCCGCACAATATTGGTGGCGTTGTCAGATATCACAAATCCCCAGGAGAGTCTAAGTGGGGTAAGCCACTGGGCGATGATTTCCCTCAGTTTCTCTAAGAGGTTGTCGGCGGTGTGCCTCTTACTGAAACCGGTGATACACAGCGTAGCCTGCCTTGTAACGAGCTGGCGTTTCTGAGATGCTGCTACTGGTGACGCTGCTGCTGTTGCTGCGTAAGGTGATACATCTACCCAGTGGGCTGTCACAGTCATATAGTCCTTAGTCTGCCCTGTTCCACTTGTCCACATGTCCGTGGTTAAGTGGACATTGTGTACAACGGCATTTTTCAGGACACTGAGGACACTTTTTCTGACGTTTCTGTACAGTCTCGGTATCGCCTGCCTAGTGAAGTGGAATCTAGACGGGATTTGGAACCGGGGACACACTACCTCCATCAATTGTCTAAATCCCACTGCACTAATGGCGGATACCGGACGCACGTCTAACACCAACATAGCAGTCAAGGCCTCAGTTATACGTTTTGCTTCAGGATGACTGCTGTCGTACTTCATCCTCCTCGCTAAGGACTGTTGGAGGGTCAATTGTTTAGTAAAAGTAGTGGTGTTCCTACTTCCTCTCTGGGATGATGAACGACTCCCAGCAGCAGCAGCAACAGCAGCAGCGGCAGCAGTAGGCGTAGCAATGCAGGATCCTCCGGAGGAATCCCGGATAGGAGAGTCAGTCATGCCAGTGATATGGCCTGCAGGACTACTTCCGATCCTGACTAAGGAGGAAATTGACGAGGAGGGAGTTGACGGTGTGGTTTGCAGGCGCTTGGATACAACAGGACAACGGGATTTAGGTGTCCCTGGACTGCTTACGGTCTGAGCCAAAGTTTCTGAACTTGACAGTAACTTTTTATGAACGCGCTGCAGGTGCCGTATAAGGGAGGATGTTCCTAGGTGGTTGACGTCCCTACCCCTACTTATTTCACCTTTACATATGGTACATATGGCAAGACAGTTGTTGTCCGGATTTGGATAGAAATATTGCCAGACCAAAGAGGTGGAATGTTTGGTCTTCTGCCCAGGCATGACCGTGATGGGCTTTTTCATCCCACGGACAACAACTGTCTCCCCCGGAGCCTGATTTAAACAAACCACATCACCATCAGAATCCTCCTCGCCAACTTCCTCCTCAGCGCCAGCTACACCAGTATCCTCATCCTGTTGTACTTCAACAGTGACATCTTCAATTTGCATATCAGCAAGTGGACTGTGGGTGCTCCTTTCAGCACTTGCAGGGGGCGTGCAAATGGTGGAAAGAGCCACCTCTTCCCGTCCAGTGCTGGGAAGGTCAGGCATCGCAACCACCACCACACTTGGACTCTCTTTGGGGATTTGTGATATCTTCTTAGAAAGCACAGTTCTTCGCTGTGCTTTTGCCAGCTTAACTCTTTTGATTTTTTTAGTGGGAGGAGTGCTTCCATCGTCATGTGAAGCTGAACCACTAGTCATGAACATACTAGGGATCGACCTTAGCCGTTCCTTGCCACTCCGTGTCGTAAATGGCATATTGGCCATTTTACGTTTCTCTTCAGCTGATTTAAATGTCTTTTTCAAGGTCATTTTCCTGAACTTTGCCATTTGGGATTGTATGTGCCCTCTACTATGACATTGGGCATCGGCCTTGGCAGACGACGTTGATGGCATGTTATCGTCTATGTCATGACTAGTGGCAGCAGCTTCAGCACTAGGAGGAAGTGGTTCTTGATCTTTCTCTATTTTATTTTTATCGGAGAAAGTTTGGTCCTCCATTTATGTTATATCGATTTGATATATACGTGCGGCTAAACACAGAAAATAAATTTTTTTTTGGTTCGGACTGGAGTGTACTTTGTGGGTTACAGCACCCTTTAACGGTCAAGCCAGCCGGCCCTTTACTTATGACACAGGCGCACTCTTGGCACTACTTTGTTGATGCACGTGCGGCTACTGCGCACACAATTCACAAACACAGAAAATAATTTTTTTTTGGTTTGGACTGGAGTGTACTTTGGGGGTTACAGCACCCTTTAACGGTCAAGCCAGCCGGCCCTTTACTTATGACACAGGCGCACGCTTGGCACTACTTTGTTGATGCACGTGCGGCTACTGCGCACACAATTCACAAACACAGAAAATAATTTTTTTTTGGTTTGGACTGGAGTGTACTTTCGGGGGTTACAGCACCCTTTAACGGTCAAGCCAGCCGGCCCTTTACTTATGACACAGGGGCACTCTTGGCACTACTTTGTTGATGCACGTGCGGCTACTGCGCACACAATTCACAAACACAGAAAATAATTTTTTTTTAGGTTTGGACTGGAGTGTACTTTCGGGGGTTACAGCACCCTTAACGGTCAAGCCAGCCGGCCCTTTACTTATGACACAGGCGCACGCTTGGCACTACTTTGTTGATGCACGTGCGGCTACTGCGCACACAATTCACAACCACAGAAAATAATTTTTTTTTGGTTTGGACTGGAGTGTACTTTCGGGGGTTACAGCACCCTTTAACGGTCAAGCCAGCCGGCCCTTTACTTATGACACAGGCGCACGCTTGGCACTACTTTGTTGATGCACGTGCGGCTACTGCGCACACAATTCACAAACACAGAAAATAATTTTTTTTTAGGTTTGGACTGGAGTGTACTTTCGGGGGTTACAGCACCCTTAACGGTCAAGCCAGCCGGCCCTTTACGTATGACACAGGCGCACGCTTGGCACTACTTTGTTGATGCACGTGCGGCTACTGCGCACACAATTCACAAACACAGAAAATAATTTTTTTTTTGGTTTGGACTGGAGTGTACTTTCGGGGGTTACAGCACCCTTAACGGTCAAGCCAGCCGGCCCTTTACTTATGACACAGGCGCACGCTTGGCACTACTTTGTTGATGCACGTGCGGCTACTGCGCACACAATTCACAAACACAGAAAATAATTTTTTTTTTGGTTTGGACTGGAGTGTACTTTCGGGGGTTACAGCACCCTTAACGGTCAAGCCAGCCGGCCCTTTACTTATGACACAGGCGAACGCTTGACACTACTTTGTTGATGCACGTGCGGCTACTGCGCACACAATTCACAAACACAGAAAATAATTTTTTTTTGGTTTGGACTGGAGTGTACTTTCAGGGGTTACAGCACCCTTTAACGGTCAAGCCAGCCGGCCCTTTACTTATGACACAGGCGCACGCTTGGCACTACTTTGTTGATGCACGTGCGGCTACTGCGCACACAATTCACAAACACAGAAAATAATTTTTTTTTGGTTTGGACTGGAGTGTACTTTCGGGGGTTACAGCACCCTTTAACGGTCAAGCCAGCCGGCCCTTTACTTATGACACAGGGGCACTCTTGGCACTACTTTGTTGATGCACGTGCGGCTACTGCGCACACAATTCACAAACACAGAAAATAATTTTTTTTTAGGTTTGGACTGGAGTGTACTTTCGGGGGTTACAGCACCCTTAACGGTCAAGCCAGCCGGCCCTTTACTTATGACACAGGCGCACGCTTGGCACTACTTTGTTGATGCACGTGCGGCTACTGCGCACACAATTCACAAACACAGAAAATAATTTTTTTTTAGGTTTGGACTGGAGTGTACTTTCGGGGGTTACAGCACCCTTAACGGTCAAGCCAGCCGGCCCTTTACTTATGACACAGGCGCACGCTTGGCACTACTTTGTTGATGCACGTGCGGCTACTGCGCACACAATTCACAAACACAGAAAATAATTTTTTTTTTGGTTTGGACTGGAGTGTACTTTCGGGGGTTACAGCACCCTTAACGGTCAAGCCAGCCGGCCCTTTACTTATGACACAGGCGCACGCTTGGCACTACTTTGTTGATGCACGTGCGGCTACTGCGCACACAATTCACAAACACAGAAAATATATTATTTTTTTAGCACTTGGGGGGAGCACCCCTGATGGACAGAGCACCCCCTGGACAACACTACAGCACCCCTTTAGGACTGGGACACTGCACAGGACTTTGGAACTGACTGCACAACACAGTCCAGCCAGCCCCTATGGACTTTGAAGTAGTGGACACAGCCCCTATTAACAACAGCAGCACAGCACAACACAGCCAGCCCCTATGGACTTTGAAGTAGTGGACAACAGCAGCACTACACTACACTACACTACACAGCACTAACTCCCACCCTCCCTCTTCACTGTCCACAGCCGAGTGAGAAAATGGCGCCGACGCGGGTACCTTATATAGGATCCAAAACCCGCGAGACTCGGAAGGCGGGATGATGACGTTTTGCCTCGATGTCAGATCCGAGTCAGGCGGGAAAAGTCGAGCCTGACTCGGATCGGACTCGGATCGGGGGGGCTCGGGGGGGTTCGGATTTCAGAAATCCGAACCCGCTCACCCCTAGTTGTAACCATTTACTAACCAGGGAGCTTCTCCTAAATGCACCTTCTCAATCCTTGGATCACATGTATATAAAAAAAACTTATCATCCCTCAAAACTATCTCTCAGTAGGGGAAACAATCGTATTATCGACAGTCCATATGAGGAAAAAGGGGTGTTTGCTATGTAAAGAACCGCTGGGCAGGGGAGTAGCAAGGGTGGTTCCAGTGGAGCATGAGTTCCGGGCACCAAAATGGACAGAGGGTGCCATCCAGGGTTCTGGAATTCATGGGCACTACTCAGTATGACACATCTGAGGTAAAATCCTAAAAATCAATTATAAGGTATGAGATTATACAAAGTCACTGCTTTGCTATTTAAAGTAATGAGGTGTTCCCAGGCATGACCATAAAGTGTTATTTGAAAGGTCTTTTAAAAATTATTAGGAGACCTGAAATAATAATAATGGTGGTAGACAGAACATGATTAGTAGTACTCACATTAATATAGGTGCAATGTATATTTGTGAAGTAGGAGCATAGCTGAGAAGGGAGCTTCCCATAGGTGTTCCCACTCCAGGGAAAGCTGCTTGTGGCAGTAATTGCAGTAATAAGCTGTGCATCCTGTGGAATCTCACTCTAGCACAAGTATTCTGTCAATTTAAGTTAAATGATCAGAATATATAATACAATCTCCTCCATTGATTTATAACAATGAGTCAAAGGAGATAAAAGTCAGATACTAGGTGCTATACATTAATAAAGCAGTACCAAAGAGCTACCCCTTAATGTCAGACAGTGCCTCACCAAAGCATTCCATTCCCCCAATGGGACCTCAATGCCAAAAGTGTCATACTGCCACTGTTTGCTCTTTTTCACTCCACTTCAGTATTCCCCCGCAGGCTGGCCATACCCCAGCGGCACAGTTCAGTACAGGGAGGGGGCGGTATGACATGCACTTTCTCCGGGCGCCATGGTTCCACGCTACTCCTCTGCTGCTGGGAGTGTGTGCTTTGGGTACAAAAAGATACAATTACATTTATTTTTATATATATTTATAACTTTATGTCAAGCATGTGGATGTCACACCTCAGTGTGTCATGGCAAAAAAAAGTTTGCAAACCACCGAGTTAAAACATTGTAACCATTTTGCCAGTATAATCTTATAGATAATGCTTTATAATCATGTGTAAAGTTATACTGCTTACACAGTTACAATGCTTTAACTGATGTCACAACCATGCTGACATTATGATATCAGCATTCTCCTGTCCACATATTGTTTGTCGACATATTGACTGTTGGCCCACCATATGCATTCCTTCAGTAAGTGTGTCAATAAAGCCTTCACTGTGCAAGGGTCATCCTGAATTAACCAACTCCTCCCATCAGAAAACATGCACTATCGTGACCTAGACATCCAATCGGTACTTTTGCTCAAAAACAAAGCGCAATGTGACTTTGCACCCTTATACTTGAAATTTATTGTCCTTTAAATATAATTAATTATTTTATAAATGCCCTTACTAACAAGCTTGCCTACCCTCCCGATTAGTCCGGGAGCCTCACGAAAATCAAGTGCTGCTCCCAGCCCTCCGGAAAGGAAGACAAGCCTCCTGGCAGCCTCTGACCCTCCTTCCCCGCAATAACCTAAGAAACCCCCTCAGCGACACGTCATTTTGGCCCCGCCCACTGCTTCACAATGCATGTAATATCTGCTTTATATCATGGGGGCAGGGCCAAAATTATGTGATCAAATGGCCCCTCCCCGCTTCATCCACAAATGACAGAAAGCTGTCCGGCACCGCCCCCTTGTGCCGGCCACAACCCCTGCCATGCCGATCTGGCTGCTCCCTCCTGGAAAGGGGCAGCCAGAATGTCGGCAACCATGCCTTATAAGCTCATGTGCTTGAAACAGTTCCAACTCAATGCTAACACAATTTCAATATAAAAAGACTCCTTTTACTTGAACTGTATAGACTGCATTTCATAATATTGATGATTTGACTTTAACATGACCCCACTTACTTATATACAAAAAATACTTCACTGTCTTTACTCTGTTGCACATATCTTTGTAAATCGCTAAATGGGTAGTAAGCCAAACTCCTGCATTTTCCAGTGTAATGAGCTGTATCCAGTAATGAGTTCTTTCTTGTAGACACTGTTCATTGCAGCATCTAACTCTACACACTGTCACATAAATCACAATTCTCTTCTCAAACACTAATTAATGAGTTTAAATTGCCATTTTACAATGTAGCATTCACATAGGCTCTGGGATGATCACATGTCAGATCTTTTTTATGAGAAAAATGGTGATGGGAATAGCTAATCTGTCAGCAAAGTGGGATAAGTAATTAGTCTAGTGTTAAAGTCAGTATATTAACCATACTGAGTTATCACTTTAAATTGATATAAAAGCAGCTAATTACACTGTGCAACAGTTAACATGTTTCCAACATTAAAACAGTTACTTTTAATTGATTTCAGCATGCTAAGAACAAATATGACATTTAAAACTCTCAGCTATAGACCATTTATGATGATGTACAGTAGGGGTATTTTGTTCTCTAGAGAATTTATAGGTTGGCAAACCTGTATGCAGGAATGCTGAGTCATTGTAGGCCATGTAGTCATTGTAGGTCATGTAGTCATTGTAGGCCATGTAGTCATTGTAGGTCATGAAATCATTGTAGGCCTGGGAAAACATCCTCTGGTTGATTATGCTCACCCTTGTACACATCAAACTGATTTAAAATATGAAGAACTTTTTAAAGTGGAAGAACAAAGATGGAGAAGCTTTCATGTACCCTGAGAGGAAAATTTTAACTTTTGAGTGATGCTAAAGTTAAGGAAGGGATCTTTGTTGGTCCACAAATTCGTCAACTTCTTAAGGATGAAAACTTTGATCGAGTCCTCCAGGTTAATGTGAAAGCAGCTTTGAAAGCATTTAAAGGTGTTGTGCATGGTTTCTTGAGTAAAAGAAGAGCTGGAAACTATGTTGAGATTGTGAACAACCTTCTAGAAAAGTATCTTCAATTAGGCTGCAACATGTCTCTCAAAATCCACTTTCTTGACCCTCATCTGGACTACGGTGCAGTAAGTGATGAGCACGGTGAGTGATTCCATCAAGACATCTCAGCAATGGAACAAATATATCTGGGTAGGCGGTATGCTTCTATGCTTGCTGACTACAATTGGACAGTGGTAAGTGATGCCCCAGAAGAGGAGTACAAATGGCAAGCTAAAAGAGAAAGCACTTTCATGAATATGAGGTAGTACTTTTGGTTGATGTATGCTTATAGATTTTTTTTTCTAATTTGCGATAGATTGAATTAAATGTAAAACTATAAATCCATGAATTGGGACAAGTCTTATCCTGATGGGGACATGACTTAATCTCGCTGGGAGAGTGATTTCTGCCTATTGTGGGTGTGGCCATGTCCCTGAGACAGAGTAATGGCATACCTCCCATTTTTTCTACAATATTACTGACATAATACTGCATCAGTGAACTTCAAAAATTGGGAAATGTTGCAAAGGGTTCTAGTGTACACCTTAAGAAGAACACCATATGATATGTAAACTATAAAGAAGGATAAACCCTGCGCAAAACCTCTGATTGGGGTTCAGTTCTCAATCAAGTCAATGATAATTTTGTCCAATTAAAATAGTTCAAAGTTCAAAAGCAACATGAATCCAATGTTCATAAATATGTGGTATAAAAACCTTCCAAACTTCCAGAGAAGTAATAAATAAGTGAATCTTCTCACAGAATCCAGTCAGTCTGTCCAATGCCACTTCCTCCTCTTCACACAAAAGAATAATACCTCTTGTTCCAAAAGACCAGGTGTATACAATCACCATCAAGTGTATTGTGATACATAAACAGGGTACCTCCTGGGACCAAGAATCAACCAGCTGTGTCCTAGTCCAGATAGCCACCCCTCACAAGTCCAGGTGGATATATCGGGAGCTTTCTGTGCATGTGCTGTTAGCAGACCACCATGTGTGGCGCCCATTGCCGAGGATGGTGCCAGAGGTACATACTCCCAGTAATATTTGCAAAATAGTATCCCATAAGCTACTATAAGATAATGCCATCTAACGGGGCCATGCTCCAGAATGCTTAGCATGGATGATATTTCAGTTAATCCTTATGAATGGCAGGAATCTCACAGCACATGCCATAGATACACAGTTTTATACAATGATAGAGGAGATATTGGATTCTAGTTATCCAGTAGTAAAATGGATCTGGCATATGTGACTCATGAAATAAAAAAAACATCCAGATTTACTCTTAATCTTACATATAAAACATATTTAAAAAAAAGCTCAAACAAGCAGCATTTAGGAGAAAATTAAAAATGTAGGCTGTCTTACTACTTAATACTTTTTGATAACACATGTTTTGTAACATGCATATTTCCAACTAAGGTTGCAATCACAAGAATGGATACACATGTCATTGACAATGGGCAATATCCAAATCAGGATTTGGGAAGATACTTGTTATGCATACATCCTTATATTCTGTACTTAGTAAATAAGCCTTAACTTTCAGTCTGCACCTACAACAATGTGATATCTTAGCATCTGTAAGCGTAGAATAAAGTTTGATGTCCATAAGCTTATGAACATTTTTTGTTTTTAACATACACCAATGTGAAGGCTATATGAAGAATCTTGACATTTACACTCTTTGTTTTTTAGCCTGATATTAATGATTTAGTGTGCAGCATGAGAACTTCACCTCTGCCTTTACATGACATGCCAACTGTGAGCAAATAGTCACATGGAGGTAATATTTATTGATGTATCCACTCTTTCAGCTAGAATATTACTTTTTGTATGCATGATATTGTAACTTGAATGTATTTGAGAGAAGTGCACCGACCCCCGTGTTTTGGTTTTGGATCTGGATTAACTTTCGTGTTTTTATTTTTGTTTTGCAAAACCACCCTCACGTGTTTTGGTTTTGGGTCTGTATTTTCTTTTAAAAAATTTATATAAACTGCTAAAATTACTTAAGTTGGGCTTTTTTTGTTCCTACAGTATTATTAACCTCAATAATGTTAATTTCCACCTGTTCTAGTCAATTTTGACAACCTCACAATATTGTTTTCATCCAGTTTAGGCCAAAAAGTTGCAGCAAGCTAGCTGGCTGACTAAGCAAAGTGGCAATAGTGGGCGGCACAAACATTTGGCAGTTCAACTTCTAACATGGCACATCAGGAAACAAATATTTTCATTAATCAAGATGCCTGAGGGAGATGGAGTATTATGTAGTTGAAGACAGGGAAAGGAAGGGTTGGTTTGTAGTAAATTTATTTAAGTTTTGGATTCCGATGCAAATTTATGAGGGAGGAGGGGAGGCATTTACAAAATATGTTTTAATCATTCACATCAGTCCTTGTCCCAGTTGAGCTGGTTTCAATTTTTTAAAAAAAAATTAAAAGGGCATGCAGGAGTTGCAGCTTGTGGCCATAAAAATATCTGGAAATTTTTGGCATTCAGCAACCACATGTCAAAGACCTCAGTGGCTATGGCAGTTCAATAACCAACATGGCAAATCTAGGAAAGAGAATGGAACTGCAGTGGCAGACAGAATGGCGGTTCAATAAAAAATAATGTTTGTCATTTACATGAAAAGACATTCCGCAATGCCCCAAATAGCACATAATGCAAAGAAAAGAGGTGGTAGATGGAATTGTCCTTGGCCCTTCCACCAAAGGGAGTAATGCCGCTGTTGCACCTGCCTGTTTTGAGTCTTGAATGGGTGGATGAACTATTAATGTGGCAGCACATAAAATGGAAGCTCTGAACAGAAAAGGGGCAGAGGAATTTAAAGTCTGGTACTAAACATCTCTTATCATTGTGCTTCTGGAATTATGTATGAGAAGGCTGGGAGGGGAGGAGGGAGGATATCTCCAGATACATCACAAAATAGCCTCTCCATTTGGTGCTCGAGTTGCATCTGTCCAAACATGGCTGTTATGATCAAGGAAAGCCAAGCCCACCAGTTTGGTATCTACAAATCAAGGTTGAAAAATGGCATAAGAGTATTTTGCAAGTATACCTATTTGTGATTTTAATTGAAATAAATACAGTGAAATGAAACAAAATAATAATAAAGCATCAGATCAGCGGCACAAATGCATTGCAAAAATGCACAGTGCTTATATGGATACACTGGGGTATGGCCTGCAGCATCACAGTGCTTATATGGATACATTGGGGTATGGAAACATACACTGGGGTACGGCCTGCAGTGTCACAGTGCTTATATGGATACACTGAGGTTGCGGAAGCATACACTGTGGTATGGCCTGAAGCATCACAGTGCTTATATGGATACACTGGGGTATGGCCTGAAGCATCACAGTGCTTATATGGATAACTAGTGTGAAGCACAAAACAATCTACTTTTTAGCTCTTTTAAACGTATTATTTTTTTATTTTTTTTCGAACTTTTCTTTACTTTTTTTTTTACAGCCCCTGGATGTACAGCACACTCCTGGATGGACAGCACACTCCTGGATGAACTGCACACCCCTGGATGGACAGCACACTGGATAGACGGCACACCCCTGGATGGACAGCACAGCACACCCCTGGATAGACAGCACACACCTGGATGGAAAGCACATTGGATGGACAGCACACCCCAGGAAGGACAGCACACTTGATGTACAGCAGACCCCTCGGTGGACAGCAAACCCCTGGATGGACAGCACAGCACACCCCTAAATGGACAGCGCACTGTATGGACAGCACACCCCTGGATAGTCAGCACACCCCTGGATGGACAGCACACTCGTGTATGGACAACACACACAGACCGTCCTCCCTGCACGGAGACTCAGCAGCAAATGGCACCGATCACCATGGGGAGGGACTTATATGCAATCCAATACCCACGAAAATCCGCCGCGGGATTGATGACGTTATGCCTCATTTTGAATTCCGAGTCAGGTGGGAAAACCCCGAGCCTGACTCGGATCCTGCTTGGATTCACTATGTTCAGGCACGTCCGGTTCTCTAAGAACTGGACCGGCTCATCTCTAATTTATTTTACATTTTAATTCAGCATTTACCACAGATATGTTATTATTTACAGAAAATACATTGAAACCACAAAAATGAATAACTAATTTCTCTTTTTCTTTATGAGCCAATGTGCCTAACTGGCTAACACATTTTATCACATGCACCATACAGTACTGTATTTTCCATTTATGCAGCTTCTCATTTCAGTATTCTAGTAATTGATATTATTAACTACACATGACTTAATTACTACCTGACATATTGTTATAATGTCAAATTCCCTTCTATTAAATTACTGACCAAATGACATGCTGTTAAACTGTACTAATTCACTCAAGACTTGGTCTGTGAACAATTCCTACACAATATTGTTCAGTGAATGTCCTCAGTATACTGTAAATAAAAGCATTTTATAATCTTTTTTTTCTCTGCACTTTAATAATAGTCATATAAAGTTATATTAACTTATACCCTGAATGATCTGTCTCAAGCTGTTTTACTGATGGCATGCTTATATCTTCATTCTCAACACAGTTGTGATTTATAGACTATAAAATATTAAGGTGAAAGTTATATTGTTATAGTTTACTATTTAAAGTAAAAGGACAAATGTTTTGATTGACTGGTCCATAAACTTTGAGAATTTACGTTCTGTTATTTTGCAACTAAAGAACAAAAGTCAAATCTATCCTTCTTTTACTGTGATGCTCAATCTAATTAAAGTTGATCAATAAAATATACTTATTTAAAAAGCTTTTTTAATACAACTATTTTACACAACTGGGCAACATAAAAAGATCTGAATGATTGCAAGGAAAATATTTACAAACAAAATAATCCTTTTTAAAGAATTGTCAAAGTCTGTCCAATGATAATAAACAGAGGATGGATGGATGGATAGTAGCTAAAAAACACACAAGGAGCACAGAAAAAAACATTAATAAATCAAAACAGATTAAGAAAAATTGAGTATGTCTATGTATCTAAAATATCTATAATAAACTAATCAGACTTAGTAAATCAAACCACCTATGAAATTATATGCATATATAAAAAATGAACAAATAATGTAAAAAGCAAATGAAATTTAAAACAATAGAATATCAGATATATTACAAAAATCTATTGAAGATCCTCTGTAAAATTAAGCAAAATAATGTGTATTATTGTGTACCCTGTTGTGTACCCTGTTAAGTATAAAAGGCACTAAACAGCAAAAATACAGTCTATTGTAAAAGTGCTTCCTTGATATACTCCTGTAGAAAATGTTGAGATAGACAGATAGATCCTGAGATGATTTATGAATCTCATCCAATGTTGCTATATACACAGCCAGATGAAACTTGACATCTATTAGCTCTTAAGGGGCCTATCCATTAGCAGATGTTTTTCTGAACGATGAAAGACCAAAGATATCTATTGAAAATTCCGGTGGCTGAGCTGAAAGATATCTGTCATGTACTTGACAGATTTTTGCAAAAGACGAACGATGAACGATATCGCATGACACCATTCAGGGAGTGGATTTTTTTTCTCTCCAGCGCTTTGTAGCTGCTGTTAATATCGTTTGTCGTTCACCGCATATAAACTGCCAGATATTACTAATATCTGGCAGCGATATACGATAATTGACCAACATGTTTGAGAGATGAAAGATATAATTTATCGGTGGCGGGAGTGTGCATCTGTCATCGTTCAGGACCTATCCATTAGTAGATAAACTGAACGACTGAACGATATATCATTCAGTCGTTCAATTTATCTGCTAATGGATAGGCCTTTAGATAGATAGATAGATAGATAGATAGATAGATAGATAGATAGATTTTGTGCTGCACCATTATATATGCTTACAGTTACATACCGAGGAGTCAGGTTTTCACACACTTTATAGTATTAATTAAAACATTTCAAATTTCACTACCTTTTTAGTCTAGTGTAGTGAGCAAGGTAAAGAGAAAATTTGTGTTTCATAGGATGCATATTTGTTTATTATTTAGATTGTTCTGTCTCACACCATGCACACATCCATGTTGATTTTGGGAAATAGCAAGACTGTACTTTATATGAATCTCTAGAGACCTTTTTTTTCTTACAGTTTGTCACTCAAAGTTTTCCTTTGAGAAAAATTCAGCTATTTTATTTAGAATAGATTAATGTATAACCAGGCAGGACTGCCATCTGGTTTTTAAAATTATTTTGTAAAATGATACTGTAGACTATGAACAGACATTTAAACAGTTATCACATATTTCAAAGTTTCAGACTGTAAACTAATCTTAGAATGGATCATACTTTGCAAATGTCCCCTTGCTATTACACTTCACTCGTTCAAGCATAAATAAATTCACTTAGCCATTACTACACGTGTTTGGGATCTTTATCACATTTTAAAGCATAACTTTGAAAACAGCATTATCTTATTTACATGATAGCTATAGATGAGTTGAATGTAATATTCCTCAAGATGATGCTTGTGTGCTTGGGTAAACAAATAAATACTACTGTATTTTAGTAGGAAATAAGGTAAATGGAGTAGTATAAAGTAATTATTGTGCTTTTCTGTTCCAACTAATAAATTTTAGGATTTATTATGAATAATACATGTTTCCAAGGTCATGTTTTATATGTTAGCCACAAGTTATTCAAAACATTCCTTCAGTGATAAATCATCTATAGTCCGATGTGAAATTGTGTATCGCATAGATTTAATTGAAAGTGACAAAAGAAAAAAACCATAGCAATTCTTGTTTGTGGTATTTAAATGTATTGCGAAGATCAATAATAGAGCACTCAAGGGAAAGCCTTTGAATCCTTCAAGGCAATTGCCATTTATCATAATAAGTTAATTCTGCCATCCCAAAATTATGTGGTCAGACATCCAGTGACAGAAATCATTTAAGATGAGCAAAGTTATGAGAATAAGAAGATGAATGGAAATTGTCACTGTGTTATTTAACTATGTATTTTATATATGGAATTGAAGGAAACAATAGCAAATATATACATAAGAAATCAATGTATAAACAAACTTCTTAAAATACACACGTGTAACAGCTGCTATAAACAAAAAAATCTAAAACACACACATATATTTCCATCTGGAAAAAAAATATATAAAAATATATATTTTTCAGGGCAATCAAGGTTACTTACTACCATCCTTTTATACATAAAATTGGGACTGCAACACATAATACATTACAGCCAGTAATTTACATATTAAATACAGTATGTTAGGCTGTATCAGCTTTGTCAGAAAAATTGCAATTGGCCTAATAATGCAGCATGTGCTGATATTGAAGCACCCTGTGCTTTGATAATAATACAATCAAAATGAAATTGATTATGATCCTACATGTTAGCAAATGTGGATGGAAGATGACCACTATCAATTTTTGCGGGGCAGTCATCTTTCACCTGCATTTTCAAGCCCCAGTGACGCCAGAAGAGGTCTGGCTGCTAGGCTGATTCAGTCATTTCCCAGAGTGTTGAAATGAGTGCACTACTGTTCTACCTCCATCCAGAATCTGACAGAGAGGACTGAGCCAGAGGTCTCTAGGACCTTCCAGAGCTCAACTAGAGAGGTCCGACCTCCAACATGCTCTGCTGTATAGCATCTCTGCATGTCTTTACTGCCTGGCATTCTGCATGGATGATTTAATACAAAAGACTCTCACCACGTTTGAGTCTGACAGTGCAGGTGTACACTATACCACCATCATTGTACAGTAGTAATAGTGCCAGTACCACAATCACGTCTGGTGCACTATAACACCCAGTGATACCCTGAGCTCCATATACAATAAAGTTCCAGCACTTCCTTCTAGGCCAGTATTCTCAGATGGAGTAAAATTTACTAAAAATGCACTTGATTTCTTCTTAAAAGTTATTTATATGGAGTAATTCTTCTCTTATTCACCACAGTGGCTGGTTTCTCACAATGTGGAACCTCTGAAGAACTGTTTCCTCCCTGACCATTGATGTTTGAAGCATGCGGGGAGGAGGTCGGTGTGTGAGGCAGCTCATCCTCCAGCTTCTTGTGCTCCATCGTGCTGCTCTCCCATGGCATCTTCCGGACAATGTGACCTACATGGATAGTAAATACCAACTGAAGATGCCGTCTTACCAGGGAGGATACAGTTTTTCAGCGTTTCTATAGTGTGAGAAACCACCGTATAGCCACTGTGGGGAATAAGAGAAGAATTACTCCTTATAAAATAACTTTTAAGAAGAAATCAAGTTCATTTTTAGTAAATTTTACACCATCTGGGAATACTGGCCTAAAAGGAAGTGATGGAACTTAATTGTGTTTGTTGTATTTCTGTTGATATAGAGTGTGTGACCTCTATTTAAATTGTTCTAGCTGCATCCAGTATTGAAGCACATTTTTATATATTGATTTTATTGATACCCTGAGCTCCAGACTGCCACAATCCATATTTTATACATACTGTTGTTACACTTGTGATATTTTTCGATATAATAAATCTAATAACTGGTTAAGCATACCACATGTGGGCTAACTTCTACCAGCACCAACTACCACATTATACACCTATGCAACCATTCAATACCACTCACATAGTTGTCAAATACATTTCATCCTGATGCACCAACTAGTTTAGAGAACTTCTGCACCCAGCACAATCCGCTTCAGACATCATATTAACATCAGCACACAGGTACTATAATTACTATAATTAATATCTCTGCCATTACTCTGCTGATAGGTTAAGAGTCCATACCCATATGCTAGCGCACACCATCACTCCAAGACTAAACATCTCTCTAAGCACCAGACTAATGCAAGTTGGATCTGCACCAAGGCTGTCACATGCACGAATTTGGCTGCCAAAAGTCACGATACTTCTGGTGTGGTACATACTGATACCAAAATCAACACAACACTAAATAAGGGAATCTGAGTGAGTACGAACAGCACTTTATTCATCTGTATGATAAAAATGTACAGTGCAGGGAACAGCATGAGTTATGAAAAGCTAACAGTTGCTCCCACTACATGGGAATTTGCCATAGAGATGCAGTTAAAGTAGAAGTTGTGGAAGTTCACAAGTAATCCAGGTGACAATCCAAGTCTTGAACATGTGGACAGAGCTATGGGGACAAATGGTCTATTTATTTATTTATTTATTAACAGTTTCTTATATAGCGCAGCATATTCCGTTGCGCTTTACTAGCAATGGAATCACATGTTTGTTCTATTATCTACTGGAAAATTACACTTTATGATATGTGTGTATAGACAGAATTTTATCCATCTCTCAGCAGGAAATTTCATTTGGTGTCACATTTGATGATAAAGAGGTTGCTATGGTGATGCTGCAAAACCTTACATATGAATATGGTAGTAGCATTAAAGTTGATTACTACAAAGTTAACAACAGAGACTGTACATGCTAAATTGTTGCAGTCTCAAGAATGCATACCAATTAAAATAAATACTGAGTATTCTGTTCTGTTGTCCAAGAGTTTAAAGCACAAAAAGTTTAAGATGAGATTTTTCAAGTGTCACAATTTGGGACATAAAGCCTCAGATTGCAGAAGTAATGTATCAAGTGGCACCTCATCACTTAAGTGTGACAGTAGGAATTAGTCAGTCCTGAATGTAGCAGGCAGCACTATAGAGACTGCTGTTACATGGACTCAGGAGCCACAAGGCTTTTAGTTGTAATGAAAATTGGTTTAAGTCATTAAGACTGTGTGAGTCATATAATTTCTGAGGTATAGGAGACAAGTTCTTTATATGTTACTCAAGTCAGGATAATTACAATATGCTTAAGAGTAAGCAGCAAGGAAGTTGTCACTGACATGGATATCATACTGTTTGTACCTAACTTAGGAACCAACATGATTGCTGTAAGTGTTCTTGAGCAGAGAGGATACAGAGTCCAATTTGCAGAGAGCTGGTGCATTGTGTACAACCAAAGAGGGACTGTTATTGGACCAGCTACCCATTACCAACAACTATATATCATAGACACTGTGGAGTATAATGTAATGGCCCAATCAATGGAACTGTGGTACAGTTGGTAGGGGCACCTAGGTTATAATAGAGTACAGAAGCTTCAGAGTGGTATGGTGACTCAGAGATCAATGGACAATCCTGAAAGATAGCATGTGAGAGCTGGGTGAAGTTCAAGCAAAAATGTTGCCTTTCCTAAGGTTGCATCCAGCATCATTGGAGTTATTGCATACTAATGTATGGACAAATGGAGGTTGAATCCATGAATTACAGGTGTAACTTATGACACTCATTGATGATGCTGCAAGGATGATAAATGTTTTTTTCCTGATAAACAAAAGTGAAGCAAAAATTAAGATCAAAGTGCTCAAGAATCTCATTGAAGACCTAGCCGGTCAGAAGCTGAAAGTTCTAAGGTCTTATAACAGTGGAGGATACGAGAGTAGGGAACTATCCAAGTGCTTAAAATAAAATGGCATCCAGCATCAGCTAACTATTGCCTATATACCAGCACAAAATGGCTTCAGTGAAAGAGCTAACAGAACAATAGTTGAGAGAATTTAAACTATGCTGAATGATTCAAGCCTTGGTACAATGTTTTGGGGGCTGAAGCAGTAAGTGCAGCTGTTTACCATAATAATTGATCATCCACATTAGCAGTCAATGAGATTACACCATTGAAAGTTTGGACAAGTAAAAAGAAATCAATATCAATTAACTATGTGTGTGTCACAGCTTGGCGTGCGCTTGGACCCGGAGTGGAGTCGGATGAGGAATGAGGACTTGTTTGCTGGTACTTGAAGGCAGCCGGCCTTAGGGGAGTATGACTCATGAAGCAGTGGCACGCGACGGGATCAGAACCAGGCTGCGAGACACTGGCGGAACTTAGAGACCCGGGGTAGGCTGGGTATAGCAGGTAGATGGGATCAGGAGACAGGTAGTAACAGGAGCAAACTGCACCAAGGCTGAGAGGGGAGTCTGCAGAAACACACTGGTACTGACACTTTAAATGA
Source organism: Taudactylus pleione (assembly GCA_031769625.1). NCBI lineage: Eukaryota > Metazoa > Chordata > Amphibia > Anura > Myobatrachidae > Taudactylus > Taudactylus pleione. The sequence continues at coordinate 2,024,432 of JAUIMM010000384.1, forward strand.
GCAAAGGAGCACAGAGAACTAGCTCACAGCATACGCTGTGATAGACGTTGCACTGGCAACTAAAGAGCCTCTGGACAGCCCTTTAGTACCCTCAGGTAGTGCAGGATTGGTTGCTAGCCTCCCCAGCCCAGACTGAACCTGATTGGCCAGAAAAGACATGTGACCCAAATCCAAGATGGCCGCGCCCAGTGGTCACAGCATGGAAGCTCTGCCAGTCTCAGCCCCTCTCACCTGCCTCCAGATGGAAGCCCTTGGTCTGCGGAGACTCACAGCACCCAGCGCTATTCTCCAGGAACCTGCACCTCTGCTGGAAACACCATGCCACAGCGCCCGGAGCGGTAAGCACCGCGATCTCAGCAGCCTGTCACCCCTGGTCATGACAGTGTGATTGGAAGTAGAGCATATGCTCATGTTACCAAGGAAAGAAGACACACACTTGATTTCAAGTCCATCAAATGTATTATGAATGGATATTGTGATCAGAGTAAAGTCTATCATCTATGGGACTTTAACAACAGAAAGGTCATACTGTCACGAGTCATTGTGTTTCATGAGACTATTTTATACAGCCACAGGGACCTATGTCATTAGATAAGCATGCCTGGAAGGAGTGAAATAAGAAAAGCAAGCAATCATTTGAGAATTAGGAATTCAATGAGGAGCAACAGGGGTAACATCCAACATAATTTAGTGAGAAGTTTGATGGACTTGTTCACTGTGTGAATTTGAGACTTCATGATCCAAAACCAACCTGTGATTGCCAAGAATGAAAGTCTACTTTTGATCCCAATTTTCAAGACAAGTGCCTGAAAAGCATGAAAGTATCAAGTGTTGTGTAATCAACTGCAAAGGGAGGAATTGGAAGAATGACTGCAGTTGCTTTTATGTTTCTGGCTCTAAATGTAATTTACATTGTTTAGTTCAGAGAAGGCAATCAACATTGCTACTGTAGACTACTTAATCAGGGATCTGATGAAGAATGTTTTGGTCAGTGCAGTTTATGTTTCCAGTGAAATGTCTGATTTCCCATGCTCAAAATCTACTTTTGCAGGAATGTTTACTGTTTCTGCCTAACCCTTCATGATCTTCCATTGCAGGAAAAAACATCAAATGTGACATGATGCTCATGTTGTGTCCTGTGGTGAATAGCAGTTTTGAGTGAGGGACAGAGTTTTATAATGAGTGTACTCAAGGCCGTAACTAGGGTAGTGGGACCAGTGCCATGGCATAGGGCACTGCAGTGCAGTGGGTGCTGTTTCAGCCTGTCAGTTTTCCTGTTTATTATCATTCTCACTTGTGGCTTCCTCTTCTTCTATCCCCAGCATCTCCTGGCTTCCCCTATCTCTTCCCCATGAGGATATGGCCCTTTTTTTGGTACACTAACTTATGCCCCTATTTAAAAAATGGGGAGGGGGAACCAATGCTCTCTCTGGCACAGGGCACCAAAAAGTCTAATTACGGCTCTGAGTGTACTATTGCGCTGTCTCCCTCTAGCATCTGACAGGTAGGACTGAGTTGGCAGTCACTAGGACCTGCCAAAGCTCAGCAAGAGAGGTCCAACCTCTGACATGAGCTACTGCACATGCACAGCATTCTCTGCACATCTTTCCTACCTGGTGTTCTGCATGGATGTTCAGATCCAGGAAACTCTCATCACTTTGGAGCCTAGCAGTGCAGCTGTATTACCCAAAAATACACTATACCACCACCATTAAACACTACATCACCAGTGTTACCATCCGCTATTGCCAGTACTGCCATCATGTCCAGCACATTATAATGCCCAGCAATACCCTGAGCTCCAGGCTCAAACAATCTGTATGTTATAGCTACCTCTGTTACACCTGTGATAGTCCCTGTGTCATATGCTACCTATTGTTCTACCTTTTGTTCTACCTGACATAATAAATCTAAGAACTGGTTAAGCATACCATATGTTGACTAACAGTCACCAGAACCAACTACTGTGTTATACACTTATTCAATACTACTTACATTCTGGCCAGATACATTAAACTGTGTCATAACCAACTTGTCTGGGGAACTACTGAACCCAGCACAATCTGCTTCATACTTCATATTGACATCAGCACACATGTACTATAATTGATTACTTTGCCATTGCTCTGCTAATGCAGATCTAATCTAATTTGAACAATTATGTGTGCTGCCAAATTAGATACTGATTATTTTGCACAGTGTTTGTGCTGTGGTACAAAGCAGTCACAAATAGTAATTTTATTTTTAATACCACCAAAAATATATGTGAGGCTTACCTTTACCCAACTAAGTATGACGCATTATTGATTTATGCAAAATGAGTATGCACTGCAGTGTAAAATAACTTTTTAAACATTGTTGCAGCAATTTTTCATAAATGGCTGTGTTGTCACTGTGTGTGACCAATCACATGCAGTCATCATTATCATCATTACACTTACACCAGGGTCAGAACAACTTCAACTCAAGGTCCTGAATACATTTACATTTGCCCCCTAGTTGTAAACAGCTGTGGTAGATTCAACAATTAGAGCGATCACCCCCTGTGACACACACAATTTCTCCAGATTATCACTTTGGATGCCCTCCCTCTCCTCCTTGGTGCCTCTTCTATTCCCCTTGTCTGAACTCTCAGTGGTACTCAATGAATGAGGAGGCAAAGCCGGCTGAGAGCTTGGGCCAAGGGAGGAGATGAGGCAGCAGGGAGGCTGCCCAAAGTGCTAACCTGGAGAAGTTGTGTATGTTACAGGGGGCGATTACTCTAATCACCACCACCTAAATCTGCCACTGGTACGCAGTTGCAAATTGTAAAAAACCATTCAAACAGATGTGTCCCCACACAAGAAGAGTATGGTATCATATTTTTCTTCAAATTGTACATCTTAGTCGCATTGTAAAAAATGTAGATCTCTGCTCTTAATTATGTTTATGAGAAGCTCAATGTGAATGAAAGACAAATAACACAATATATAAGAATAATTTTACTGATGCTTATTCGGTTGACCGGTCAATATAAATAAACAATAGAAATAAAATAATCACAAAAACAATATTATTATAAAATTATTAAACACAATATACCTATATATTAAAAAGGGATCGCTGAGGTGGTTCCAAAAATTGTGTATAAGGATAATAATATCCAATAAAAGACATTGGATATTCCTTGAAATTCCACACCTACATGTATTGTTAATTCAATGTTCTCACCAGGGATTAAAGTGTCTTGTGCTCAATCAAAACGTGCTCCGTAGAGTTTTATATCCTGAGAGACAACATCATGTGGGGTTTGAGTGTAAATTACTAAGTCCACATCCACAAGTGCACTGCAGTAAGTAGACAGAGTATGTTGTCTTAGTCGCAGTGCAGTATACCAGTGATGCCAGCTTGTGACTTTAGTTGTTTTATGCAAGTACAAAGTCGCATATGAAGAACAATGGAATTTGATGAAATGCCATGGTCGCTTGCAACGGAGCCCTATTTTCACTGGTTCAGACTCAGTTGCACACAGATGTTACACACCCTGTTGATCGGTGTACACTAGCAATGAAGTTTTGATGCTTTTTGTTGTTTTCATTTTGCAAATAATATGCACATTTTGAGCAAAAAAGATATTCATCGTGACCTGGTGTGCCTAGAAGGGCTGATTGGTATAACTTATGCAACAGTAAAAAAAAAAAGCCATATCTGTAAACATAAAAGATACACAATATGACAAAAAAGATGCAAATAGCATTTTTATCTCACTTTGAACAAGGTCTGAATATTGTCCATAATGATGTAAGTATTTTATGGTCAAATAGTTTATATTAAATTGGGTATTTGTGTATGTTCTTAAATGTATATAAGTATATTTTCATTGAAAAAACATAGTAGGGCCTTATACTAAATTCTTAAAATACTTATTATTGTGTCTTTTCTGTGTATTTTCTGGCACATGTAGTTCAAATATTTAAATAGTCACAGGATACCTAACCCACTGGGAAATCAGCACCCCCTAAATTCTGTGTAGAACTTAAAAGATGGCATATAATGCCACTTTTAGCACATATAGGCCCAGATTTATCAACGAGTGATATTCTCGTTACTAATCTTAAATGGTGCTCCAACCAATCAGCTCATAACTGTCATTTGAAAAATGACAGTTAGGAGCTAATTGGTTGGATCACCAATTAAAATCAGTAGTTAGTGATAACAAGAATATCACTCATTGATAAATCTGGGCCATAGTTCCAATCACCTAAACCTGACACAACAGTGGACATATGGGGCTTCCTGCCTAAGATGAAAGTTTTATTGATATATTTTATTTTGAACTATTAAAATCTAATGATAATGCATTATTCCTGCTATTAAGGACTGTTTTAATGTACCACCACACTTCCAACATGCCTATGGAATGTGCCTGTACCTGGATCCCCAATGCTGCTCACATCCCTCCTGACCTCCTCATGCAATCTGCTTATCCAATCCAACTATGCCATACCAAAAGACGCAGCAGGATGACCCCTCTAATGGACCTTGGTTGTGGCCCCCAAATCTTGAGGCTTGGTGCAATTTTGATCAACTCATTGTCTTTTCCTCTTAAGTTTAAACTAACCTTTCCGTAAATATTATATTTCTGTCACCCTTGTATCCAGGTAATCTGTGTCACCCATGTCTGCCTGCCCCCTCTCCTTAGAATGTAAGCTCTCACGAGCAGGGCCCTCTTCCCTCATGTGCTTCTCCTTCACTTAATTATACTTTAATATACAACAGTACCCCACCCTTGGTTGCCGACACCATGCTGCTTATCTAAGTGTTATGCAGGAATGTATTATTCATGTATCTGTCCTGCATTGTTTGTACTGTTAATAACTGTTTTCTTGTGTGCTCATTTGTTTATGTACATTGTAAGGCACTGCGGAACCCTTGTGGCGTCATATAAATAATAATCTATTAATTATCAATTGTTTTGTCATTTTCTTTGTCTCTACAGTATCTGTCAAATCATATTCTATAGAAATGATTTACTTTCTTTTTTCTGTTTTTTTTATCTTGAAATGCATTTTGCAAATGCTACCTCTTTGTTACCTTACCCAGGCACTGTGATTTTTTTGTTTCTTTTTCCAAAATCTAACATGATATTACAAATTACATTCTGTGGGGATTTTTTCTAAGCCCTTCCTACTTTTCAACATTCCCCATTTTATTTTTTACTTTTATTTATTTTATACAGGCCTGCTATATTTTTAAATAACAAAAAAATATCTTCTGTTATCTCCAAATTTTCTATCTATACATTATTACAAAGGAAGAGGTTTAATGGGAAAACACAATTAACTCCTTAAGCAGGGTACACACTGACAGATATATTGGATGATCAATTGATCTGCCAATATATCTGGTGCCCTTCGGCCAGTGTGTACCAGCGATATGTCTGTGAACGACAAGCCCTTCTTGTCGTGCCAGGTCCTGTGCAACTCAGCTTGTGACAAGCATTTTTTTCACTCAAATATGTCTTATTCGCTACGTGATGTTACATAACTGCTTATTGAGACTGCACTAATTAATCTGATATGCGACACTTGTGCATCTGTGTGCAAATGAATCTGAATCTGTATACAAAGTGCCCTGATGCAGCCGGACATGCTTTTTTTCACTCCATGTTCCATTGTGTTTATCTGCAACTTTGTACATATTTAAAACTAATTTCTATGCAGTTCAAGTTGCAGCTGGTGTTTCTGGTACAGGTTGAATGGTGTTTTGCTTAAACTGCAGTGGTAATTAGATGCAAATTTAAAGATAAAGTCGCTACGCTAAACCACTTCATGCTGTTCACTCTTGTCTTACATTTTGAGCCACATGAATAAATGAAGGTTAGCACCACAGTGTCTATCCCGGACCCAAAAGACACACAATCCAGGTAAATACAAAGACAATTTATTATACTAAATGTACAAATATATATCACAAGATGATAACTTACATATTAACTTTTAACAGTGAATAATATGAGAACAGCTCAATGTCAATTGATCTGTAAACATGTAAACATTTATCAAGACACACACTTATATATCATAGAGATCTCAATAAGGAGCACCAGCTGTGTTCTCTAGTCTCAAACAATTGTATTGTGTTTATGCGTCCATTTGTTTAAAAATTGGATAAAAAAGTTGCATATGCATATGAAGAAATTTATCCTTTCTGTAAATGTGCAATATTCGTTTTGTAGCCAACTTGTGACCAATCTTTATTAACAGATACCTATGTTTATTGGTGTCAATACGGCTGCTGATCCACATATGATCCCAGCGTTTTTAACGATCTGACAGGGTCAATCAGTGTGGCGTCTCCCCATGTAAGCTATGTATTATAGATTGTAGGGACAAAATATGTGTCCTCTTGTAACCTACTTGTTAGCTCAAGTTGGGAAATGTGAACAAATTGACTGCTCACCTGATGACCAGGTCCCGCTTCTCTGTTGGTATAAAAGCTGAAATCGCTGTGAAAATGTGAAGCGGCTGGTCCGTCAGAGCTGTGAGCTGTGTAGCAGCTGGCCCATCTGAGCGGCTGGCTGCACATGCCGGATCTAGTGCGTAATGGTGAACAGAGCTCCACGGAGTCACTTAGAATGAGCAATTCAACTCCGGAGCTCCAGTAGTTACGGCAAGGATTCAGCCTGAAGCTGTATTAGTACAGGTTCTGTGGTCATGCAGGGACACTCTGCACAGGTCTACACAGGACTGGTTGCAGGTCAGGATTGTAGGCTTAACTTCAGGGACACCCTAACGTGTTTCTTTCTCATTAGAGAATTTCTTCGGAAGGAGCCACATGACCTATTGAGGCTTGGTGTATGAGGATATATCTATTAAATATCTTGGAATAACCATTGCAAGAGATCTTTCTACACTATAGTAGATCAATTACTCAATACCATACACAAAATTAAAGTATTTACTCACACTATGGGATAACTATCAGATTGCCTGGCTATGAGACATATATACAGTAAAAAAACTTACACAATTGCCGACAAAGTTATATCATTTTTCAGATCTCCCTCTCTTAGTAGAAAGACAAAGTCTCAACTCAGTCCAAAAATAAAATCCACAATTTTATCTGGAAAAGTCACTCTAGATTCTCAAGATCAACAAGGCACAGGCATAAAGATCAAGGAGAATGAGGAGGACAAGGAATTCAAATATGATCCATTATTGTTAGTTAAAACAATTACTGAATTCACATAATTTAGTGAATATGCATTACATACATTAAAATAAATGTTTTCAAATGTGCAATTCCATGTAAGATCTGTTGGGGTAAATAGTAAACAACTCTTTAAAAATCTGTTACTTCATAACACTACTACAATCTCTCACTTTCCACCACTATAGAAACATTTATTAAAATTAAGGGACAAGCTAAATGGTTTAGTTTCGGGGGGAAAAAAACAAACAATTGCAGCTTCTTAAAGATACTGTATTTAGTTCAACCACTTACCAAAAGAGATAATCTTATTTTGGGTAAAACATAAATATATTAAACATAACCATGTTATACATATAGTTGATAAATTAGTTCACACTAGCAGATGGATAAACCATAATTAAATATTTGAAATAAAATAGATACCAATAGAAAACTGTGCAAAAAATAATTTAATTTCCTTATTTTATGCTTATTAGCTTTTTTATGGGGAAACATTTTCAAACTGCTTTATACCATTTGTAGAATTAGCCTTAAACAGTAAATTCCAAAAAGGTGCAGAATTGCCAATCTACACAATTTGCAATATTGAACCCCCCCTACTAACCTGTATAAATATCACATTCTTCTATGAGAAACACTTAATGAAGGTACAAGGAACAAAAGTTTAAAAAACACTATTTCCAAAAGCCTACCATCATTCTTCAAAATTTTGCTTCAGATGATATCAGGGAATACTGATCATATATGGTGATCTTGTCCAAAAATTCAAACAATTTAAAAAGGAGGTTTCATTTTTGAATTACAATATGTTTGAGGAATTTTATTATTAATTTTTAAATTATCAGAGAAAAAAATATTTGCTTGGAGGCTTTATAACAAAAATAAAAATGTTGACAATATCTATCTATCTATCTATCTATCTATCTATCTATCTATCTATCTATCTATCTATCTATCTATCGGTGTAGAATGTACACTATGTTTTGATATGTATTTATTTAATACAGTTTATTTTCATTTAACACTTGCATATTGATTTTACAAAGACCATTTAGCTATTAACTTCTTCCCTACCATAGGGCTATTATCACAGCCTATATATTATTCAACCTGTCTTTATAGAATCTAAAAGGAGTGCAGCAAGAAAATGCTCATGTTAAGGTACAGTCTATAGGTACTAATCTTAATGTGATCACCTCTAAGATAACAGTGAATGCCAGACCTTTGTGAAGGACACAGGGCCTGACTCAGACCCGGTCGCAAGTGCTGAGTGCTCGGAACCGGGTCGATGGTGGCCCAGAGCGCATGTGCACGACGTAGCCGGCTCCGTCGTGCGCATGCACGAGACTTGGATAGCGATGGGCAATCCGTCGCTCCGGGTCTCGCACCAAAGGGGGCATGCTGTCGATGTTGAGTGACAGCACGCCCCCTTTGGTGGGCAGGCCGGGGGGGTGGCTGCCCAGATGGAGATGTTCCCATGAGAACACCTACCATCTGGGGGCGGCCCCACTGACATCACAAGTGATGTCAGTGGGAGAGCTTTTGGCTGTTTGAGCCGAAAGCTCTCTGGGGCTTCCAACCACAAGACCCTACCACAAGGGTCTCGTCGCAAGCCCGATGGTCGCGATGGTCTTGACCATCGCAACCATCATCCTGGCCGCTCGCATTAGCTGTGGGTGGCAACCCACAGCAATGCGAGCGGCTGGGAGGCCGCTCCATAAAAAAAAAAAAAAAGATGCCTGATTCAGAGCGAGCACTCTGTCAGAGCGTCCGGCTCTGAATCAGGGCCACAGTCTAGAAAATAACGGAAATCATTTGCACACCAAAATATCTTACAGAAGTTTTTTTTTTAAAGAATATTTTCACAGCAACAATTACCAGAAAAATATACCCTTATTAAGAAGAAAGGGTCAAAACCATACTGTTGATATCTGGCTAAAATATTACAACAACATAAAATAACTGCAGTCTTTGCAATAAATGTTTTAATAAAAAATGAAACAATGAATAACATATAAAATCCCTATAATAAAATGTCTCCAGTGTGTTTACAACCTACAATAAGTTCTAACAACCTCCACTTAATACCATCAAATTCTGAGTTAGAAAAAGATGAGGCACCTGACACTATTTATAATGTTCAGAAATGTTTAGATCATAGTGTAATTGTGGTCAGAGAAAATAACACATGCAATGATGATTAATTCAGAATCACTTACAGAAGAAAAATATCCCATATAGTCATTTATAAAAGGAAATTGCAAATACTTATCTGGAGGTGCATGTTTATGTTTCACATGTACTCTTGTTTTATTTCTCTAGAATAAATCACATGAGATACATAGTGACTCCACGTGAGGTGCAATTTGTCATTGTAACCGTACAGCTGAAGTAGGCTCCAAAACCATTTAGTAAAACACAAACATTACATTGGATTAGGAGAAATATAACATATATAAGCACTTGTACTTGACCTATTTCTTCACCAAACTAGCAATTTTGAAGAAAGAGGCAATGAATTTGTGCCGGCTGTGTTAGGCTCACCTAGATCTCTAAGATTCACAAATTAATAGTCCATACCAGAACACTGATAGGATAATAGGAATTGCCACAATCAACTGGTTTGCAATGTAATGTATATATATATATATATATATATATATATATAGTTAATAAGCAACACTGACAGTAAGAAACACATTGTTACAGGAGAATCATTTTATTCACCATTTAAGGAGTAGATGGTCCTCACAAATACTGATAATTTGTTAAACTTTTGTGAGTAGAAACCATTTTTTCTTGTTTTCATTTAACACATAAAAAAGCTACTGGCCACACACACTTGATCAGAAGACAGAGATTACTACCCCCACTTCTTGTGAGTCAAGTTACACCCAATATCCAGATATGGGAATGGACAGAGAGTTTGGAGACACACTTATATGGACATAAGTATCTTTACTATTATATTACATTGCTTACATTGAACAATTAGGATATACATATATATGTAAACTGTATTTTATATGTGTAATTGAATATATAGTTTTGTAGTTATTTGTAGCAGATTTATGTATGTACTGTGTCACCCTATTTCGATAATGTAAATATTATACAGAAAACTCTGTGAGCATTTTATGTTATTTCATGTGGTGAAAAGGACTAAGTGGGGAAAGATTTATAAATCAAAGAGCAAATAATGCTGGCCATACACCTACATGACCAGCATAAGATCAGATTCATCATACGATTTCCCTACGACTCCATGGAGCTCCCTGGCAGTCCCGGCAGCATGTTTGTTGTTTTTCTTAGCACACGATCTGTCATAAGATCGATTCTGTGTCTCACAGACTCATAAGGGAAACAGTCATTGAAATGACTTGAATTTACACACAATGGTGGATCACATGAACAAAATAAACGGCACGACCTGCACACGATACGATGGACAAGATGTGCTACACATCAGATCATAAGATCCAATTATAGGAGCTGCGGGAGCACGCATCGGATCATATCTTACTAAAAAAAATACACGATTTTCACAAGATCCATCTTATGAGTTATCAAAAATCGTGCAATCGGCCCAAAATCATGTAGGTGTATGGGCACCTTTAGTTTAGAATAAACCAAGGAACAGTATATGGAATTAAAGAGGATATAATGATCCTTTTATATTGGGGAGCCATGTAGGATACACACCCATTTAAATGTTATGAAGTGTTAGGAGTGTGCAGTACAGGGGAAAGGAGATGTATGCTGCCAAAAAACAGGTGAGCAGGAGACTGAATGAGAGTAGAATGCAATGTAAACTTACACTTATGAAGCTAATTAGTAGCATGATAGAGCACTTGTGAAAATGTGGAAATATAAAATGGAAGCAGTAACTAATTCAGACCAAACCTGGTCCACGAGAACAGTTCATGTTGTCCAGGCCACCTTGATCTGTAGAATGTGTTGGTTAGGAATGAATGCACCACATGTTTGAAAATGTGACAGTTAATAATTACTACACCTGTGCACCAACTAGGTGGTCTGGAAAACGTGAACTGTTAGTAGCTCTTGAGGATGGGGTTGGCTACCCCTGAACTAATTGAAGTGAAAGTAAAAGTCAGAAATACATGCAGGTGAGAAATACTGTTGGACAAGCAATTGTTCACAACACTTAAGCTTGAGTAACTTTAATTGTTGAAAGATAACTTCCTCTTACTGAAAGTATGTGACTGAAGTATCTCATAGAGTACATAATAAAGATGAGGCAAGTGACAGGTCTTAAAGAGAGCTGCTTAATAGTTTGGTAGAATGTGGAATAGAAGGACATCCATTGACCATGGATAGAATCAGTATTGGTAGGCACTATGGGATCTAATTAAGATTTTTTTTTATCTTGGCATGTGAGACCTTTGTACTATACAGCCACTGACTAGCACCATATACATATGTGTCCTCTTACACCTTTCCTTTTTGCTTTATTTGGCATGAGATTCTCAGCACAGCTAAGATGCTCCACCACTATTAGTGATTGGATAAGTTCCCACTTTTTCTTGCTGCAAAAGAATTTGTATAAAGTAACAGATTAAATTAGCAAATTTTAACAAAAATCACAAGGTGTAGCTAAGTCGCAGATTCCTTGGAATGGCAAATTTGACCATATAGCTACATTTTAGGAAAGATGTATTGTATGTGGTACATCTGTAGTACATTGGCTTCCATTCAATGCACAAATTGGATAGTTTTTGTGGCAACACTATGTCCCAGCAAAAACATATCAAGTTTGCCTAAGCCAGTTTGCTATAAATTTTCTGTAGTTATTTCTTAACCACGTGCAAGTTGCTTCTTTTGAAACAGCTACAGATCGGATGCAATTTTATGCAGACCATAGGTTATTCAATAGTATAGCTTGTGTTTGACAACCAGATCCAATCAATGGTGGTGGTAAAATCACATAATAAACCATACTTTCACATCTCATCCATAATGACATTGACTGACGCCATTTTCCACAGGCTTAATAAGCTATCTTGCAAAGGGTATGATTATTGCTATTGGAGCCATGAAATTACCTAAACTAAAGAGGTTCAGCCCAGGACTGACTCTGTGATCCTAATATAGGACAGCAGATATATCAACAGAAGAATGAGCAAACAGTTGCTCTCAGCGTTTATTCATTTTAATTTTACAGCACCTCCTGACTGAGGCACCAGTGGATAAAAGCAAGAAGGATTTCAGTCTGTCATTCATGTCAGAAGGACTCCCATATCCACAACAGACAGTCACATAAACAACAATATATTTTGCAATACACAGGTGACCATTTAAAATGAACACAAAAAGAAGATAGACTGAAGTGCTGTTAAACAAAGCACATTTATTTACTAAATAGTAATAGCATTCAATTAAAATAATCCCCATTAAATGCTTCACACTACCTGTGCTTGGATCTATTATTCTGAGGAGCTGCACATTTTCCACTTTACTTGCTTGGAGTTGGTGAGATTGGTATTTTACTCAATATACTGAGGACTCCATTTTTTGGAATTCTTCCTTGCGGATGGCTAGTTAGCCTTGTAATCAGAGCAAGTTTATACAAGTGAGCACTATTGGATTGAGGACTGTATAACATGGATCATTACATTATTGTATGCTAATTATTAAGCGATTATTAGTCTCACTTGCACCATCAACAAGTGTTTAACTCCTTGGGAAGAGTAATTACAGCTAAGACTGAACGTGTAAGTGTGAGACTACTAACTTTGGGCCTGATTCATTAAGGATCGCAACTGCAACAGCACTCACAGTTGGCTGATTATTGTGTACTGCGCATGCATAATTGTAGGACATATGAAGGACTATTAGGTAATTTTTAATTGATGCTTTACCAGATACTGTAGTATATATCTCAATATTGTTGAATCTTTCTTATTGTTATATTTTATTTAAGAAATATGTACGTTTTTGCTAGATACAGGTCGTGTGATCTTTTTTAATTTAATGTTATTACTATTTTAGTAAATAAATGTTTTTTTTACAGCGCTTCAGTCTATCTTCTTTTTGTTGCACAAAACGTACTTTTATCATTGTGGGTTATAAATATTTCCCATATTGGTACCTGAAGCTGCAGCCAATTTGGACTATTGTTTGTATATTTTTTCATTATTGCGAGCTTCCATATTGCATAACTAGTTAGTGCCAAGTTGTTTTCTTTTTTTTGTTTACCATTTAAAATTAGTCAAGATCATTAACCATCTTTCTAGCTTAACTTGCTTTCTGTGGCACAATGTCTAAGGATTTTATAGAGGTAATTAAAAGTTATCTTTCTTTTTAACAACAGAAAAGGTCAAAGTCCTCTCTAGTGGAGCTCAATGAAGGCAACAGCATTTTCAGTTGCATTGAAAAACAAGACACACTGTTTCTCAACTGTTTAGGTCATACCTTATAAACCACAAAGAAATCACATAGAGACATAGTAAATTATAAACAGTAAACTATAGATAACATTGTTACCACTAGCCCTGCAATCATAACTTCCTTTTATATATGGTAATTATTTAAGATCTAAAACACTTTTTTTGTTTATACTGTATAAAGATGTTTCTTTTTTATTTTGAAGTGCTGAAAAAAAGAGATCTGCGCAACAACAAATTATAATGCTCATGGTTCTTAAGCCTTGTCCTCAGGACCCCAAACAGGTCACATTTCCAGGTCACCCAGCAGATGCACAGGTGTTTTCATTACTCACTGACACATTGTAAAAGATTCACAGGTGGTGTTAATTATATTTCATTTATGATTCTGTGAGGAGACCTGGAAAACATGAACTGTTTGGGGTCCCGAGGACCGAGTTTGAGAACCTGTGATGCAGCTGATATGTTAGTGCTATTTGTGCATGATTATGGTGTTTAATATAACTTCAAGCTACCAATATTATACTACACCACCATAGCATTGCAACAAGTACAGTGTAATAAATACATATTGTATGTCAGAGATTTCCAAACTCTGCCATTACTGTCCAGGTTTTAAGGATATCCATACTTGAGCACAGGTGACTTAATTAGTACCTCAGTCAATTTTATTTAACCATTTGGAAACAAGCATGGGTAGCATTAAATCCTGCACTGTAATGGCAGAGTTTGGGAAACTCTGACATATGTTATATACAGTATTAGTAATATTTTAAATGATTATCATTTATAATTTACTATAATGTAATTTTAAAGTATAAATTATAGACTGCATCAGTATTCAAACGGGATGTAGTTATGAGACCGATGGCTGCGATGCTGCCGGTCTAAATCACGATGGGAGATGCCTGACAAGGGACTTAAGATAAGCGTCGCAATACCGATGCCCATCTTAAACCTGATGCCGGAATCCAGAAGGATGCCAGCCCGAATGAGGTAAGTTCAGGGCGCCCTTAGCTGTTAGCTGTGGGAGGGGGAGGTAGATTTACTGTAGGTAGCATAGCAGGGTTAGCGTAAGGTTTGTTTTTGGGGAGATTAGGGTTAGGAACCCCAAGAGGGGAGGGTTAGGGTAGGGTACTACTGGGAGGGGGTTATGGTTAGGCACTAAGGGGGGGAGGGTTAGGTTTAGGCATGTAGGGGAGAGACTTAGGTTTAGGCACTAATGGGGAGGGTTAGGGTTAGGGTGCAGGGTGGGGAGGGTTAGAGTTAGGCTACAATAAGGGAGGGTTAGGCTGAGAAGGGGAGAGGGTAAGTTTACTTACCCAACCTCTGTCTGGATACCAACCATCGGGATTCTGCTGTCGGCCTTTTGACAGGAGGCATTCTGACAGCCAGCATTACATACCGATTCCATTGAAATATAATCTTGCACTGCATACAGTTGGCATCATAATACATACATCTTATATATTAGTAATATTTCTTTAAGATTATGGTTTGCAATCTAATACAACATAAATGAAATGTACAAATAATATACTACACCAGTATTCGTACATAACTTCACACTGCGTTTCCATTTTGTGATTAAACTGGGATTTATAAAATATAATTTATTATGCATTGTAATGTGGAGCTTTGCTTCAGATTATAAATCATAATTTTTCTTTAAATCCACTCAGATTTGTAAAGTTTCTAAATATATGGAAATCCATTTAGCTGCAGCTTAATGCTTTTTGTAATTGATTTTAATTTCCTGTAGACACACTTCTTTTCCGTAAGTACATTTTACATTTCAGCTGGACATGCTTTACTACTCTCCTTAACCGATTTACAGTATGAAAGCTTTCTGAGCTCTTAGTTAAGTTTCACTGTTCATAAATACTTTCAGCAGGTTTTCCATGATGTTTTTTGCTTTCGCAATACAGACTCTTACTAGTTAACTTGCATTACATTCTTTTCATCAACGTTACATAAAGATGAAGGTTAGACCTAGCTTCAAATGTTCGCTGAGATGCAGAAAGAGCAGTAACACTCATTACAGGTAGTTTTAGTACTTAAACCTTTAATAAGAAGAAGTTCTTTATAACTCATAACCAAATTAATACAAAGTTTTCACTGTACTCGAAATACTTGTTTATTCTGATGGTATTTGTCATTTGATTCTTGTTTTTAATAGGAATATAGTAACATGTAGGAATAAATGTGCTTTTATTTTGTTGAAAGGAAAGTATATAAAGTATTATTTTCCTTATGTTACGCTGTTCAAATGCATCATCTTGCCAGGAGTCAGCAGCCTTTTACTATCACTGTGCTTGCGCAAACTGAGCATGCTAATCCAGTTTATATATTGTATATATATATATATATATATAAATATATAATATGATATATAAAATAAAGATTATGCTTTTTTGAATTAGGAAGCCTGGTGAGTGCTGGCAAAAGACTGCCAGGAGAGGAGAGGACCCGGTTCCTTTATTTACTCCTCCAAACCAAGTGTTCATGCCATCTAATGCCATCAGAAGGTGTCAGTTTATAGAAGATGAACGGGTCCATTACATTACATGCAAAAACTATTGTTTCTGCACTTGTAGTGGCCCTGTGCAGCTCAATGAAGAGGCTCCTAAATGAAATATGCTGAACACAAAAGACCACACTGTATTCTGTCTACCCAAATATCTTTGGTAAGATGGAATACAGTATTGTCATTTGTGTTTTTCATCAACACACTTATACTGTACATACATTACTAATAATCTATCACCCTATTGTACACATCTATCTATTAAAACATTTTGTACCAGATGGTATTATGGATTTATGGGAATGGGTGGGAAATTACATACAGTAAGTTAACATTTAATGAGTTAAGTTAAAATAAATTAACATTTTAAATGAAGATTTTGATTTAAGTTTTAACACATTAGAGTGATTGTCATCCTGTGCTAGACAGAACTTGAAAGTCTTTATTTTTTAATTAAAACCTCACTTTACTGGTCCATGTTAAGATTGTGTTGAACTTGTGGCTTCAGTTTTGCAACAATTATTTTAAATTACTTTGAAATCTTACTGAGTATAGTTGATGTAGATTGGATACAAAGAGAATACATTTAAGTAAACAGTTTACAGTAAAATATTTTAGGATGGAAACATTTAGCTTTGTTTCAGTGATTGTATTATGTTACATTATGTTACATTATAATTTCTTTGTCAATGTGACGGTACAGTATCTTGTTGCTTCATGCTATATTTTGATGTTGCTTAAAAATTAGCTAAAATATATATATTTTTTTACTGATTAGAGTTATCTTTATCACCCACAAATGTTCTTCATTGGTATTAATAGCCTTTAAATCAGTATATAAGATGTCCATCATCCACTGGCTTGAGGGATGGGTGGTATTCTAGGATTATGATTAAATAACACCTCTGTGGTTAGTTTTTATATACTTTGGATTTCTTCATCAGTAGAATGCCCAGAGAACCCCTGGCATCTATGTGTGGGATAATTTAGATTTACCTGGCTCCCACTTTAATAGGATTAAACTTCAAAGCAGTAGGCTGGGGCTATATTGTATTCATGTTCTCCCGCCACACATAAATCAACACAATTCGTACAGAATGGAAAGGTATTTTTGTAAGTTGTGTGTCGGGAAACTGGATGAGTATGCAAATGTCTTGATAATACAGACTACGTGAATTATGCACCTCACATGCGGAAATAGGATACTGTGTTGTAAGAAAACATTATGTATTAAAATGAGATTAAGGGGTTGTTCATTCTTGGGGTGGAGGGAGCACAAGAGTTTTTTCACATGGAAAATAACTGTGACACCTTTTGCACAATTCAGGTGCTGCTTATGCGGCATACAAATCACAATAAAATAACAACACTTAAACATAAAACAGTGATGCATGTATTTCTCCTCAATGTCATGAGTCATTTAAGACATAACTAAGCCCCAATGAACAAAAAAAGGGTTGACCAGGAGGCTCTCAGGCAGCTTCATGTTGACATGCCAGTCAGCTGACAAGTCAAATACAGGTGACAGTACCATCCTCTCTGCCTTATAGGCATGATAAATTAATTCTGATATATATGTATATTGCAGTGTGCACATTAAACTGCTAATTCCATCATGTTTTGCTTCACTATAACATAGTGACACCCCAATGGAGAGGCAGACCTGCAAACCACTCAAGAGGTTTCAATGCATCTGTGAGCTGGGTGCTTCGAATTATACTTGTGTAGGTTACCGCGGGAATCCCCAGATAAGTCTAGTTCAAAGAATAAAAATTATGTGGATGAGAGTGGGGGTAAAGTGAGTGGCTTTGGGGGTTGGAAAATTATTCACTAATGAACAAACCTTTACTAACAGTGTACTAGACTGGAAAGAGTTAGCATTATGGCTCAATCAGCTGCAATTAGCACTACCATTTCATAAGAATGAGGACAACATATAAGTTAATTACACAGTTAAATATTGCTCTGGTGTGTAAAAATACTTCTAGTGTACCATTATAGCCTGCAGTACAGCATTGCGGCAAAGCTAACAAGTCCCTGTAGTGTCAGAGGATTTGAAAATCCAATTACTGTACCTTCCTAAAAATGAACACTTAGTTAAATCATGCTAAAAACTTTTTTTGTCTTTGCAATGTCAAACTATAAAAGATGCTGTTATGGACTAGTTGAAAGCACACACATCCCTGCTTTGATACTGAAAATCTGAATATATAATTAATTTCCCAAAAGGACAGTCTTCAAGATTTTCTTCATTTTTAAACAAGTAATGACAATATTATTAAATCTTGTTTTTGAGATACAATCTGAAGTAGAACATTCTCAAAGCGTAGTTTTTTTTTCGTTCTTGTATACATGACACATTTCCCACCAGATGTGATGTAGAGGTTATCTATGTGGCCTATTGTCCAATAATGCTGGCCCCACAAGTGCACATTTAATGTTCACCATACATGGCAAATTATGACCAAATAACAAATATTCAATAATATACTTCTATGGTCTGCCATATATATTTATATATATGGCCACACTAACTATTATCTTCTTGTGTGATGCCCGATTGGTACTGATCCATGCTGGACAGCAATTAAGAATTGAAAAGGCAAGTGGATTAAGGTGTTATGTAACAATTTTTAATGTATGAAGGTGTTATGATCTATCTATTATTAAGTCAGTTTTTAGTCTAATAATTTATATTTAACTCTAAATATCTAAGTTTATTATAAATATAACATAACACATTCACACACTCACCTCTTCAACTACTGTAGCTATCAGGGCCAGCTCCAGGGGTCGGAGCACCCTGTGCCAGCTCTATTCAGTGCGCCCCAACATCGTATGTGACCAAAAATGAGGACATAGCCTAATTACCATTGGCCACGCCATTAGGTTTGGAGGTGTGCCCACATGGCATACCTCCAAATAACGTCAGGCTAGGGGGAGCCTCACTAGCTGGGCTTCCCCCAGCCCTCTCCCATCACTGAATGGATGCCACACGCATGTGCGCAGCATCCATTCAGACTTCAGCTGTGGTGGTGGGGTTCCCTAACCTCCTTATTTCACCATCCGTGGGCCACGGCCCATGGGTGGAACAGCGGGACAGTACTGTCCCGCTGAAATTGGGATGTTGGGGAGGAGTGCGCCCTCTATGGGCGGCGCCCCTGTTCAACCGCACTGTTCGAACACTCCTAGAGCCCGTCCTGGTAGCTATCCTTAAGACCACACTCTGTAATTGGTTAATAGTGCTAAGAGGCTCCTGCAGTGAACTTAATTAGATAGATGTATGGATCAATGCAAACACCCTTGATTAAATGAAAACACACCTGAACAAATGATTCTATCTATCTATCTATCTATCTATCTATCTATCCATATACATGTGTGGGTATATGTATAGATATATACTTATACTGTATAATAGCATATTGGACTGAGCAAATGCTGGGTCTCCCTTCTCCCCTGTGTGTGTTTTTTTATAAGGTTGCCATGAGTGTATTAGCTTAAGGCAAATTTCAGAAATGAATAAAATAAGCATTTGGCACTTATCTAGAGTATGGAAGCTATATACAGGGGCGTACTCTATCTATAATGGTGCAGGGTGTGCGGGGGGGGCACACCACCCACCCATATTTTGTAATACTTAGCTCACCAAAGTCCTGCATCGACTGTAGCAGCCCTGCACAAAACGCTTGGAAAATGGCCATCGCTGCCATTTACCTGGCGTTTTGTGCATGCACAGTGGGAAAATTGCCACGAAAATGGTGGCCGCATAATTTTCCCAGTGACCTGAGCATGTGCAGTAGACTCTGGGCACAGACTAGTTCACAGAGTCTACTGCCACCAGGAAGAGAGGAGGGGCCCGCCCCAGATGGGGAATGCACATGGCCCTCTCCTCTCTTTATACGCCCCTGGCTATATATACACACATTCTAAATCAAAATAGTGTTATAGCTTTAATTATCAACCACAGCCCCACTTCATATTATAAACCCAAATACCCTGATAATGTTATAGCTCTAATTACCTCTCATAACTCTTTCTTGCATAATATCCAGTGACATCCTGAAACATGCTCACTGGAATACTGCATGCCAGGTTATTCAGTTCCTCAGTTGCCAGCTTCTATCTGAGAAACAGAGTGGAAACTACAACTCCCAAAAGGCTTTGCATCAGAGGACTTGACAGTTTGAGGAGGTGGTGCCACTGGTTGCATTCTTTATGGCCTCTTAGCATGGACATGAGCATAGTGATGGCCACAAATGCTTCTTACTTGTGAGGGGTGAAAATAGCAGTGACCATCGCTTTCCTCCTGATTGTCTATTTCCAACTTCTCGCAGCCAATGAAAGTCTCTTTATGTGGGGATGGCAGAAAAACATCAGGACAGGTCAGTGGACAGATGGGACAGGCCGAACCTCCAGTAAGGAAATGAAAGAGAGTGAGACAGAAAAGAGACACTAAGGGCCAAATGTAATAGAGTGAGAGTTTAGAAAAGTGAGAGTTTCTGACACTTTTTAAACTTTGCCAATGTAATAGAGTCCAAAAACAAAGTAACAGAGTGAACTTACATGTTTTTTTAGACTTAAAAACCTCTCACGATTTAAAATCTCATTCAGATGTTTTCCCATTTTGAAGATAAAACTCAACCAATGTGAGAGTTTACTGCTAAACTCTCACATTTTCTAAACTCTCACCCTATTACATTTGGCCCTAAAGGTCCAGTAAGAGGGAACAGAATAAGTAACAGAGTATAACATTGATAGGATGAATGAGTTACAGAGAGACTGCCAGGCACAGTGAGTTTCACGAAGAGAATCAGGAAAATTGAGAGGAAAATCGAGAGAGATTGACAGAATATTTGCCTGCTCTCTTGCAATGTCCTGGGGACTCCCAAATTTTGGGGAATCCCCACAGACTCTGGGGAGAGTAGGTCACACTACCATATCCTAAATGAGCAGTTTGGAGGCTCAATTAGGCAATTTTCAGAGGATTAATAGCATTTTGCCATGGGTCTAACAATTGAAGGCATGAGCTCGTCCTCCACAGTTATCTCTTGCATATCCACTCTGGGAGCCCTCTCTATATATTCATATTTATTTGAAAGCATTATTCTTCTATTTACATATGATTGAGTTCGATTTTCTTCAGTGGTACACTTGATTGTTGTTAGAGTGTCCATTTGTTTGTTTCTGAGTTGTGGTGCATCGGTAGCAAATTTACAATTGTTAATAAGGATGTTGTTTTAAGATTCTCTGATCAGGATACAGGATTTGTTTAACTACTGTATGTAGCAGAATAAATTGCAAGTAAAGAACATGAACATACAGTAGGTTATATTAAGAACTGTTTGAACTAAAGAAGGAGGAGAATGATTTTTTTTTAGAATGTAATATTTGTCTGATCAACACCGTATTAAGCATATCCCTTTGTGTTTTAAGATTATAAACTTTCTCACATTTATAGGAATTACCGTAGCTCTCTAGGATTATAAAATAGCACTGTGTGGCATTGCTAACAAAGCATCCTTAAAATGGATTTTATTCATTGTGTACGTGTAAAATCCATTTAAAAATGTTGCTGAATTTGAGCAAATGTACCTGTACAGACTGCAGATTAGTAGACAAAATGTTTGCTTAAATTAGACATTCAGGACACTAAATTTAAAGTGAACCCAATTATTTTTAAAGAGATAAAAGTTGAGAAAGTAGCTGCTGACAAAAACAAAAAATAGGGTTTCCATGGTGGCTTTCTGGATTATCAGATACTAAAATTAGATGGATACTATACGTATTAGAAAGCTAAATATACTGTTTACACAAGTTCAGGTAAATCTTCCTCTGAGTTGAAACACAACAACTAAAATTCTATCCTCACAGAATAATTTATAGAAAAATACTAGTGCCTCTCAAGTGAGCTACATAGGTAGAAAGAATTGGTGCGTCCTGCTGTCATTCATGGAAAGTGCCATGGTTATTTAAGAAAACACATCATCTTATGAAATATGTTTTCCAAAGCATTAAAACTCAATTGCCTTTATTTGTTACATGTTAGTTCTTTTGATAAAGTGAAAAGCAGCATTTAATCAATCAGGCTGGGCTGGTCACAATATATAGTAACAAGGAAAATCAAATTGTTGGCAACCAGACCCAACATGTATCTGTAGCTTTTTTTATGAGGGAGGTTGAAGATGCAAGAAAACAAGCATAAACCCTTGCAAGGACGGCCACACTAAAATGTACAAAAAAGGCCTAGGTGCGAGGGTGAGTAATATTAATAAAGTAATGGTTCCTGAGGCTCTGATAGAGATGGTAGGCTCAGCTCCCTACCTGTCTGTAGAAGGTGCGAGCAAGGTCAGTTTTAAGTGCAAATTACAAGCCGAGATGACTAGCTGTGTTAGACCTCCTTTAAGCTGTTCATTATGCAGGGATAGCCGTAGGAGTCTTGATAAGGCACAGTGAGTGGAGAGGATCAGCAGTAGAGATGGATAGATAAATAAAACAATTACACAAAGAGTCAAAATACGTACATTAAAAACTCATCTTACTTCAGTATCATTGAAGTCCGATGAGAAAGTTACAATATATACTATATCAGTATAATGGGGGGGGTTATTAGGGACATTGACATTGAACATTGATCCTTACACCATCTGTGTTTTTGATGTATTTTATTTATGTTCATTTGTGTTTACAGTATATTAAAAGATGCACATGAAAGTACATAAAAATGGGATTATGATCTCCAGGAAATGATTTGTACATTCAAGGCTTAGAATCTATTTGTAATAACCCATATTTCAAATGTCTTGTTATACAGTGTTGAGCACGTAAATGTCATGCAAATGATTCATATCGTCAATAGCTTATGCAAATAATATCACAACTGTTAAATCATATGGAAATTACACAGTGCTTTTAGAAAATATCCTCTGCATACTGTAAACTGAAATATAGGTACAGTATAGGAAAGTGTAAAGCATATTACAAAAATACAAGCCTGCTACTGAATATAATGCAGATGTAATTATCATAATTTGCTTTTACTATCATTGCTAATCCATTAACTACTTTCCATTTGTATTGTATATGGTTTCATCATGTTAAAAAGCCAATAACATACTTAGAACATAAATATGGTAAAATTATTTTAATTTGAATTAAGCCACTAACATGTACACTTTTAGAAAAATATGCTTTTAGTCTATTGTATATTATATATATTTTTCTTATACATTGGATTAAATTTATCAAACTTCGGATACACATAAAGTGGAGAAAGATAAAGTACCAACCAAACAGAATTACTGTAGCACACAAATAAGGATTTATAGGCATATGCTCTTTTTGCAGAACATGAAACAATGACCTTTTTTAAAGCAGCATGAGGATGTTTCTGGAGTCTTGATATGGTTGTTCTACACATTGGCACAGATGCCGAGTTGAACATATATCTCTTTGCGGATTTTATCTCACATGTGTTCGCATTGAGCAAATTTCCGTAACCAAGCATACTGAAGTATGAGTAAGGGGTCTTATGCATTTCAGTCACTCCTCCACTTGAAACTGAAGTGGCATACACAGGGCCGCCATCAGGACTCACGGGGCCCAGTACAAGTGGATCATACAGGGCCCCCACCCTCTCCCAAAGCCCTGAGGGTGTAAAAGTGTAGTGTAGAGTGCTGAGTGATTTAATAAATGAGAATCATACTTACCTGGTATCCTTAGATTGTGGCATTAAACTTGGTTGTGCTTCCCCTTCATCCATGCCTCTTCTGATCACCAGCCAACAGCCATGGTTCTATGTAGAACATTCAGGAGACGAGGATGGACAGACATAAGGAATGGAGATGTGGTAGATGAGGGGGTAGAAAGTTGTGGCATAAGAGGAAAGTGAATAATGTGGACAGACAGCAGAAAAAGATTTGGGAACAGATGGGATGGGTAAAAAGATGGCATAATGCAGTCCTGACCAACCTGTGACTTTACAGCTGTTGTGAAACTACAAGTCCCAGCATGTTTTACCAGCTAATCACAGGAGTGTATTCTGGGTCTTGTAGTTTCACAACAGTTGGAGAGTCACAAGTTGGACAGGTCTGGAATGTGACACACAGGAATAAAGAAAGTAAAAAGGTGTTAAGAGTCACACAAGTGGAGTGGATGCAGAGGCATTCATAGGGAGGGAAGGAGCTGCATAGGTACACATGGGAAGTGGAATAGAAGCAATGGCACAATTGGGATTTGCAGTAGGAGGCAGAGGCACTAATGGGAAGTGGAGGGGATAGAGGCACTCATGAAGGTGTGAGGCAAAATCACCCATGGAGTGGGATGTGGAGGGGCAGAGGCACACATACTCAGCTACATAGAGTTCACTACAGTCAAATACAGTGTACAGACAGGGGAGAGAGACAGGGATAGATATCATGGTGGTAGGGAGAGAACATAGAGCTGCAGACACAAGAAATGAGATCCATGTACTTACTGGGCTGTGTCTGCAGCGTTCTTCCTGCGCTGTGAGGATTTCAAACCACCTGACCTCCAGGCTGCAGTATGGATCACAGATATGCTAGGGGAATCCAGCACCTGACAGCACTAGCTTGTGTGCTGCTAGTGATGTCTGGAGAGTTAATGAATGACTCATCACAGCTTAGCTGTGCGATGATTCATTCATATAACTCTCCGGTAAGCACTACAGCAGCATCAGCTGTCCCGTGTGACAAGTAATTAATTAGCAATCAACTCTGCCTGTGGCCGGGCACCTCAGCTGTCCGGGCCCTGTACAGGAGTACTGGCAGTCACCCCTTGATGGCGGCCCTGGGCATACATGTCTGTCTTGGGAGGTTTCAGATAGGCAAAGTTGCAGATTATGGAGAGATGTATCAAAGTTTGGAGAGAGATAAAGTGTAGAAATATAAAGTACCATCCAATCAGCTCCTATCTGTCATTTTAAAACACATTCTGTAAAATGGCAGTTAGAAGCTGGTTGGTTGGTTTGTTGGTCATTTATCTCCACCTTATCTATTTTAAACGTTGCATACATGTATATATAGCTCCATGTGTAAGGTGTCTGACTGCAATGTGAGAGGTTATGAGTTTGAGTCCCAGGTATGACAGTATTGAGAATTGTGTGTAATAAATGAGGTTGTAGCTGAAGGTGCTCATATGACTGTCAATGTTGAGACGTGCTGGGTTCCAGTTAGTACTGTTTACAAATGTATGATTTAAAATAAAGGCTAATGTAACTGAATGACAAGGTGCTCTCAAGTTAAATGCACCAATATATTCAAATGTAGCACTTGTGGTATCAATCAATACATACTTCCCAAAAAAACCATCACAAAGACTTTTAGACCTTCTTTTATGATCTCTGACTAATATCATTTGATACAGTTTCTTTAGATCATGCTTAATTTTCTTAACAGATCTGTAGATTTTTTTTAAAGATAAACATCACACCATAAGAGTCTCCTATTTTGTGCATAACCCTGTAACCCTAGTCTTTTTGTCCCTTTCACTTCATTTTCTTTCCTCCCTACCCTTCTTGAATTTACTCCCTAAAGTATTCTACAGTATGTACAGTATGTAATCTTTTGGACTTGCCTGTCAGACAGATGCTCTCACATCATCTTAAATTATGTACAGTATGTCTTTTTCAGATGTATTGTACTACTGACTACCATTCAACTGATGTTGACCATGCTTTATTACATTATTTAAAAAAAATGATCTAAAGAATAAACAGC
The DNA here is from genome assembly GCA_031769625.1 of Taudactylus pleione. NCBI lineage: Eukaryota > Metazoa > Chordata > Amphibia > Anura > Myobatrachidae > Taudactylus > Taudactylus pleione. Next base: position 2,050,294 of record JAUIMM010000384.1, read on the forward strand.
TGATAATTAATCAAGACAGAATTGTAACAAATAAGGCATTATTAGCTGCTAAGTTTTGCGGCTAGATCACAACTGTGTGAATTGCCTCATTAAGACTCAGAGGATAACCATTGATGTGGGTGGTCAATCAAAATACCTACTGTACATGTTATGGTTAATATAGCCAATAACTGTATGGCCTCTCATTACAAACTAAATGAATTTATGAATTATTAATTAGTAACTTGTCTTCAGAAAATAGAGGCAGAGATGGTTAAATTTGTTGAAAGTTTATGGAGATTGGTAGAAAAATGGGAAATCCTAATCACAAAATTTGTGTTTTCAATAAGGACATCAGAAAGATCAGGGGTACCACATAAATGTTCTCTGTGATTCTTTCTTGTCAACTCATTCTCAACCCCAGTGACATTTATAAAGTCACAAACACCTAAAATTGTCATCTTTTGTTCTTTCAGCCCACTAAATCAGTAAGGATGCACTGCAAATATTCAATGACAATGCTTAATTCATATCCCAGTTCTGCAACAGTTATCTCATATCAAATTAGACCTGATGTGAATGGACAAATAGAGGGGTCTATTTACTAAGCAGTGTTAAGAGACAGAGTGAAAAGTGATAAGAAAGTGATAAGGTGCCAGCCAATCAGCTCCCAACTGTCATTTTTCAAACACAGCCTGTGAGATGACAGTTGGGAGCTGATTGGCTGGCACCTTATCACTTTCTTATCACTTTTCACTCTGTCTCCTAACACTGCTTAGTAATTAGACCCCATTCTCTGTAAAGCGCTGTGGAATATGTGTGCACTGTATAAATGACTTGTAATAAATACCATATCTACAGCAGTAGTGCATCCTCTGTCAATATCTGAAGTCCCATACTGGGTTCTCTTCTTGTGATCACTCATTTACTAAGTAAACTATTTATGACCAGTTACACTAAATATAGCCTCTAGCAGTAATTTGCATGACACACCAATGCATGGATTTTTCTTTGTAAGAGTGATCATCACAGCTCACACTCTACACAGTAGAGATTAAACCTGCCGCACATCCTCAGACACCACTTGAACATCCCAGTTTAGAAAAAGTGACATATTACAATTGTTTTCACCCATCAGGTTAATCCTGATAGACAAGCAGTGTGCATTCATAAATCCATACAAAGCCAGCTCACTGACATTTTAAAATGCTTTTACACTCTTTGCTGCAATGTAATAAAGTCAAACAAGATATATCATTCTGAAAAGATGAATTACATGACAACAACCAAAACCAGAGTAAAGGAAACAACATTTTACAAACAACTCATGTCGTAAGTCTTTTTCTCACATGTCTAGTCTACAAATGTCAACATTAAAATATATAGACTGGCAATTATAGTACACTAGTTTTTCATAGCAACCAAAAGTCCTTCTTTAATGCTGATGGGCACAGTCTGATTCTAGACCTAAAGATAAATGGTATTGATGTCACTGATGCAACTCTGTTTGCACTGAATACTAACAGAAAGTAAATATTTATAATATTACTGTATACTACTACATGGGATAAAAAAGAAAAAGCGTAATATTGATGAAAGACTTTAACTAGATGATTGATAAATATATGAACACATGTAGGCAAAAAATATTGTCTTTTATATAAATGACTGGCTTATTTGTAACATTACTTTAACAAACTGGTTATGGTGAATGTTTGGAGAACATTCAATCATGGTATGATAGAATCTTTTTTTTATTAATTTCCTTAATAACTTTTTTTAAGAAAAGATTATTTGTTAACAGTATGTCAGTGTCGGAGTAGATAGGGGTCTATGTACTAAGACTTGGAGAGAGAGAAAGCGGACAGAGAAAAAGTACCAACCAATCAGCTCCTAAGTGTCATTATTCAAGCCTGTAAAGTGACAGAAGCTGATTGATTGCTACCTTAACTCCGTCCACTTTATCTCTCTCTCCAAGGCTTAGTACATAGATCCCTTAATCATTCCCTATATTATTTTGGTAAAGATATTTGCAAGAGGAGAGGACCATGACCAAGATGTCCTCCGTTACCTCTGCTTCCTGCTATGGCAACTTAGCCTCAATCCAAAGCACTACAAGTTTCTTGTGATCACCATCATTATCATCATTGTTTATCAATAAGACATTTCAAAACTCTGTAGCACCCAATATAAATGGGACATAATTTGAAGGTGCAGAACATAAGCTGGGCTCATTCACAGTGTTGGACTGTTGCATGAAGGGAATGCAGTGGTAGGGGCACATGCATTAATGGGTGTGGCCAGCCACTAGAGGGAGTGTAGCCAGCCACAACAGAGGCTTGGCTAACCATTAGAGAATGCACGATCTCTGCTCTTTGAAAAATAGATATAGAATATGCTGATAGTGCATGCATTGTAATGTACCACATTGATTACAGCAATGCACTGTAGTGAATACACCATAGTCCTGGAAATGCAGTGTAATGCAACATATGTGTAATAATTAGGCACATGATGGTGATCATATCTATATATACCACACTAATGCACTGTATGTGTGATAGGAGACACTGGTACTGACCGACCAGTGTCTAAAAATTAATGAGAACTGCTTTAGTCTAGTAAAGGTAAAATACATGCCTGTGTAAAAAAAACCTATGTAAGCCCTTAACACTGGATGACTTAATTGTAGGTTAGTAAATGAATTCAGAGCTACAATCCCATTCCAAACACTGTCAGGAACTGTGGGCCTGATTCAGAGCCGGACGCTCTTTAAGAGCGCTCGCTCTGAATCAAGGCTTTTTTTTGTGGCCTCCTGGCCGCTCGCTAAGCTGTGGGCGACCACCCATAGCTTTTGCGGGTGGCCAGGTGATGGTTGCGATGGTCGCGACCATCGGGGCTTGCGACAAAACCATTGTGGTAGGGTCTCGTCCACGCCAAACCCAGAGCAGAAAGCTGGGACTGACATCACTGGTGCCTCCCACAAATGGCAGGCACTCCTTCGGGAACGCCTCCATTTGTGTAGTAACCCCCCCGCCTGGCCTACAAAATGGGGCAAGCTGTCGATCAACATCGACAGCCGCCCCTTTTGTAGTGAGTCCCGGAGTGCGCCGCGCGTGTGCAGTACCCCACCATTGACCTGCTTGCGAGTGTTATGCTCCACCAAATAACTGATCATCTAGTAGAGTAACAATGTATCATCTGAGTGCATTGTCTGGAACCTGATGCATAAAGAAGAGGGTGGTCCCTCATGCAGCGGGGCCCACCAGGGATTTCCCCTGTACCCCTGTGTGCCAGTCCGATTCTCTTCAGGGGTAACTTACTACTGACACTGGCTTGATAATATCGAATGTGCACTAAAATTGACAAATGATTGTGGAAAATGTTTGGGTTGGTTGTAAATACTTTGAGGCACTTAACACATATGTGCCTTCTTATACTATGCAAATGCTATATTTTGATTAATATTATATGGTATAAGTGGTTTAATAAATCTGGTATTGATCTAAACCTTTTGCAAACTGTTAAGTCCCTACTTTCCAGGTTATTACAATGGCATAAACTTCAATTATTTTGATTGAGATAATAGTTTCTGTCCAAAACATATTTAGAGCACTACCAATTACTTGCATAACTTCTTGAAGATGTCCAAATACATATATTTAAATTTAATGGTCATAAAAATACCTAGAATACAGTGAAATGTCTTAAAGCCATTACAGTGATGTTAGGTTGCACAATAAGCTAAAATAAACCTTGGATCACAAATAAAACAGGTACTGTATAAACTTATTTCTTCCAATTTTAGACAACCAGAATAATAACCACAGTTGATCTAAATAATAATACATGACAATAAAAATACAAAGGGCATATATATATATATATTGATATACTCTATATATATATATATATATATATTTATAGAGAGAGAGAGAGAGAGAGAGAGAGAGAGAGAGAGAGATACACACAGCTATTTGTAGGCACTAAGGGGCTTCTTGTAAAGGTAAATCAGCTTTTATTGTCCTACGTTTCAGGGGTCAGACCGTTGTCAGGGAAACAGAGCAAATGCGCATATACACATATTTATACACACTAAGGACATTACCTGATTATGGACATAGTTGCCTCCGAATAGCTGTGTACAATTGGGTTATTGACCTGTGAAAGGCACAAGAGCGAATATACCAACTATACTTTATAAGCAAGTGTCGGATTAATGGATATATATATATATATATATATATATATATTAATAAAACTAGTGAATACAATACAATTTCCAACAAATGGGTATCTGTATTACATACACCTCTGACTCTTTCTAGTAATATACTGTATAATAATATATTCTAATTTCACCAACCTATTTCACAATTAGTGAACCATATAACAATATTTGCAAAGAAAATGTGAAGATATAGTTAGTAAATATTTGCATTTTCACCTACTTTTGTAGAAATTAAGCTTTGGGGTCATTCATCATGAAAGTAACACTGGAGATATCACAGATATCTTCTGCTTACCTTTCTTTTCCGATGTGGCCCACTGTCCCCATCTACTAGTATGGAGACCTAAATTCATCAAGCTCTTAAAATACAATATTTTACGGAGCTTGACTGTAGGAGCATTCACCATTTACAGAAGGCGTTTGCTCTCGCACACCTTTTGGATCCCTCTGCCCCTGTCCGGATTCTTCCGCTGGACGCTGGGGATTTGTATGCCTGCATGAATGCTAGTTCATGCAGGTGTACTAGCACCAAGTCAGACTTTGCAGTGCTAAGTTTCACTGCTATGAAAGTAGCAATGAAAATATTCGTGGAGACAGATTATTTTCGGGTCAGCTATCTCCGCGGCGGAGCAATGATGAGTTGCTCTTGCTCTCAGTGTGAAGTTAGAACGTTAATAACTGGGGTCTGTCCAGACCCCATAATTAACATTATGAATAAGAGAGAAGACTAAAAATGGACCCTTTTGTTGGAACACACAATAAAGGACATAACTATTTGACCCCTAACAAGTTCATCATAATAATAATAGCAACTGAAGAAAGTATGAAGTAAGTATGACAAATGTAGTGTACTATAAATGTGTAAATTTGTTATGGTAGAATGTGCAACATTTGATACGCATAGGCATCATCAGTGCAAGCTTTCAAGGTGTCGTAGGTTCCCCCAAAATCCTCCACCCAGCCCCTCACATACACAAGTGACTAAATATTTTTAGATTTATATTAACAAAATAAATGATAAAAATAATAACACTAGAACAATAATAGCAATAACATTAACACTTTTTACAGGAAATGTACTTGAAGTGCACATTAGAAATTAGATCTTTACTTTCTGAATGAAGCATGAGTGCATACCTGAAGTGGATCACCCATAAAGTGACTCAGACATTTCCTTGCAAGTAATAATTTGTGAGTGTCACTGTCAGTCAGCCTATTTTTTCCATTATACTGTACACTGTTCACATACAATCAGCGGTGGATCCAGAAAAAAATGACAGGGGATGGGTTGGGCACCAACACAACATATACCTGCAAAGTATTTTGGTTGGGCCAATATATAATTTTGTTTTGGCACCTCAAAATTAAAGATGGCCGCTCTATACAAAAAGAATGTTGTGACCACCACACAGTACAGAAAGAATACTAATTATTGACATACAATACAGAGAGGATATGTGTTACCACCATACATTACAAAGAGCATTTTTTACACCACCATACAATTCAAACATCATTTTGATAGTGCCATACACTTCAAAAAGCATTTTGTTTGTTTGTGATTTCAGTTTGCAATATAACACAGACAGCAAACTAATGGAGAGAGCATTTTAATACTGCCATACAATACAGAGCATTTTTGAGACTACTATACAATAAAGATAAACTTTTGTGACTGCCATGCAATAGTGAAAGCATTTTTGTGACCACCATAAGATACTGAGAAAAATTGGGACCGCCAAACAATGTCATCTCATTATTAAATTGACCCTCTGAAAAATCATGAACTCCTTCAGCATCATTGTAATCCAATTTATATTTGTTAACGCCCTCATCCCCACTAAAAATAATTCCAACACATCATCAATTTATTAGATTATATTCATTAGGCCTCTCAATCTTATAAAAATACCTTTTCAACTCCAATAAAACATTAAACCAACCAGACAGAATTAACCACTTCATCCTCCTAATAAAACCCACATAGCTAACTCCCTTATACTTATTAACTTTCCTGAGCTATGTCCTTCCCATCTCCCACACCAGGCCCCCAGCTCCACTTAACTGTAGCTGATCTTCTCCGTTGTATTGTCACTTGTAGCCACAGGAAGCAAGTCCCACTTGGCAGTGTGTAAGAAGAGCCACTTGGAAAGAGGCAGGCAGCCTTAGCCCAATACACTAATTTTTGATAGCATAGTAGTCTTACAAGATTCTCAGCAAGTAGGTAAGAACAGGGTAGAAATTGTGCAGGAAAGCAAGGAGTAGGGGGTGAGAGGGAGTGTCATCACAGGGCAGATCTGCCCACATCTGGCAATCCAATGTTTTGGTAGCCCAATCAGCTAAACTTTTAAAGAAATTAAGAGCGCTAAGCAAAGGTCTGGGTGCCTGGGCAGCACTTTCTGCATCACAGCACTTGGAATGTCAGTCATATGACTATCAGTGAAGTGGCCAGCCCTGGACCAGAGACTGGAGGTAGCAGTGGCTACAGCTGATAAAATTTCAGGATGTCGCCAGTGTCATGTAGATGAAGGATGTCTCTCAGAGATACCCTTCATTATTGTGGCAGGAGGGCTCAGTGGCAGCCCCAAGTTCCCTATGAGTGGCTTTGTCTAAAATATATGTCCTACAGCCATTAATAGCCAGAAAGTTATTCATGAAAAATAAATATGGTAAACCAACATAACAATGCACATTTCAGTGTCCGCCTGCTAAATTACTGTTAATGATTGGTTGCAAAAATATCTCATAAGATGATTTAACATGGACAGCAGAGACAGAGAAATGTATGTATAAAATAAATATCTATATATACGTATATATCTATCTGACTAAACATATTTTATTTATCCTATGATCAGTATTCTTTTGTGACAGCTCTGATTGGTCCTATCAACACTTACATTATAATAAGAGCCTACTACAATACACCTAAAAAACTTGCATAAAACATCTAGCTCATATTTTCCAAAAGTATTATATATATATATATATATATATATATATATATATATATAAAATAGTATTGTTAGTGTAGAATTCTATTCTCAAACACATTGGGAAATCTTATATATTTTGGGTTTGGAAACAATTAATGCATTCTGTAGATTCTGACTTTCCTATAACTGAAAGTGCATAAATAAAATATACATTTATACATAATTTAATAGATTTAATTCTTTACCATTTTTGCAGATGGGACAGCACTGATCTGGCTCATAGACTGGGTCCACACACTCAGTCTGAGGACATGCTGACACAGTGCACATAACTTCGCCATTTGGGTCACAGCGACATTTCTCACAAGGGGAAACCTAAAACAGAAAATTGTGCTCATGATAATTATGTCAATTTATAGAGAGACATTATACAGTACATAGGACATGAATTAAAGTGCATACACACACAATGATTTTTTGAACGATTATCGATAAACAATATAGATTATCGTTCATCGTTGAAAAAATCGTTAACTTTCTAAGCTAAAACGATGAACAATTATTGTTCATGCGCGTTCATGTTTGTAGTTTGTACTTTGTAGTTCAGTGAGATTTACCAACTCAACGATTTTCATTAAGGGAATATGCAAAAATGGTTTGTAGTTAAAAAAAAATCGTTCATTACATTTAGTAAATTAACAATTTTAGTAAACGATTTTGGTACATTTTTCCCTTGAAAAAATGAACGAAAATCGTTTACTAAAATCGTTCATTTACAAAATCGTTGTATGTGTATGCAGCTTTAGAGGTAAATAATATGCTGATAATATTGCAATGTTTGCGCAGTTAGCCAATTTTTTTTGTACAGTGCAGGCATCTGAGTCACACTGCGCATGCGTCACAATGGTTTACTAATTGTGGCTGTAGTGAGTACTTGGATGCAGAGTGATTGACAGTCTGTGTGCATTTTCGGGAAGTAACAGGGAGTGGCTAGACAAACTTGGATGTGTAGGAAGAACTGTGTTTTGTGGCCGTGTCAGCGACTGCATTTTTTGTATACAGTTGCACTGGTCCCGGCAGCTTAGTTGTAACAGACATTCACAGGCAGGCACTATCATTACTACTCATGTTTAGGTGGAGATTTATCAAAACTTGGAGAGAGATTTAGTGGAGAGAGATAAAGTACCAACCAATCTGCTTCTAACTGTAATTTTTCAAATGCAGCCTGTAAAATGACAGTTAGAAGCTGATTGGTTAATAATTTATTTCTCTCAACTTTATCTCTCTCCAAGCTCTCCAGTTTCCCCCTTAATGATCACATTCTTATTCCTGTTGTAGCTGTTGGTTTCTCACTGTGGAAATTGGAGTCCGATAGAGGAGCTCTGATTGGTCACAGTCACTTTAAATACTGATCTGTGGTAGGCACATGTTGCCAGTTATAATGTTCAGACCTATCTGTACCTGCTTTTTTTTTCAAGCATTTTCACTATTATGCCTGTTATTCTCTTAATATTGGCTTGTTTGAGATCACTTTGTTTGATGTTGCCCCCAAAAAGGTTGTTTACTAACCACATTCTCATGCTGCCTGTCCTTAACCTCACTAGTTTCTCATTTTGCTTCTTAGCTACCTGTTCTGACCATTTGCCCATACTTTTATTATATTATATTTTATTCAGACAGAGAGAGACCTAACTACTCTGCTTCTCAGGGAAGAGAGGCAGTGGAGGGAACATGTGTGGGTGTTGTATAGGAGTATTGAGTGTGTGTGTGTGACTTGCATATGATACTCTGTGTCTGAATGTTAGGATAAAATCAGGTATTAAAGGCTCTGAGAGGCATGAGGGGAGCAGTTTGAGGTGTAAGGATGTCAGTGGGTGAGATGTACTAAGGTTGCGGTGACCATTCCGCCAATCACCAATATACTAACTTATGCGATTAGTATCACAAAGGACAGCTCTTGCGTTAAGAGCTGCCCTTTGCAAAGCAGCCGATGCCGGGTGAGGGGGTCTCCATGGGATCTTGTCCCCTCCGAGCCTGGAAACTTCCTGCTGGTGACCTGTGCAGGGAGTCCCGGGCTCCTCCTCCCTGCACCCGGAAGCAGATTAGGAGGAGGAGGAGGCGGAGGACCCAGGAGGAGCACAGCCGGCAACCATGGAGAGTCAGGTGAGTGGTGGCCATTGCTGGGTGATGGCAGGGTGGTGAGGAGGTGACAAAGCGTCTGGTGTGTGGTGCGGTAAGAGCCCATAGGCTTCTATAGGGTAACACCATTGTACACCATTGTTTTGGATACTTGTTCAACCTACACAGAGGCATAGCCATGTAAAGCTTGGGTTAGCCATATCCAGCATCCTGCCCCCTCCCCCAATCATTAAAAATAACTCCTGAACAGTGAATGTACCTACCACAGGTGAAACCCAGAAGTCTGGCAATTATTACTCAGACACACACATTTTTTTTTTAATTAAATTTTAAACTTTACTGTTTTCACGTTTCAACATTTGAGGTTGGACATTCATGTTTGAGATTCAACATTTGTAATAAAAAAATTGCAAAAATGTATGACTTTTAGATGAATGTGATGGATTCATATGTGAACTGGATAGCACTGTCATACCTATTTTGAATCTCGCCCATTTCCTCTAAAATAAATTTTTTCTCATCTGCTACTATCTTTACTGTTCACCACAGCAGTCACAAACTACACCAATTATCTTTCCACCCTCCTATTTATTTGTTCATCCAACAATCAACTGCATACTAATATCCCTAATACAACTATTCTGCCTATTTCACACTTCCTCACTCTCTCACGCTACTTCTTCTCTCATGACCTACTTCTCTGATTGGTATTCACTGCCAGAATCACCAATATGGTTTCTGTAAACCCTGATTCCTCATGGATGGTCTGCAAAGCCTTATACAGTACCTTAATAGACAGCCAACTAAGCCCCCACTACTATGTGTAGCTGACAGGTTTGTAAGCTGTCTAGAAATGGAGTTTGTACAATGTGGTTAGCAATGGCATTTGCACAAGTTAACCACAGCAATGTGACTTAAAATGAACTCTATGCATATGAGCCACAGTACAGTTCAATATAGTATATCTGTGGAAATTACTCAGGACAATGTGGTATCAGTGCAATGTGCTTGTCAATAGGGTCTGCAATACAGTATGATTATGTGGCTAATAATGCAGTTGGGGCAATGGAGGGGTGAGTAATGTAAGAACATAAAAATAAATAAAAAATGCTTAACACAATGGCAGAGCAAACACATGAGGATAGAAGCACACACACATAAGCACATTCCATATATGCATTACAGCATAACAAACAAGCAGACTCAAAACAAACACACTTATGCTGGCCATACATGGCCAGATAAAATGCCTATCAGACCGACAGACATTTTATCTGGCCGGCATTACAGCCGCAGATGTCCGCGGCATACACTGTGAGATTTCTCTCACAGTGTATTAGCCGACATCTGCGCTCCGCCCCCGTTGGAGGAGACATTTCCCTGTTCCTTCCATGGGAAGGAACACAGGAAATGTCTGTCTGTCGGCAGCGGCTGGGCATACACATTCCGATGCGGCCGACAGATTACCTCTAAATATCTAATCGGACGGGCATGCTGGACAATCCGGCATGCCCGACAGAGCAATATTTAACCCTCGGTCGCCCCCCCCCACATGCTACAATTATCGGGGCAATCCGCGGATATTGGGCGGATCAGCTCGATAATTGAAGCGTGTATGGCCAGCTTTACAGACAGGTGAACACAAACACACAACATAATTCTTTAAATATTTACAGTTGTATTAACATTCAATGAATGTTTTCTAGAATAAAATTGGACCCTTATATTTATACTTTCCTTCATAAAAAGTTATAAAACAATGTCATCCTGAAATTTCACAACTGAATTAGTGGAGAATTTTATAAGCCAGTTCCATCACCCAAATGCACAAAACCAATTACATGAAAGAGTAATAAAAGCTAGCCTAGAACACATGCTTTCATTACATATTTTATGCAATTACTTGCAAAACTCATTATCTCAAAGTTACAGTGACAACTAAGAGTTGCATTCTGACTATGACAGAAGCCAGGAAACTAATGGTAAGTTTACGGGGAAAGAAGTGTAAATATGAATTAATGAGAATCAGAGTATTCTGCTTATATTAGCTAAAGTGGAAGTGCTAATTTATGTTACTAATGCAACTGAGAGAACTAACAATTTACTTCTCAGGTTTATCTAAAAGGCCATTTCCATGTAACTCATATATATTCAATTCACTTCTCTCATTATCAAAATTGTCTTTGAAATGTTATTAGCAATAGGGATATTATGTTCCATTTTTCGAAAGTACTAAAGAACAAATACATAAAATATTTATGATTTTTTTAATTTAGTTTTTGGATAGGAAAAAAATAAATTCAAATTTTTAAAGTTTTTTGCCTTCATGTACAGAAAAGGGTCAATCCTCTTCCCCCCGCCAGTAAGTGCGGCTATATGCTGCACTTAAGGTGCCTTTGGACTCCCACATTTCTGTTTGCAGCCCCAGGGTGTGATTTTTAATTGATTTTTGATTCTTATTGTAATGTCAATGTTTAGAATGCATAGGTGGAGAGGCCCTAGATTGCACACCCTAAGCACAATGTGAGGTGCTGCCTGCTGAGACTAGTAGTGCTATACACAGAAAAAGAGAAAAATGCAAGTGCACACTCTAACCATGTTAACCTAAAAATAAATTAATAATACTGCTGTATTGCATCAAAGAGGTTCTTAGCGTAATAATGGCCATAATTATGGGCCTAACCACCGCATCCAGGTGACCTCTATCAGGCAGGTTCCTAACACTCCTATGGAACAAATACAGGGCACGGTACCCTAGTCCAAACCAGCAGAACCGCCCCATGGCATTACACTAGTGCAAGATTACAAGTGATGGTTAGATAATTATAAAGAAACTTCTATGTGTTAATTCTCTTACCATCACTTGTACTCTCACACTAGTGTGATGTCATGGGGCGGTCCTGCTGGGTTGGCCTAGGGGGTCCCGTGCCCTTTATTTGTTCCATAGGAGTGTAGGAGTGTTAGCGACCTGCCTGATAGAGGTCAGCTGGATGCGGTGGGCAGGCCCATAATTATGTCAATGTTTAGCCTGATATCAAATTAAAGTCACAAAATATGTTGATTTTGTTGACAAAGTCCATATACACATTTAATTGCCTGTTTTTTTTTACCTAAAGGCTTTGTCGATTTTTCATTCCTTAAGTCATTATATATTATTTTTATTCATTAACAGCACTGATGGTGTTTGAAACTAAGGGGTATATATATTAAAATATGGTGGCAGAAAGTTAGATTTATAGTTACAATTTTATAAATAGACCCTGGGGGTAAATGTAATAGGCTGTGCCTTTGAGACATCGTCGAGTCCCGTGTGAGACTGCCCGATGTTTTAAAGTAGCAGTCTTTTAATAGGCAAAACCAAGGTTGATTTTTCCTACTAAAAGACTGCTATTTTAAAACATCGGGGATTCTCACACAGGGCCTGCTGATGTCTCAAAAATGCAGCCTATTACAGTACACATACCCCCATAAGTCTAAAACACCAACCATACTAGGGAACTCTGCACAGGATAAATAGTTGAATGGTAAGAATATGTGTGAAAACCAACTTGAAGAACAATAGAAGGGAAATGATCCTTCTCATAGAGTGGTTGGTGGTGCTCCCAGTAGTAATATTTCATAGACTACTAAAACCCAGACTATCTTGTATAGCAAAATTTAGTCTTCTTTTCTCTCTTGCTATACAAGATAGTCTGGGATTTTGAAGTCTAAAACACCATCAATCATTACCACAATATATTATTAAAATCTTGCCAAACCAGCTGAGTGATGCTCACTGCCTCAGTGATAATGGATGGGACCAGAGTGGTAAAGGTTGACTTTCCACTTTGCTGGGCCAGTCTCAGGGGATATGTGCATACAAGCCCAGGCTAGGCCTTTCTCAGTTGTGCAGTAAATTGAGAGGTCATGTGTAGGCTTGTAGTTCCAATTAGTTAAAAAAAGTTTAATAATAATTTCTGAGCAAATACATAAAATATACATAATGTATTGACAAGTGAAAAACTGCTTTATTTAAAATAATAAAAAAAAAATAATTAATTTTCTTCTATTATCGCCATCCACACTCATCTGTTATCACCATCCACACTAACCTGTTAAGAAATTGTTGCCCTCTTTGTAGCAATCCCATGTGCGAGTACATTTTGCAAACTTTGTAATTTCCATACTCATTATATTATCCAAACTGCATCCAGTTCTCTTTTATCTTTTTGTGCCAGTTTTAATATGCTGTCAATTTGTCAATCATTTTATGCACATAATTATACCGAACATCTCACCTGTTTAATGTGCTACAAAACAAATCTCTGTATGTTCCAGATACAAACAATGAAGCTTTTACTAGTATAAAGTACATTAAATAGATCATATTTGTATACTGTGTTAAAATACTAATAATAATTTTATTACACAAAACTTTTTGGCCCTATAAAGCATTTTATGTATCTAAAAACAAGTGCAATAAATCAGTGGCTTTCAATCAATTTCCACCTGGGCCCAGAGCTGGATTAAGGCTTTGAGGGTCCCTAGAAGGCAACATTTGGGACACAGGGATCAAGTCCATGTTTTTAAGCCTTGGGCACACTAATGAAAATGGGGCATGGCCACATAGCATGTGCCCATTTCATTTCACGCTGGGGGAATGCACATCACTTTCTTAGATGCTGGGCTGTATTCCCTAACTTTCCTCCAGTCCACAGGTGGGACAGCACCCAAAAAGCAGGACTGTCGCACATCAGTCATGATGGTTGGGGGGTATTCACACTGCATATGTACTGTTTTACACATAGCTACACATATATAGGCATACACATATACACTTACCTACATACTGTTGTACATAGCCACACTTATACACATACATATATAGTCACACCAATATACACATAGCCCAGTGGTTCTCAAACTCAGTCCTCAGGACCCCACACAGGTCATGTTTTCCAGGTCGCCCAGCAAGTGCACAGGTGTAGTCATTACTCTCTGACACATTTTAAAAGATTCATAGGTGGAATTAATTATTTCACTTGTGATTCTGTGAGGAGACATGGAAAATATGCACTGTTTGGGGTCCTGAGGACTAAGTTTGAGAACCTGTGACATAGCCATTCCTATAGTAACACACATATACACTTATACACTTACATCCCCTTTAGAATGTAAGCTCTCATGAGCAGGGCCCTCTTCCCTCAAGTGCTTCTCCTTTTCTTACTTATATTTTCATCTACTGCCAACTCCCCACAAGGACACCTAAGGCTGGGTACACACCTAACAACCGGCAATCGTGCCGATGTGCAGGGCGATTTGCCTTCACCCTGGACATCACATGATTGCTGGTACACATTTAAAAGATTTAAAGAAAGACGGAACAATCACTGTTTCATCCTTCATTAATATGTACAGCCTCACATGCGATATTGTGTGATTGGCCGGGCAGCACGACTGCTGGAGCGCACAAATTGGGCATACACACTGCAAGATATGCCCAATTTGTCGTTCTGATTTGGCCAAATTGGCCAAATAATGCCGATATCGTTCTGGTGTGTATGCACCCTAACATTTGGTTGTTGACACCCATATATTTGTCCTGCATTGTTTGTACTGTTAATAACTGTTTTTCTTGTGTGCTCATTTGTTTATGTACTGTGTAAGGCACTGCGGAACCCTTGTGGTGCCATATAAATAATAATAATAATAATAATAATAATAATAATAATGTACTGATGTACACATAGACACACTTATACAAATACATATGTAGTCACACATATACATAATCCATATACATATTCCCAACCCCTACTGGTTCATCCACAAGGGTAAGATTGCATTTACACCTCTACTTCCAATGTATATAAGTCAGATGGGGAACACTGTGCTCTGTGGAAGTGTATAGGCACCTGGTGACAATGAGGGGGACTGAAACTGTGCCAATGAGGAATGATTATGTTGGTAATAACTGCTGAATATTGGAGAAAATATCTAAGATCTGACTGCACTATGCAACCTCTTCTCTCTGTAGATAAGGGATGTGGCAGAATGTAGAACTGTTTCCATCCATGCATTGTGCTCTCCATGTGCTGTAAGGTGTATGATAATGTAACCCATTGGTTGTGCCCTGTAAGAAGCAATTAGGAAGGTTACTGTACAGGTGAAGATTCGCTGAATGACACTTAAGGATGTAATTAATAAAAACAGTCCATATTGCAAGGTATATTTTCATTTTGAATGACAATATCACTGCTATTTACTAAATTAATTTGCAGGGACAGTGGTCTGAGGATGGCGTAAACCAGAGGGGCCAACCTGCGAAAAGCATTGAGGACAGATCATAGTCCCCATTGACTGGGGACTGCAATCTGCAGCGATAGTTAGCATTTTGCAGAATATTTCTGTAAAATCTCCTGCATTAGGCTGTTAGTACATACTGTAGCGGTAATACATAAAATTATGCAGAACTGTAATTTCTGTATAATTTCATGAAAACTGCCTTAAAGAATAGGCCTCATAATGTTTACCTTTATCTGATCTGTGTATAATATTATATATTCCACTCTTCCAAAATCTGTATTCGCTTACCAAAAATTTAGGCTCAGACTGACCATGACTTCCACCATGCATGATGTAAAGCCATGTACTCTATCAGGTATGCACATATATAAAACATGGTGATGATTTGGAAGAGTTTAGTGATGTAGCAGGGAAGAGTATACAGTACATATTAATAACCTCAAAACTTATTTCGATGAACTGAATTCCAAAATAGATAATGTGCATGAATGAATACATCACATATTTTATTTGTGTTGAGATGATCACTTTAACACTATATGAACTGAGATTCATTTGCACAGACACATTATAAAAGATATGACACAATCATAAATATCCACACTTAAATGACACATTTCATTGTGAGCCTTCAAGGCTTACTTTCTTTTTGTTGTTAGCCTATGCGAACTTGTATTTATTACATGTAAGCTGCCTATCAGAAAACCCTGGACAGCATTAGCATATATATTAGATTACAAAAACTTCAGCCATGAAAGTTGAAAGGATTTTATAACATGAATTGGTTGGTAGTATGCAGGTAGGATTTTCGATAGGGCAATCTGAGAATCTGTGTCCAGGGAATAGAGCTCACTTACTAGTAGCACAAAAAATAAAAGGGGAGAGGTCTATTTTTGGTTTAGTAGCCTCAGCGAAATCATAAACTATCAAACAAATACTTTATATATTTGCAATACGGTGCAATTATTGTCAGTCAATAAGATCAGTAAAACTGAAATTAAACATGCAGAAGTAAAATGAGGATATATATTATTAATTGCCAGAATAGATTTTGTTAGTTAAAAAAAAATACAGTATATCAGGAAGGGACTCTGGCTACCCTTGTCACTCTTCATTTCATCCAACACAAAAGGGGTCAATTGGAGTTGGACACATTTGACATAGAAAAAAACATTAGCAAATGAAGTGTAGTTATGTGTAGTTGTGTGTCTAGTCTACAGCACATTTGCCAGTATAAAATTGTGTATGCATTAATTACATCTAACAATAATTCATACATTAGTTTGAAGTGTTAGTAGTAAATGCTAAGGTTATATTAATCTATTAGTGCACAATGCAAAAAGGAATGATGTAATACATATGCAAAAGAGAATAGCGTTGTCATAGTTATTTATAAAGGCAAAATTCTAATTTTCTAAAAAAAAATGTACACACCTCCATATTTGCTTTGTTATTACGAAAACAACCCAAAGGCAAATATAATCTATCTGGGGCACAGGACTATGGGAATTAAAATGGCAAAGTATGTATTTACCGCACACCCTGCACCAGTGATGTGCGGTCAGGTGAGGCAGGTTAGCAGAGCCTTTCCCGGTATACTGCAAAGTTTTGACTATAAAAATTATAAGAAAAAATGAAAGAAAATATTATAAATATCTTCTTTGTATTATTGTAATAATTTTTATAGTCAAAACTCTGGAGTAGAAGTGTATGACAGGTGAGGCACTGCCTCCCTTGTCTACCTTTTCTGCACATCCTTGGTCAAAACAGACCAAATTTCCAGCACTATATACTGCTGCACCTTTGTATAATGCCCACATGAATCCTCGGGTTCATTTACAGTATGTATCAGTAAATCTGGCTCTGATACTAATCAGTGCCTCACCACATTTCACTTCCCTGCACCCATTATAGATACGTCAATGCACTGAGACTAAGCACAGATTGGTCAACTGAATGCAACTGCCTCAGCGTTGAGAGCAACAGCATGCTGTCTCACACCATATCAGCCTGAGACTATGATTAGGTCAACTTTGCTTTCCCAATGGTCTCCATCGGGTCAGCGTACATCTCTGAATTAGAAGCTTTGTGCACTTTTTGCATTACAGACCCACCACCACCACACACACACACACACACACACACACACACACAAAGAAGACTTTGCTCATATCATAATATCAGGTCCTATGAGTAATTATTAAATGCATTTCTGTTCCTACATTAGTTTTCTTTATTCTCTTGAAATCCTAAACTGTGCAATTGTTTCCTTACTAAACATAATGGCTAGTGCCACCCTTGAGCTGGTGTTCCAGCAGCATTTTGTCTTACTCTGTACTAAAGATGAAACTTGTTCCTGTACTCTGTACATTTTATGTTAATACTTATGCAAGGTGAATATTTCAAATACAAAAAGAAAATTTATACTGTAGCTATGTTCAGTGAGCATGTCACAAAAAGGATTGTCATGCTCTAAGACAGTTCTACGTGAACTAAGATGCTCATGCCCAGCAGCAAAGTGTCTCTGGAAATGATTTTTAAACTTTGGCAACTATGCTTTCCTGAGCTAAAGCCTCTGTGCTAGAGTATAACTTTGGTGTTTGAAGAAAAAATAAGTGCAATTCAATGTGCAGCCAATAATTAATTACCAAGATGTGAATGTGTGAGATTATAAAATAAGTAAAGGATATTAATTTGTAACAATAACAATAAAAAAATCTAAAATAATAACAATGCCATCACTAGCATAGGTGAGGAATCAGTCCATCGGGGTAGTTTTTGAGTAGATTACACTGCATGCCCTGGTGTCTTTTACCCTAATCCCCCAATCATTTTTAGCAAACTAAGTTATTCTATTTCTGTTTTATATTGGTGCACAGTGATTTTTAATCTCATAATTGAGATAACTATAACAACTAATGAGCATACATTATTTATTAATAATTATTTACATAGCACTCACATATTATACAGTGCTTTAAAGAGCATATTTGGGGGAGATCTAATAACGCTTGGAGAGAGATAAATTTGTGAGAGATAAAGCACCAACTACAAGCTTTATTAAATCTCCCCTTTAGCTATCTAAATCAGTCACTGCCCCAGTGGAACTTCCAAACTACGCATATTTCCTACCAAACATGCAAGTTCTGGACAGATAATGTATGATCCTGGTTGGAATCAAACCATTACCTTAGTGCTGTTATTTAGTAATGATAACCATACTCATACATAGAGTTCATTTTCATAAGTATGATTATATAACAAATTCCCAATTAAAACTATTAGACTTTTTTTTCCATTATCAAATCACACCCTTTAAAATAACACTATGTATAATCATAAAGCTGCATATATAATGATACAAGTACAATGGTAACTGTACTGTATGTCATATTTATCCATTAAGTTGAAGGTCCTTTTCATTAGCAGGATGTTAAGCTTAATGTATACATATATCGAATTGTTCTACTATTTATTTTATCATACACCACATAAAAAAATGAGTAGATGATGATTGTATCATTATTATTAAATGTGATCATGCAAAAGTTCTGTCATATATATGCTGCTGATTCTCATTTTTCCTTCAAGTTTGCCCTATAGAATGAGAAAAGAATTCTGTAGTGGAGTAAAAGCACAACTGACATTTTATGTAGGTCACTAGATAAAGCTGATTCAGTCTGAAGGCCTTGAGGTCACTTAGAGGTGCTCAGTTGTTGCTCAGTTGTTTCTTTCCCACATTTCCAATAATACAATGACATGTCTAAAGAACAATACTATCTAATATTTACACTTTCATAATAACTATGTATAAACATTAATTTCAATAAAAAATAAAATAAAAATCTAAAAAAATGTAATGTAAATGTAAAATTCTATCTTTATATAAATTTATGAAGATTGAGCACAGCACAGTGACAATTCAATTGTCTGCAGCATTAAAGCTTTAGCAGGAGCAGTGGATAAGAGCAAATTGTTTAATTCTTTCTATATGTAACATGTTATTTAGACCATCATCCAAATTGTATAACAGTCCTTAATTATGTGCTTTATTTATACTGTGTAGATATGTTTTGCAGGAATATTGGGCCTGATTCAGAGCCGGACGCTCTGACCAGAGCGCTCGCTCTGAATCAGGGCCCTCCTCCATTAAAATGGAGCGTCCTCCTGGACGCTCGTATAGCTGTGGGTCACCACCCACAGCATATACGAGCGTGCAAATAGATGGTCGCGATGGTCTTGACCATCACGACCATAGGACTTGCGAGGGAAACCCTGCGCTCGGGTTTCCCAACCACAAGCCCTGGAGTGATTTTGGCTCTATCAGAGCCAAAATCACTCCCACTGACATCACTAGTGATGTCAGTGGGGCCGGCTTCAGACTGTAGGCGTTCCCATGGGAACGTCTCCATCTTGCAGGCACGCCCCCGGCACGCCCACCAAAGGGGGCGTGCTGTCAATCAACATCGACAGCACGCCCCCTTTGGTGCGAGACCCCGATCGATGGAAAGCCCGTCGCTTGCCGGGTCTTGCGCATGCGCACGACGGAGCTCCCTCCGTCGTGCGCATGCGCAGTGGGGAACATCGACCCACTTGCGAGCGTACTGCCACTCACGAGTGGGTCTGAATGACCCCCATAGTGCCATAAATATTTACAGATAAAAAACAGCTTGTTTGGGTTTAGGACTAGATGTAGCATTTCCCAAAGTGAGGAGGACATTTTGGCCCATACCTCCCTAACCACACCAACAGTATAATGTTACTATGGCAGTAGGATTTAGAATGTCTAGATATTTGGCTCTGTAAATGGCTCATTGATATATAGTTGCTTGATCAGCAAAAGAAGAACTAGAACTTTGCACATTTCAAAGAATGTAAGTTTTCTATATAGAGATATTAACAATAATCTTTTTATTTTGTGCATGGAATGATTTGCAATATTGGACCAAGGTTCTAATTTTAATTGGTAAACAAATATTATTAAAAAATTATTTGTAGTTCAGAAATAGACATTTAAAACATGTATATAGTATTAATTGTGTTTAAAAATTACTTTGTAAAGAGTAGAAGTTCATTTCTATATTTCAGGGCAAAAATTATTTTTTTTAGGACATCAAACCTATATTGTGTACAGATAGATGGCTAATAGTTTATATAAATCTGGGTTAGCTTAGTTACAGTGTTAGAGTATTATCGAACGCATTTTTCTGTTGCTAGTCTTTCCTTCAGTCTGAATGTGGCTAAAAGCTCCAAAGATGTTCTAGATCAAGATAGGCCTTATCTTCTAAAGTGGTATGGATAGTGAATTAGTATTGAATAGTGAAGTTATACTAGTACATTTTCAATAGTCCTGTGACTGAAAGCAGCATCCCACACAAGTTAGATAGTTAAGTAAAATTGCTTTACCAGTAAGGTAGTCTTGTAGTATGTCTTTTTTCTTCTTAGTACACTTAATTCTCATGGCTCACTTTTGAGGTTATATTTACTAACCTGCAGTGTCACAACCTTTGCTAGTTTTTATCTTTTGCCTTGAGACTTACCTCTGCCAGCTGCTCCATGGATCTGTGTGTGCAATTTGCCTGGGAGATCTGCTCTAAATCATAATGTCTGTAACACTTCTGTGATTGCATTTGGACTGAGCTCCTTTCTACATTGATTATTCACCTGGGCTCTCCTCTGTCTGTGAACACTGCTAGGCTTGATTGGAATTGCAGGTGTAGATCTTACTCTCAGTGTTGCAGATATGTTTGCCCTCCACTACTCTGAATGCTACTGCCAGACCACCTGACTATATCCACCAATTCCTGCTAGACTCAGAGTATAAAGATCCTCCTCTGATGGCACTCAGTGCCTGAACATCTCGTTACTTCTTGTGGTGTATTGTTTGTGCTTCATCCATGTACAAGTGTATTTTCAGGCTCCTGCTGATTGCTATACCTGGCGTGTCTGGAAATCCTGCTGGTTCCTGATCAATTCATCCGGCAATCCGGCCGATAGCTATACCTGGCATGTCCGGAAATCCTGCTGCTTCCCAGTTCTATCAGTAACCCTGCTACACGAATATTCCTGGAGCATCCAGAAATCCTACTAGTTCCCAGGTCAGTGCATAATGTCCATTGCTGTTGCATGACTTATGATCCTGAGTTCCCTGTGTGTTACCAGTGCTTCCCAGCACAGCGAATGATACTCCAGTCCTGAGTGATATTCTAAGTCCATTCCATGATACTCCAGTCTGGAGTGATATTCCAAGTCCATTCCACGATACTCCAGTCCGGAGTGATATTCCAAGTCCGTTCCATGATACTCAAGTCCGGAATGATATTCCAAGTCCATTCCACGATACTCCAGTCTGGAGTGATATTCCAAGTCCATTCCACGATACTCCAGTTTGGAGTGATATTCCAAGTCCATTCCATGATACTCCAGTCTGGAGTGATATTCCAAGTCCGTTCCATGATACTCCACTCCGGAGTGATATTCAAAGTCCATCCATGATACTCCTGTCCGGAGTGATATTCCAAGTCCATTCCAGGATACTCCAGTCCAGAGTGATATTTCAAGTCCATTCCACAATACTCCAGTCCGGAGTGATATTCCAAGTTCATTCCACGCTACTCAAGTGCGGAGCCAGTTACAAGTCCATTCCACACTACTCCAGTGCAGAGTCAGTTCCAAGTTACAAGTTCATTCCACACTACAGTCCGGAGCCAATTCCAAGTTCATTCTCCATACGGCTTCCCAGCTGCACCAAGTCTACCTACTGAAATCCCATTCAGCTCAGCAAGCCTTCCTGCAGGTCCCAGTCCGGTTCCTCCAAGTTTCCCTCTGGTTCCACTCCAGCATTACCTGTTCCTGTCATTTATCATCAAAGGCAGTTCTCACTGCCATACAATTCTTATGCAAACAGAGTTAATTACATTATCTATGGTTCCAGTCAAGCCGGTCTCTGCTGAATCCAGTTCAACACCTTAATCAGGTAACGCTGAGATGCCAATCGTGACATGCAGATCACCAAAGTTGCAGATGATCAGGAATGGTCTCTGCTCCTCACATGTCTATGCATATTATTCAATATTTCCTTTTATAAAGTTCTTGTGCAAGACATGGCCTGAGTTGTGTGTTACTGTATTGTTGCAAATGTTCCCTTTTTTAGTTGCATTTTATACTGTACATATGGATCTGTGTTACAGTATGTGTTGCTTTTAGCCACATGTTGGATGTAAAGAACATCATAAGTGGCACAAACGAACCTCTGAGGGACCTCTGTGTGGTGGATTCTGATGGACATTTATAAGGCATGTTGGACAGACTGATGGGCATTTAAGGGGCATATGGTGAGGTCTGAGGAGCACTGAAGGGGCATGTGTAGTGGTCTATACAAGTTTTTATATATTTTGGTTGAAGATGGCTACTAAATTTTTAAGCTGGCTCCAAGATTTTAGAAAACATTGCTGAGCCATGCTTTAACATCCAGTAATAGTTGGTGCAAAGAGATTCTACACAACTGTTCCTAAATTGGTTCACAGTTACTTTTGCAACATTCTTGTGAAGCTAAATCATTCTACAGTATGTAAGTTTAAGGAACATTGTTAAGAAAGACATTGGTGGGTGCTTGGTATGGTGCCACACTCCCCTTTCATAGTGAGCTGCATTCCAGCAAAGGACCGCCCCCCTCCAACTTTCCTCTCCTCACTCTTGATCACCTGGGCAGAGTTAATGTAAGTGTTATTTGTACAATTTCTTAGCCACTGAAACACAAGTTGATATGGGGCAATATTTGTGACTATTAATCTCTAGCAGTGTCAGTGATTTACGTAATTTTGGGCAGGTAAAGAATTCTATGACTATTTTATGACTGCTACTTGCAGATAAAATTATCCTGCAAGCTCACTATAGTCAGTGTGTTTTGAAGTTTAGGAACTGACAAAATTCAGGTGGATTCAGATTCCTGGACAACCGAACTGCACATCTCTAATGCCAATTGCAAGATTATACTGTAGCTTACAAACCTTATATACAAAATCATATAGGATGCTGTTACCGATATTAGCCTTTTCATCCCACCATATACATATATAAAATGCTGAAACCTATTATAGCTCTTCCTCCCTCATACATACACATGTGTGACACCCTATTGGATTGAGGAAAGAATCTGGAAAATCCAGAAAAAGATTCTATGGGAAACACTCTAATAGCACATAAATACAAATATACTGTAGTTAAACATAACTTTTATTTTTAGGTTCACATGGTATATAAAATAGACTCACATAACAAATATATGCAAGACAGGGTAGTGACTTGGTGTAGGTGCGAACATGTAACAATAAATGGGGGGGGCATATGGATTGTATCCTCAGTTCCCCCAAGGGTGGCAAAATATTACAACAGTTGAACCGCGTGCGTAATCGCTGTTGCAATCGCATCAGTGGTGAATCAGGCCCATAGTCAGCAGTCACACTAGAAATTCTCCAGATAACTTGTTTCCTTAACTAACATTAATTGAAAAGACTGTATTTATTAGAAATTACAGTCCTCCACGGTAATTGGAATCCTCCATGAAATAGTAACCTACTATAGAGGCTTGCACAAAACAGCATAGATAGCTGCAATCCTCTCACATAAAGCAGCTTCAGGAAATAAATGTAGAGACTTTAATAGAATAATGTATATGGATAATTAATGACTTCATTATTAACCGCAACCAAAATTTCAGGATTCTGCAGTTCCCTATTAATTGAGAGTGAGGCATTACTTTAATAACTCAGTATAACATCTTCAGAGGAAAAGAAGCCTCTGACTTTTATCCTGGTTTGCAATAACGTCTTGTTTATAATATAATTGCTAAAGTAGCTTCACAACTAAAGGAGTACAAGATCTAACTAAATGAACACCAAGTCCATTTGAATTAAAGTTCCTCTACCTACTAATTACCTACATCTTCAAATGTGCACTGATGACAACAACTTGGCCATCAATTATAGACTATAATACAAAGGGGAATAATTTAGTCTGGAATAAGGGCATAAGGGCCTTATTCATAAATGGACGATAATGCGATTTTTATGCAGATTGAGCGATTGTTTGCACGTGCTGTGATTGATTTGCGATTACACATACACAGAGGATCCATACGAAAAGTGAGTGACAGGAAGTCAGTGTTTGTGGGAGGTAAAGGGGTGGTTAGAAAAACGCAAGTGTGTCCTGCTGTTTAAATGTTGTTACATGGGCATGCATAAATTAGCCATTGCGATCTCCTATGCAGCATTAGATTGTGTGTCAGAAGAGCTGCAGTGTTTGCGGCTGGTCAGACCTGCCGCAAGGCCAAAATGGCTACTCAATGTGCATCGATGTTACCGATGTTTACTCAGGTAAGCAACGTTGTACGCAGATGAGAAGGCAGCGGTCAACGTCCTTATTCTTGGGTAATCTTTAGAACTATTAGCATGTTTTTTCAGCTGTGTTCCATGCAAAATCGCAGGAGCGATCACTGTAGCGTCCATGTCTGGATCAGGTCCTGATGTAAGGGAGTATAGTGCATTTAGTTAGGTATAAGTATTATTGCACATAGGAATAGATAGTTGTAATTTGAATTCACCTAAAAAGGGTAA
Source organism: Taudactylus pleione (assembly GCA_031769625.1). NCBI lineage: Eukaryota > Metazoa > Chordata > Amphibia > Anura > Myobatrachidae > Taudactylus > Taudactylus pleione. The sequence continues at coordinate 2,075,478 of JAUIMM010000384.1, forward strand.
TAACAAAGATAAAGAAAAGTTGAATGTTACATTGTATTTAGGTAATTTCTGTTTGCTGCATTTGTGAAATACTAGTAACCCACTTTTAGTGAATATAGCTGTGAGAACTGTTGGGAGACTGTGGGAACAAGATGCAGCCAGGATGCCATCCGTTGGAATCCCGACAATAGAAGCCTGACCCGGGACTAAAGATAGGTAAAGAAATCCCAACGCCTATCTTTAGCCCCACATCGAAATCCCGACATCCGGCATTCTGAATGAAGGTAAGCAGTGACAGGTTAGCGTTAGGGTTAGGCACTCCCCAGGGAGTGTTAGGGTTAGGCTGTGGGGAGGGGGGGTTAGGGTTAGGCACCACCGGGGGTGGGGGGTTAGGGTAAGGCACACCCCGGCAGGGTTAGGTTTAGGGTGTGGGGAGGGGGGTTAGATTTAGGCACCCCCAGGGGGACAGGGATAGGCACCACACTGGGGGTTTTAGGGTTAGGCACCACCAAGGGAGGGTTGTGGGGGGGGACTGGGGAGGGTTAAGGTACTTATCAGCCCCAGTCAGGATTGTAGATGATCAGGTTTTCGGTGTCGGTATGAGAACCGCCAGCTATTCAGCCGTCTGTATTTCATACCGATTCAGTGGGGACATGCATTACAGGCATGTGCCTCCATTTGGCTGTAGATAGAGGAAGGGATAGAGAGACAGTGAGGGAGAGATGCAGGAGAAGTAGAGATATAGGAGAGAGAGAGAGATGGGGATAGATGGACAAGGTGAGCGATGGAGAGGAATAGATACAGGGAAGGGAAAGAGTGTGAAGGAGAGATACAGGGAAGAGGGAGATGGGGGATGGAGATAGGAAGGTGGGGGAAGAGGGATGAAAAAGAAACCCCTGTGCTAGGCAAATAGCGAACAACCCAGCGAATGACAGGTCTGAAATATTGGTATGTAGGTCTGCATAAGCTTTCTGACAGACTTTTCCATTAATTAAGTAGGCAGCTGTAGTGTTGACTGAGGCTTAAAACAACTTTCATATTTAATATAAAGAGGCCTTTGAGGGCAGACACTGTGGTTTGTATTTTCTAGTGATTGCCATTTAACTAACTGCAATTACTTTTAGATTATAATTGTTTTTCGATTTCAATTGATTAATGTCCCAATTATGAATTACTATGTAAAATTAGATTCCATAATTTAATAAGCCCTCTTTCACAAAATCTAGTACAGGGCTAATCAACATCTGACATGCATGCTGCTGTGTAAATACATCTCAGCATGCATTGCTGCAGTTTTAGCATGCTCTAAAAACAAAACTGTGGCAGGGTATGCTGGGATGTCTAGTCTTTAGCAGGTAATACATATATTGATATTTTTAATGTTTCTTTCCTTCAATGAGTACATCTTGTCTAATGTTCCTTGTGGAATGCTATATGTATTCAGATTTCTAGTTCCATAAGCCCTCTATTTCCAAACTCCAGTGTCATGTGTCCGGGTTTCAAGTGTGGATAGATTTGGCTGGTCAGTATTATTTGACTGTGTGCTTTGGTGTTTTGAGTGCATAGATGCTGATTTCAATTGACCTGATTGATAACTGTTTGGGGTGTTTAGCAGGTGTTACGAGTTGTGGGGTGGACAGGTGATGTATCTACAAAGGGTTGGAGTGGGCTGCCTTCTCAGTGTTGCTTCATAAAGTTTGAAGGGGATTGAATAGCTGTTTTACTAGGGTCGTTTTTAATTACTTGTACATGGGGTCTGATTCAGATTTGGGAATAGAGTAATGGGGGGCATCCACTAGACGATTTTATCCCTGTCCAACCTCTTAACGATTTTCCCTTGAAGTTTCCCTTGAAATATGATCTTCCACTCTGAACAATTTGCAAAAGATTTGCAAAAGATTTGCAAACGATTTGCAAAAGATCTAACAATAAACTATGTTGTTTTAATCTGTGATTGATAGCTTTCAGCTATAGTGGGCAGACAGTGGTTCATCGTTTGATCGTTCAGCGTGAACGATGTGTAAATGATATTTAAACGATTTGTAAGCAATCAAGTGAAATTGACCTGCATGTTCAGTCGATGGAAGAGACGATCAAACGACCAGCGGGAGCGCGCATCGTACATCGTTAGAAACAATTACTGCACGATTTGCAAATGATGTTCAAACGATGTTTGAACGATTATCGAACGATTATCAAACGATTTTATCATTATCGTTCAATCGTTCAACTTTATCGTATAGTGGATACCCATAGAGCAAGTAACTGTTTACCTTGGCAAACCATGTTGCAATGCATGTGGTGTAAATACATACTTTTTTTTGCATGTGGAGTAAATACTGGCTGCTTTTACATGTATCCCACAAATGCTGGACAGTTTTATTTTTACACTGCAATTTAGAGTTCAGTTTGGACATATTCCTCCCAAATCTAAATCTATCTGCACATTTTACATCTGCCCCACCTGCAGTGTAGCATGATTTTACCAAGATGCACAGTTACTTGCTCTTTCTTACTCTATTTCCAAATCTGAAACAGGTTCTTGGTCCATTTAATCATAATTTTGTTGGAGTTATTTATTTGTTGGTATTAAGTTATTTTATCAGTCCATATTGGCCAATATGGACATTGCTTTGCAGGTTTGTATCATAATTTGGGCACTGATTGATAGTTAACTTCTGAATGAGACTGTGCTTCATATAAGTGTTCACATGGGACATATTGTTTGTGTTGCTTAAAATGTATCTTCTATATATTTTGTTTTATTTCTATAGGATGCATGGACCCTTAGTTTTAGATATATGATTTGGTTCCTGGCTTTAGCAAGAAGATATTACCTCATTTGAATGTGGCCAGTTTGTCTCTTTCCTTTTGGTATTTGTCTTTCTGTCTGAGATTAGCATTGTAAGGTCACTTGGGTGATGGGCTGTGGTTCCATTAAAACCTAGCTGTTGGCAGGAAATCATTGTTTCTCAGGGGCCACAAGGGCACAAGTGGTAGGTGTGGGGCATCTTCCCTGCCATGTGGAAAGTTTTTCTGCTCTCCTGGGAATTTAGGCTGCTTTTTAGTGATTGGGCTCAGTAGTACTATGCCAACTAAGATCAATTGGGTTTCATCTGGGGCATGCAACAGCTGACAATTTGCGTAGTTGTATTTCTAGCTAGACCTGGGAGTAACAATGCTTTCTTGGCCACCAATCAGTCATTATTTAATAAATCAATCAGTAAAGCCGGTACCTTAGAATGCCACTCACTGTATCAGTGTCACAAAATTGGGACTTAATCACTCATACCCAGTTCGTCAATGATTCAACAAGGTAGGACATTCTGTTCCAGAGCACTGTCACTACTTCCTAAGGGACATGGGCACAGCCATGTTGGTTCTGGTCAACTAAGCAACAGTATCCAATCACTACCTGTCTGCTGTACTCACATGACTGCTTTCTCCTATCCTTTGCAAGAGTGCCCTATTTAAAGCTGCACATGCCACTAGCACATTGTAGGAACAATGTGGAACAATACTCTTCTGTGCACTCACTCACCAGTGTGTATTTCCAGACTTCCGATCTGCTGCCTGAACCTGCGCTACCGTCAACTGGACCCCTGCTAGCTCCTGCCTCTGAGTCTGCTTCTGTTACTCTGCAGCATAGCGCTGTTGGCAGTATCCAGCCTAAACCCCTCCAGCCAGTGTGCAGGTTGCTGCCTGTTTCATCTCTAGTCCCAGTCTGGGACTGGAGGTGAAACAGGCTGCATCCTTCAGCCTGTGTTCAGGTTGCTGCTGTTTCACTTCCAGGCCAAGTAAGGCTCAAGGTGCTGTTTTCTCCTCTGGTCCCAATGCAGTTCAAGGACTGTTATACATCCAGTCCCAGTCTGGATCAAGTTGCCTGTTTTCCTCTGTCCAATCTGGCTCAAGCTGCTTCTCCTCTGGTCCCAGTGTGGTTCAAACCTCCGGATCCAGTCTGATTCAAGCTGCAGTTCTCCTACAGTTTCAATCTGGTTCAATCTCCGGTTCCAGTCCTGATTAGCCTGCATAGCTTTAGCTGTGTCTTTCATTAAATATGGTGCTCCCAGTGATCATGAAAGCTGGAATAAAGTTGGCTCAAGACATGTAAGCAAAACCAACAGGGGGGCACCCATGTAGCACAATGCAGGAAGTACATTGAGTAAAAGACTACAGGACAGCAGACCACCCTTCAGGAATGCACAGCAGCCAGGAGGGGCATGGATAGTCATGAGATTACACTATTGGACCTGGTAATGAGGCCTAAAATGTATAACACTGCCTTCATACATGGTTTCATCTTTTTATTTCATCCTGAATCTATATATTGTTTATAGAAACTGCTCTCATTCTTATATCTTTCAACCTCTCATTCGTATCTCTTTCTTGGCACTGTTGGCTTATTCACTCAAGGTATCTCAACACAGGCAATTCTCTAAACAGTGCTAAGAATATATCTCACTCATTCTGCTTCTACAACCAGACTCCTCAATTGAATCACTCCTATTGTGATCTGTCAAGCTCCTCTCACATTGAACCATAATTGGCAACATTTAACTTATGATAAACAGGCCCATATGCAATTTATGCAATCAAGCACTGTGGGGTTGGGCCACAGTGATGTGATTCTCCAGTAATTGTGCCATCAGAAACCAGGACCACCCACTTCACAGCAAAATTTGGGAGTCTCTTGGAAATTCCCAGAGAGTAGGTAAGTATGCATTGAACATCACACCCTTTTCCTGAGTGTTACATATAAAATATACAACATTATACAAATTACAGCATGTTGCCTGAGAAGATATTTTGAAAGATGTAGTAAGTATTGTACACAACGCACATTGACCCAACAACTGTTTCAATGTTGAGAGCCTTTCCTTAAAAAAGTCTATCTATCTATCTATCTATCTATCTATCTATCAGAATCTAGATGCCAGCATCCCGACAGGGTTACATTACCGACACTTTATTGGTTAGTATTCTAACCCTCCCCCTCTCCCTATCCTAACCCTCCCTCCCTGATACCTAACCCTAACCTCCCCCCTAGTGCCTAAACCTAACCTCCATCTCCCCACACTCTTAACCTAACTCTCTTAGTGCCTAACCTTAACCCTCCCCCTAGTTCCTAACCCTAACCCCTAACTCTAACCCTGCCCCCAACCCTGCTACTTACCTTCGGGATTCCGGCAGTCGGGACGCCAGCGCCGGGATTCTGACTACCAGAATCCCCTCCATCTGTATTTTAACCAGATCTCGTTGGGTCATTGGACTTGATTTAGAGTCATATGCTAATTGCATCACTGCTGTGTCTTTATATGCAGTGGCTATGCAACAGTATGCTAATGCTGCAGGAGGTGTCTTGTGTAAATAGACTCCTCCTGTTGGCTTCTGTAATCTGCTGCTGCATCTGAGGATGCAGCATCAGATCACAGTGTTGCTCAGAATCGCAGGTTACTCAGGATTGAAGTATATTTCATGCTGCTGGAGTCAGTAAAACTACATCCAAGGATGCAGCCACTGGCCTCAGCATGCCCAGAAAACTGAGCAGACATACCCTCATTTTCTGGGACGCTGGCCATCATCAGCCCCTTCTCCACCCCAAACGGCTGCATCATATCAATCATGCTATGGCTTACGGGGCACTGCAACCATCGTCTGAGACACCGATCAGCACATGTGCAGTGCAGCTTCTGTGTAAGAGCCAGTTTGCAACCATTGGAGTTGTACGCAAACCATCGGGTTTGATAAAAACTCTAAATCAGGTCCAATGTGTTTTATTATGTGTTTCACATAATAATTTTAAAAAAATTGTTACTGACACTGTGTTGGTGCACATCATTTTGTACACTGGGTGTGTGAGAGCATGTATTTATAGTTTCTGGACTATGCACAACACAAATTGAAGATATTGTTCTGTGTGCTGCCTCTCTCCACAAAGTATATATACACTAGCTCAAAAACAGATTTGTCTATATTACAAATGACACTTGTGCAGATTTTTCCAATTTTTATGGCAAACCAGTAGGCTCTTAAATTAAACTTTCAAACTCATAATTGTCTTCAGGTTTTTTTATATAAAGGAAAAACAAAGTTGCGTGCATCGGTGCTGTGTAAGTTCCAAGTTTACATGTAAAAAATGTATTGTCCTAACAATTTGCTTATAATTAGCCACAACTGGTAAATAACTAAAAAAGGTGAGGTTTAGACTCTTAATTCAAATAACATTGGTCATACATACTGTATGCACATGATAGGAATAGGCTAAACAATATTATCCCAGTGTTTTTATATTCCAGTGAGCAGTGAGGAAATGAAAGCTGCATCATAAAACCCAGGCACTGCCTATACAAGGCCATCTCTCAAAACTCATCAGAGCAATATTTCTGAGGGAAGATAAACTATCAGTTTGTAGGAGTCACAGAATTCAGTGGCTGACATGAAAGTGGAAGTGCATCAGTCAATCATATCAAGAGCTCTGCATCTGTACAACTGGTCTGTATTGGAGGGTCGCTAGGAAGAAACCATCACTAATGAAAAAATCTCATCAAAGTACATGTGGAGTTTACAATATTGTGTAGTCCAGCACAAAAATGACAAGCCACTTAGCTGCAAGTGGTACCTTCACAAAAATTCCATAAAATGTGTCAAAGCGGTGTATTTCCCTTTTATATCCTGAAGATAGTGCATTAAAGCACAGAAACATTGATGACATTTATATGACAAATGGAGTGGTTTTTTTACAAACAAGTGCCGCACCTTTGACACATTTTATATATATATATATATATATATATATATTAGGGGTGTGCACCGGCCACTTATTGTGTTTTGTGTTTTGGTTTTGGACCTGGATCTTTGTTCGTGTTTTGGATCTGGATTGGTTTCGCCAAAACCACCCTTCCGTGTTTTGGGCTCTGGGTTTTGTGTTTTGGACCTGTATTTTTTTTAAAAAAAGCATAAAAACAGCTAAAATCACAGAATTTGTGTTTTTTTTGCTCCTATGCTATTATTAACCTCAATAACCATAATTTCCACTCATTTACAGTCTATTCTGAACACCTCACACCTCACAATAGTGTTTTTATGTCCAAAAGGTTGCACCGAGGTAGCTGGATGACTATGCTAAGCGACACGAGTGGGCAGCACAAACACGTGGCCCATCTAGGAGTGACACTGCAGTGGCAGACAGGATGGCAGTTTGAAAAACTAGGCCCCAAACAGTACATAATGCAAAGAAAAAAAAGAGGTGCAAGATGGAATTGTCCTTGGGCCCTCCCACCCACCGTTATGTTGTATAAACAGGACATGCACAGTTTAACAAACCAATCATTTCAGTGCCAGGGTCTTCCACACGACTGTGGCTGAAATGATTGGTTCGTTTAGGCCCCCACAAAACAAGCTGGCAATTAATCTGTCCCTGCACAAACTGGCTCTACGGAGGCAAGATGTCATCCTCATCCTCCTCATCCACTGATTCCTCACCCTCTTCAGTGTTGTGTACATCCTCATCCTCACAGAGTATTAATTCGTCACCGCTGGAATCCACCACCACAGGTCCCTCTGTACGTTCTGGAGGCTGGTCTCCCTGGAAGAGTTGCTAATTCATTTTTATGAACATCATCTTCTCCACATTTTGTGGAAGCAACCTCCTACGCCTTTCACTGAAAAGGTTCCCGGCTGCACTAAACAATCTTTCGGAGTACACACTGGAGGGGGGGGAGGGCAACTCAGGTAAAATAGAGCCAGTTTGTACAGGGGCCTCCAAATTGCCTCTTTTTCCTGCCAGTATAGGTACAGACTGTCTGACATGCCTACTTGGAAGCAGTCACCGATGTAATCCTCCACCATTCTGTCAATGGTGACAGTATCATATGCAGTGACAGTAGACATGTCAGAAACTGTTTCCAGGTCCTTCAGTCCGGACCAGATGTCCAAACTTGGTCCTGCCTGCCCTGCATCACCACCAGCGGGTTGCTTAGGATACCTAAGTTTTTTCCTGGCAGCCCCAGTTGCGGGAGAAAATGAAGGAGCTTTTGACATGTCACGTTCCGCTTCAGCTGACAGTGTTTGCACCAGCAGGTATTTGCACCTCTGCAGGCTTGTGTCGGCCAGAAAGAGAGACACCACATAGGCTTTAAACCTAAGATCAAGCACGGAGGCCAAAATGTAGTGGTCTGATTTCAATAGATTGACCACCCTATAATCCTGGCAAAGTGAATGAAGTGCTTCATCCACAAGTCCCACATGCTGAGCGGATTCGCTCCGTCTTAGCTCCTCCTTCACTTTCTCCAGCTGCTTCTGCAAAAGCCTGAGGGGAATGACCTGAATCAAGCTGGCAGTGTCTGAACTGACTTCACGTGTGGCAAGTTATATGGGCTGGAGAACCTTGCACAACACGGAAATCATTCTCCACTGTGCTTGAGTCAGGTGCATACCCCCTCCTTTGCCTATGTCATAGGTGGATGTATAGGCATGAATGGCCTTTTGCTGCTCCTCCATCCTCTGAAGCATATAGAGGGTTGAGTTCCACCATGTCACAACCTCTTGCTTCAGGTGATGGCGAGGCAGGTTCAAGAGTGTTTGCTGGCGCTCCAGTCTTTGGCACGCAGTCGGGCCACCCAAAGCGTCTCCTGCATGCCCCTGTCGCTTTTCAGAAAATTCTGCACCACCAAATTTATTGTGTGAGCAAAACATGGGATGTGCTGGAATTTGCCCAGATGTAATGCCCGCACAATATTGGTGGTGTTGTCAGATATCACAAATCCCCAGGAGAGTCTAAGTGGGGTAAGCCACTGGGCGATGATTTCCATCAGTTTCTCTAAGAGGTTGTTGGCAGTGTGCCTCTTACTGAAACCAGTGATACACAGCGTAGCCTGCCTTTGAACAAGCTGGCATTTCTGAGATACTGTTACTGGTGACGCTACTGTTGTTGCTGCATAAGGTGAAACATCTACCCAGTGGGCTTTCACAGTCATATAGTCCTTAGTCTGCCCTGTTCCACTTGTCCACATGTCCAAGGTTAAGTGGACATTGGGTACAACTGCATTTTTCAGGACACTGAGGACACTTTTTCTGACGTTTCTGTACAGTCTCGGTATCGCCTGCCTAGTGAAGTGGAATCTAGACAGGATTTGGAACCGGGGACACACTACCTCCATCAATTGTCTAAATCCCACTGCACTAATGGCGGATACCGGACGCATGTCTAACACCAACATAGCAGTCAAGGCCTCAGTTATACATTTTGCTTCAGGATGACTACTGTCGTACTTCATCCTCCTCGCTAAGGACTGTTGGAGGGTCAATTGTTTAGTATAATTAATGGTGTTCCTACTTCCTCTCTGGGATGATGAACGACTCCCAGCAGCAACAGTAGCAACAGTAGGCGTAGCAATGCAGGATCCAGATAGGAGAGTCAGTCATGCCAGTGACATGGCCTGCAGGACTACTTCCGATCCGGACTAAGGAGGAAATTGACGAGGAGGGAGTTGATGGTGTGGTTTGCAGGCACTTGGATACAACAGGACAAAGGGATTTAGGTGTCCCTGGACTGCTTATGGTCTTAGCCAAAGTTTCTGAACTTGACAGTAAATTTTTATGAATGCGCTGCAGGTGACGTATAAGGGAGAATGTTCCTAGGTGGTTAACATCCCTTCCCCTACTTATTTCACCTTTACTTATGGCAAGACAGTTGTTGTCCGTACTTGGATAGAAATATTGCCAGACCAAAGAGGTGGAATGTTTGGTCTTCTGCCCAGGCATGACCATGAAGGGCTTTTTCATCCAACGGACAACAACTGTCTCCCCCAGAGCTTGATTTAAACAAACCATATCACCATCAGAATCCTCACCAACTTCCTCCTCAGCACCAGCTACACCAGTATCCTCATCCTGTTGTACTTCAACAGTGACATCTTCAATTTTCATATCAGCAAGTGGACTGTGGGAGCTCCTATCAGCACTTGCAGAGGGCGTGCAAATGGTGGAAAGAGCCACCTCTTCCCGTCCAGTGCTGGGAAGGTCAGGCATCGCAACCGCCACCACACTTGGACTCTCCTTGGGGATTTGTGATATCTTCTTAGAACGCACAGTTCTTTGCTGTGCTTTTGCCAGCTTAACTCATTTGATTTTTTTAGCGGTATGAGGGCTTCCATCGTCATGTGAAGCTGAACCACTAGTCATGAACACAGGGAAAGATCCTAGTCGTTCCTTGCCACTCCGTGTTGTAAATGGCATATTGGCAAATTTACGTTTCTCCTCAGACGATTTAAATGTTTTTTAAGGTAATTTTCCTGAACTTTGTCATTTGGGATTGTATATGCCCTCTACTATGACATTGGGCATCTGCCTTGGCAGACGACATTGATGGCATGTTATCGTCTATGTCATGACTAGTGGCAGCAGCTTCAGCACTAGGAGGAAGTGGTTCTAGATCTTTCACTCTTATTTTTATCGGAGAAAGTTTGGTCCTCCATTTATGTTATATTGATATATACATGCGGCTAAGGCTCACACAAACACAGAAAATATTATTTTATTTTTGATGGAGACTAGTGCACTTTGTGGGTTAGACCACCCTTTAAGAAAAGAGCCAGCTGGCTCTTTACTCATGGGACACAGGCGCACGCTTGGCGCTGCTCCTTTGTTGATGCCCGTGCAGCTGTAGTGCACTGTGGGCCTGATTCAGAGCCAGACGCTCTGAAAAAGCGCTAGCTCTGAATCAGGGCCGTCCTTCTGTTTTTTAGAGCGGCCTCCCGGCAGCTTGCATAGCTGTGGATGACCACCCACAGCTATAGCAAGCGGCCAGGAAGATGGTCGTGATGGTCAAGACCATCGCGACCATCGGGCTTGCGATGAGACCCTTGTGATAGGGTCTCATTGCCGCAAGCCCAAGAGTGCTTTCAGCTCTAACAGAGCCGAAAGCACTCCCACTTACATCACAAGTGATGTCAGTGGGGCTGGCCCCTGATGGTAGGTGTTCCTATGGGAATGCCTCTATCTGGGCAGCCATGCCCCTGGCCCACCCACCAAAGGGGGCATGCTGTCACTCAACATCGACAGCACGCCCCCTTTGGTACGAGACCCGGAGCGACGGTTTGCCCGTCGCTATCCGGGGCTCGCGCATGCGGCCGACAGAGCCTGCACTGTCTTCCGCATGCGCACTGGGCCACCATCGAGCGCATAGCACACGCGAGCAGGTCTGAATCAGGCCCATAATTTACAAAGACAGAAAAAAAGAATTTTTTAATTTTTGTGGAGCGCACTTTGAGGGTTACACCACCCTTTAACAAACAGATGCACGCTTGGCGCTACTGCTTTGAGGATGCACATACAGTGCACACAATTCACAAACACGGAAGAAAATGTTTTTCTTTGTTGGAGTGCACTTTGGGGGTTACACCACCCTTTAACAGACAGATGTACGCTTGGCACTGCTGCTTTGAGGATGCACATACACTGCACACAATTCACAAACACAGAAGAAAATGTTTTTTTTAGTTGGAGTGCACTTTGGGGGTTACGACCTTAGCCGTTCCTTGCCACTCCGTGTCGTAAATGGCATATTGGCAAGTTTACGTTTCTCTTCAGCTGATTTAAATGTTTTTTTCAAGGTCATTTTCCTGAACTGTGTCATTTGGGATTGTATGTGCCCTCTATTATGACATTGGGCATCTGCCTTGGCAGACGACGTTGATGGCATGTTATCGTCTATGTCATGACTAGTGGCAGCAGCTTCAGCACTAGGAGGAAGTGGTTCTTGATCTTTCTCTATTTTATTTTTATCGGAGAAAGTTTGGTCCTCCATTTATGTTATATCGATTTGATATATACGTGCGGCTAAACACAGAAAATATTTTTTTATTTTTGCTGGAGAGTAGTGCACTTTGTGGGTTACACCAGCCTTTAAGAAATGAGCCAGCCGGCTCTTTACTTATGGGACACAGGCGCACGCTTGGCGCTATTTTGTTGATGCATGTGCTGCCACAGTGCACACAATTCACAAACACAGAAAATATTTTTTTTTATTTTTTTTATAGTGCACTTTGGGGGTTACACCACACTTTAACAGATGATCCAGAAGGCCCTTTGCTTAGGACACAGGCGCACGCTTGGCGTTACTTTGTTGATGCACGTGTGGCTACTGCGCACACAATTCACAAACACAAAAAACATTTTTTTATTTTTTTTGGAGTGCACTTTGGGGGTTACAGCACCCTTTAACGGACAAGCCAGCCGGCCCTTGATTTATTACACAGGTGCACGCTTGGCGCTACTTTGTTGATGTACATGCAGGTACTGCGTACACAATTCACAAACACAGAAAAAAAAATTGTGGAGTGCACTTTGGGGGAGCACCTCTGATGCACAATTCACCCCCTGGACAACACTACAGCACCCCTTTAGGACTACAGCCTTTATGGGACACTGTACTACACAGTTCAGCCAGCCCCTATAGACTTTGGAGTGGACACAGCCCCTATGGACAACTGACTGCACAACACAGCCCAGCCAGCCCCTATTACAGCAGCACAACACAGCCCAGCCAGCCCCTATGACAGCAGCACAACACAGCCCAGCCAGCCCCTATGGACAACAGCAGCACAACACAGCCCAGTCAGCCCCTCTGGACTGACTGGACACAGCCCCTATGGACAACAGCAGCACAACACAGCCCAGCCAGCCCTAGCTCCCACCCTCCCTCTTCACTGTCCACAGCCAGAGTGAGAAATGGCACCGACGCGGGGACCTTTTATAGAATCCAAAACCCGCGAGATCCAGATGGCAGGATGATGATATTTTGTCTCGAGTTCAGATCCGAGTCAGGTGGGAAAAGTCGAGCCTGACTCGGATACGACTCGGATCGGGGGCGCTCGGGGGAGTTCGGATTTCAGAAAGGTCCACACACTTTTCCGGGGGTCTGAGTATGTACTTGAAATTTCAGGAGTCTCCATCACCTTCCGGGAGAGTAAGTATGTATGGATATACTGTACTGCAAGACAACTTGGTTTAGTCTACTATAAAACTAAAGTTAGGAGAAAGTTCACCTTTCATGACAATGATCCTAAGTACATGGTCGAAGCAACACTGGCATGGTTGAACAGCAAAAATGTTCTACAATTGCCAAGTCAAAGTCAAGGGGAGTTATTCATTAAAGCTTGGAGAGTGATACAATTGTGAAAGATAAAGCACCAATCAGCTCCTGTCATTTTTTAAATGCAGCCTGTAAAGTGACTGCTGGATGCAGATTGGTTGGTACTTTATCTCTCACAATTGTATCACTCTCCATGCTTTCATGAATAACCCCCCAGATCTCAAATTGAGAATCTGTGACACTATTTGAAAATTGCAGTCCGGGGGTTTTTATTTACAAAGTGTTGGGTTATAAAACCCAGCATTTCTGATTGTGCTTATGCCCAATATTTAAAAGGACAATGCTTTTTTTTGCAAGACAAGGCTAGTAAAATCATTGCCCTTTTAAATATCAGATCAGAAGCTAAAGCTGTTATTTCAGCAAAGGGAGGATTTAACAAGTATTATTTACAGGGTTTGAATAATTATGCAAGAAGCATTTTTCAGTTTTTTTAAATAAAAAAAGACATACAGAAAAATAATTATGTGTGTTAAAGTTTACTTAAACTGTCTACTGATTTGCAATAAAGGTACTGTCTGGAAAAATTTGTGTAACTGTCACTTGTAATTAGGGGTGAGCGGGTTCGGATTTCTGAAATCCGAACCCCCCCGAGCCCCCCCGATCCGAGGCAGATCCGAGTCAGGCTCGACTTTTCCCGCCTAACTCGGATCTGAAATCGAGGCAAAACGTCATCATCCCGCCTTCCGAGTCTCGCGGGTTTTGGATCCTATATAAGGAACCCGCGTCGGTGCCATTTTCTCACTCGGCTGTGGACAGTAAAGAGGGAGGGTGGGAGTTAGGGCTGGCTGGGCTGTGTAGTGTAGTGTAGAGTAGTGTTGTGCTGTGCTGTGCTGTGCTGCGCTGTGCTGCTGTTGTCCACTACTTCAAAGTCCATAGGGGCTGGCTGTGTTGTGCTGTGCTGCTGTTGTTAATAGGGGCTGTGTCCACTACTTCAAAGTCCATAGGGGCTGGCTGGACTGTGTTGTGCAGTCAGTTCTCCATAGGGGCTGTGTCCACTCCAAAGTCCTGTGCAGTGTCCCAGTCCTAAAGGGGTGCTGTAGTGTTGTCCAGGGGGTGCTCTGTCCATCAGGGGTGCTCCCCCCAAGTGCTAAAAAAATAATATATTTTCTGTGTTTGTGAATTGTGTGCGCAGTAGCCGCACGTGCATCAACAAAGTAGTGCCAAGCGTGCGCCTGTGTCATAAGTAAAGGGCCGGCTGGCTTGACCATTAAAGGATGCTGTAACCCCCAAAGTACACTCCAGTCCAAACCAAAAAAAAAATTATTTTCTGTGTTTGTGAATTGTGTGCGCAGTAGCCGCACGTGCATCAACAAAGTAGTGCCAAGCGTGCGCCTGTGTCATAAGTAAAGGGCCGGCTGGCTTGACCGTTAAAGGGTGCTGTAACCCCCAAAGTACACTCCAGTCCAAACCAAAAAAAAAAATATTTTCTGCTTTTGTGAATTGTGTGCGCAGTAGCCGCACGTTCATCAACAAGTAGTGCCAAGCGTGCGCCTGTGTCATAAGTAAAGGGCCGGCTGGCTTGACCGTTAAAGGGTGCTGTAACCCCCAAAGTACAGTCCAGTCCAAACCAAAAAAAAAATTATTTTCTGTGTTTGTGAATTGTGTGCGCAGTAGCCGCACGTGCATTAACAAAGTAGTGCCAAGCGTGCGCCTGTGTCATAAGTAAAGGGCCGGCTGGCTTGACCTTTAAAGGGTGCTGTAACCCCCAAAGTACACTCCAGTCCAAACCAAAAAAAAAATTATTTTCTGTGTTTGTGAATTGTGTGCGCAGTAGCCGCCCGTGCATCAACAAAGTAGTGCCAAGCGTGCGCTTGTGTCATAAGTAAAGGGCCAGCTGGCTTGACCATTAAAGGGTGCTGTAACTCCCAAAGTACAGTCCAGTCCAAACCAAAAAAAAAATATTTTCTGTGTTTGTGAATTGTGTGCGCAGTAGCCGCACGTGCATCAACAAAGTAGTGCCAAGCGTGCACCTGTGTCCTAAGTAAAGGGCCGGCTGGCTTGACCGTTAAAGGGTGCTGTAACCCCCAAAGTACACTCCAGTCCAAACCAAAAAAAAAATTATTTTCTGTGTTTGTGAATTGTGTGCGCAGTAGCCGCACGTGCATCAACAAAGTAGTGCCAAGCATGCGCCTGTGTCATAAGTAAAGGGGCAGCTGGCTTGACCGTTAAAGGGTGCTGTAATCCCCAAAGTACACACCAAACCAAAAAAATATATATTTTCTGTGTTTGTGAATTGTGTGCGCAGTAGCCGCACGTGCATCAACAAAGGAGCAGCGCCAAGCGTGCGCCTGTGTCCCATAAGTAAAGAGCCGGCTGGCACATTTCTTAAAGGCTGGTGTAACCCACAAAGTGCACTACTCTCCAGCAAAAATAAAAAAATATTTTCTGTGTTTAGCCGCACGTATATATCAAATCGATATAACATAAATGGAGGACCAAACTTTCTCCGATAAAAATAAAATAGAGAAAGATCAAGAACCACTTCCTCCTAGTGCTGAAGCTGCTGCCACTAGTCATGACATAGACGATAACATGCCATCAACGTCGTCTGCCAAGGCAGATGCCCAATGTCATAATAGAGGGCATATACAATCCCGAATGACAAAGTTCAGGAAAATGACCTTGAAAAAAACATTTAAATCAGCTGAAGAGAAACGTAAACTTGCCAATATGCCATTTACGACACGGAGTGGCAAGGAACGGCTAAGGTCGATCCCTAGTATGTTCATGACTAGTGGTTCAGCTTCACATGACGATGGAAGCCCTCCTCCCACTAAAAAAATCAAAAGAGTTAAGCTGGCAAAAGCACAGCGAAGAACTGTGCTTTCTAAGAAGATATCACAAATCCCCAAGGAGAGTCCAAGTGTGGTGGTGGTTGCGATGCCTGACCTTCTCAGCACTGGATGGGAAGAGGTGGCTTTTTCCACCATTTGCACGCCCCCTGCAAGTGCTGAAAGGAGCACCCACAGTCCACTTGCTGATATGCAAATTGAAGATGTCACTGTTGAAGTACAACAGGATGAGGATACTGGTGTAGCTGGCGCTGAGGAGGAAGTTGGCGAGGAGGATTCTGATGGTGATGTGGTTTGTTTAAATCAGGCTCCGGGGGAGACAGTATTTGTCCGTTGGATGAAAAAGCCCATCACGGTCATGCCTGGGCAGAAGACCAAACATTCCACCTCTTTGGTCTGGCAATATTTCTATCCAAATCCGGACAACAACTGTCTTGCCATATGTACCATATGTAAAGGTGAAATAAGTAGGGGTAGGGACGTCAACCACCTAGGAACATCCTCCCTTATACGGCACCTGTAGCGCGTTCATAAATAGTTACTGTCAAGTTCAGAAACTTTGGCTAAGACCGTAAGCAGTCCAGGGACACCTAAATCCCGTTGTCCTGTTGTATCCAAGCGCCTGCAAACCACACCGTCAACTCCCTCCTCGTCAATTTCCTCCTTAGTCAGGATCGGAAGTAGTCCTGCAGGCCATGTCACTGGCATGACTGACTCTCCTATCCGGGATTCCTCCGGAGGATCCTGCATTGCTATGCCTACTGCTGCCACTGCTGCTGTTGCTGCTGCTGGGAGTCGTTCATCATCTCAGAGAGGAAGTAGGAACACCACTACTTTTACTAAACAATTGACCCTCCAACAGTCCTTAGCGAGGAGGATGAAGTACGACAGCAGTCATCCTGAAGCAAAACGTATAACTGAGGCCTTGACTGCTATGTTGGTGTTAGACGTGTGTCCGGTATCCGCCATTAGTGCAGTGGGATTTAGACAATTGCTGGAGGTAGTGTGTCCCCGGTTCCAAATCCCGTCTAGATTCCACTTCACTAGGCAGGCGATACCGAGACTGAACAGAAACGTCAGAAAAAGTTTCCTCAGTGTCCTGAAAAATGCCGTTGTACCCAATGTCCACTTAACCACGGACATGTGGACAAGTGGAACAGGGCAGACTAAGGACTATATGACTGTGACAGCCCACTGGGTAGATGTATCACCTTACGCAGCAACAGCAGCAGCGTCACCAGTAGCAGCATCTCAGAAACGCCAGCTCGTTCCAAGGCAGGCTACGCTGTGTATCACCGGTTTCAGTAAGAGGCACACTGCCGACAACCTCTTAGAGAAACTGAGGGAAATCATCGCCCAGTGGCTTACCCCACTAAGACTCTCCTGGGGATTTGTGATATCTGACAATGCCACCAATATTGTGCGGGCATTACATCTGGGCAAATTCCAGCACATCCCATGTTTTGCTCACACTATAAACTTGGTGGTGTAGAATTTTCTGAAAAGCGACAGGGGAGTGCAGGAGACGCTTTGGGTGGCCCGAAAAATGTTAGGCCACTTTCGCCATTCAGCGACTGCATGCCGAAGACTGGAGCACCAGCAAACACTCTTGAACCTGCCCTGCCATCACCTGAAGCAAGAGGTTGTGACACGGTGGAACTCAACCCTCTATATGCTTCAGAGGTTGGAGGAGCAGCAAAAGGCCATTCAAGCCTATACATCCACCTATGACATAGGCAAAGGAGGGGGTATGCACCTGACTCAAGTGCAGTGGAGAATGATTTCCGTGTTGTGCAAGGTTCTCCAGCCCTTCGAACTTGCCACACGTGAAGTCAGTTCAGACACTGCCAGCTTGAGTCAGGTCATTCCCCTCATCAGGCTTTTGCAGAAGCAGCTGGAGAAAGTGAAGGAGGAGCTAGGACGGAGCGATTCTGCTCGGCATGTGGGACTTGTGGATGAAGCCCTTCATTCGCTTTGCCAGGATTCCAGGGTGGTCAATCTGTTGAAATCAGACCACTACATTTTGGCCACCGTGCTCGATCCTAGGTTTGAAGCCTATGTGGTGTCTCTCTTTCCGGCCGACACTAGCCTGCAGAGGTGCAAAGACCTGCTGGTGAACACACTGTCAGCTGAAGCGGAACGTGACACGTCAACAGCTCCTTCTTCATTTTCTCCCGCAACTGGGGCTGCCAGGAAAAAACTTAGGTATCCTAAGCAACCCGCTGGTGGTGATGCAGGGCAGGCAGGACCAAGTTTGGACTTCTGGTCCGGACTGAAGGACCTGGCAACAATTTCTGACATGTCTACTGTCACTGCATATGATACTGTCACCATTGACAGAATGGTGGAGGATTACATCGGTGACAGCATCCAAGTAGGCATGTCAGACAGTCCATACCTGTACTGGCAGGAAAAAGAGGCAATTTGGAGGCCCCTGTACAAACTGGCTCTATTTTACCTGAGTTGCCCCCCCTCCAGTGTGTACTCCGAAAGAGTGTTTAGTGCAGCCGGGAACCTTGTCAGTGAAAGGCGTAGGAGGTTGTTTCCACAGAATGTGGAGAAGATGATGTTCATCAAAATGAATTATCAGCTCTTCCAGGGAGACCAGCCTCCAGAACGTACAGAGGGACCTGTGGTGGTGGATTCAAGTGGGGACGAGTTAATACTTTGTGAGGATGAGGATGTACACACTGAAGAGGGTGAGGAATTGGTGGATGAGGAGGATGAGGAAGACATCTTGCCTCCGTAGAGCCAGTTTGTGCAGGGACTGATTAATTGCCAGCTTGTTTTGTGGGGGCCCAAACGAACCAATCATTTCAGCCACAGTTGTGTGGCAGACCCTGGTGCTGAAATGATTGGTTTGTTAAAGTGTGCATGTCCTGTTTATACAACATAAGGGTGGGTGGGAGGGCCCAAGGACAATTCCATCTTGCACCTCTTTTTTTTCTTTGCATTATGTACTGTTTGGGGCCTAGTTTTTCAAACTGCCATCCTGTCTGCCACTGCAGTATCACGCCTAGATGGGTCACGTGTTTGTGCCGCCCACTCGTGTCGCTTAGCATAGTCATCCAGCTACCTCAGTGCAACCTTTTGGACATAAAAACACTATTGTGAGGTGTGAGGTGTTCAGAATAGACTGGAAATGAGTGGAAATTAAGGTTATTGAGGTTAATAATATCATAGGAGCAGAAAAACCTACAAATTCTGTGATTTTAGCTGTTTTTATGCTTTTTTTCAAAAAAATACAGATCCAAAACACAAAACCCAGAACCCAAAACACGGAAGGGTGGTTTTGGCAAAACCAATCCAGATCCAAAACACGAAGAAAGATCCAGATCCAAAACCAAAACACAAAACACGAAAAGTGGCTGGTGCACACCCCTACTTCTAATACAGACATATGTATTGACTTTTTAGAGGGTTGAATACTTTTGCAAGCCACTTTAAATCGTTATAACTTGTGTGTATATAAGATAGATAGATAGATAGATAGATAGATAGACTCATTATATATACTTGTTACCAGTGACGGATTTTACTTAGGGGCTGCAGAATAGCAGAGAGTGCTTCCAATGGGAAGTCACTCTCCTGCCTTGCTGTGATCCACATCTGGCTTCAAGGGGCTGCATTCGATGCAGTCCCAAGAAGCCAGTGCTTTGGTGCATGCGCTGGTCGTGCGCCTTTCCCGATTCATTGAACATGCACAATGCACCTGACAGTAGCCGGAGATAGAACAGGATAGAGCCGGCTGGACTGTTGACCAAAATGCGACTAGGTGCAGCTCCCCTGCCAGTAAAAGGTAGGAGCCGCCGCTGCTTTTTATTCATACATTTGTTCTGTGTGAGCAAGGAAATAGGACTGCTCCAGTGGATATGTGGTATAATGTATCAGTTCTACACATAATTTATAGTGCCAGTATTAGGTTATTTCCATGTACTCAATTCTTATTCTCCTTTTTTCATCTGCCTGAAAAAAAAAACTTAACACAAGTAGATATAGGGGTCTATGTACTAAGCCTTGGAGAGAGAAAAAGTGAATGGAGCAAAAGTACCAACCAATCAGCTCCAACTGTCAATTTACAGGCTGTGTTTGAAAAATTACAGTTCGGAGATGATTGGTTGATACGGTACATTATTTCCATCCACTTTATCTTTCTCAAAGGCTTAGTACATAGACCCCATAGTATTTCCATGGTAAATATTAAAAATGATCCAAAAATAGGGACTTTGCATGTGCTGTAAAATAGAATGCTATTTTTAAAATAGGATATATTTTGTGATTATTTCAAACAACCCTTTAACAGTAAAATAGAAATGTCTGTGTTAATCTAGTATTTTCTGCATCCAAAAACTTAATATTTGATACTTTTACGTTTCAAATTGTACTGTATCCTTAATTTTATTTTGTATTATAATACAGTACATATTATTTTGCTACTGGAAACGGAAGACTAGAGGAAAATAATAAAAAATGTTTTTTTTTTTTAAAAACTTTCTTTGAAGATCATAAGAAGATTCAGTTTAAGCTCAAAATCATTTGTTGCTTACTTTAAAAAGCTCTGATAACATGCCCCTTTCTGTTAGGTATTAGCATATTGAGATGTGGTTCATTCTTTCTATATCTTTTCATTTGCATTCAGCTCACTGCCTTGAAGCTCTATGATCTATTATGACAAGAAGTAACAAGCCTTTGTCAAACTGAAAGCCTACATCCCATGAGAAAGGCGATCTGAGAATATGTAATGTCCCACTAGAAATGACGTATTGATTATAATACTGATGTGAGGGTTTACAAATTCGACCCCATGTATTCAGACCTAAGTACATCAAAGCTGTTATAAATGTCATCCACTCAGGCATGTTGATACTTTCAAATTTCTATTGCAGATTGTCATTTTTGTTCCCAACTACAGGTTTTGTAAGGGCCGGGATCCTGCCTAAATACAGCATTATATCAGAGAGGACAGAAAATATTTTGTATGCTGAATACCAATGACCAAAGCAAAAGAAACTCAATGACCTTTGAAAAAAAAGCTGCCAACATTTTTGTTATTTTTTTTCCTCTTGTTGATGAAAAGAGCATTTATTCCTCTGTGCTTTCAGTCACATTTGCTTACGATTTTACATTGTGATCTTGTTGTTTTTACAGGTTGGGATTTTCTGACCCAAAGCTACTTTGACAATTGAGAAGATGAAAGCTTAGGAAGCTGTTTGTTGCTTATGATTATGCTCTGTAGTGAGTTATGTAACTGTCTAAGCAAAATTGTACATCTTTGTTAATAAATCTATCCTAGATTCAGTACAATAACAATAGTGTAAACAGATGTGCATATAATTTTACTATCAAGAGTAACATGTTCTTTATATGTAGCACTCCTTTGGTTGATGGCTGTTTAGTTGACATTGGCCCCAGTAACTAGCCTAAGTGAGAATGCCACCACTATAAATCGGTGAGCTCTGTTTCGGGAACCTGTGGCTGTCTGTGCCTGTTTTTTTATATCAGACAGTTACCATTCTAATTGGCTGTGGATACTAAGCAGTATTCTGGAGGCAAACAAGCTACCAATCCAACAATGAGGATCAGGGTTTCAGTGAGAGCTTTGTCATGCTGTCATAATGGGGACATGCTGTGACCTATATTGCACAGAAACTGTTTTTAAGCTACTGAGACATAGGTGGAGATTTATCAAATCTTGGAGATAAAATGGAGAGAGTTAATCCTGCATCATTGGGGTGTAAAGATGTTACAAGGAAGTTGAGGTGGATCATTATGACCCGGGTATATTTTATTCCTGATTTTGAAATTTTAAGAATGATTTTAGAAGATTATTAGTATATTTGTAATAATGAACTATTAAATGAGGTATTTTAATAATAAAAGTCATAGAGAAAGAACTTTTTTATTTCTACATAGAGAATAGAGAAGAAACTTCTGTGTTATCTCTAATATCTTAACAAAAACTAAACTTTTCATCTAAAATTAAACTTTTCGTTGACTTAAGTATGAGATCTTTGCAAATTAAAATAATACAAAAACATAATCAGGGCCAGACTGGGACTAAAAATAGGCCCTGGCATTTAAAGCACACAGGCCCACCTCGGCGACAGCATCTGACCCCAGTCATAGACTCCTCCCCTTACTATTCCTGACTTCTCCCACTTCATAGCCTATGCTCTTACAAATATAACAATTATTAGAACAACATACAAGTATATATCATTTTCTGCATTAAAATGCATGCAACAGAGCAAATCCTGCAGGGGATTCAAACATGTGACATAGTCAGATATTTGGTATTTGGTTGGTTCTTTTAGGTAAAACTGGCACTTCATTGGGGCAGGTCACACACAAAAAAGGGACAGCAATTTCCCAACTGACAAAGCCCATGCTTACCAGTTGTAGAGGATTAGATAGTGTTCACTGTTGGAAGTTTTAGGGCAGGCGGTGCTGAACAAAGAGGATGATACATCTGTACACACCAAAGCAGAGCCATAACTACCCATTTTGTGCCTTGTGTACATAAAGAACACTGATGATGCCATCCACAACCAAACAAGGGAGAGAGCACACCAAAGGCGTGCGGCAAAAAATAACAGGTATGGTCTCGTTGGGAAAAGGCGTGACCACACAACTGTAACCCCAACTCAAATTATGCCACACAGTAGTGCCCATTTGTCACATTGCACAGCACAGTAGTGCCCATTCTTCACATTGCACCACACAGTAGTGTCCCCTAGTCACATTACACAACACCACACAGTAGTGCCCTTTAGGCATGTTATGTCACACAGTGGTCCCCCTTATTTACATTATGCCACACAGTAGAGTCCATTCACTTTATGCCACACAGAGCCCATTCACGCTATGCCACACAGTACATTAGTACTCCTTATAACACATTATACCATACAGTACTGCCCCTTATAAAACAGCAATACCACACAGTAATGCCCTTATAACACAGTAATGCCACACAGTAATGCCCTTTATATCACATTTTGTCACACAGGTATACCTCTTATAACACATTATGCCACACAGTAATGCCCCTTATAAAACAATAATGCCCCATATAACACATTGTCACACAGCTTTCCCCCTGACACTCATGGTAGTGGATAGATCCTCTTCTGTAGATGTACCCTGACATCATCAGTTACTATCCAACATCATTATTATCCACGTGGACATAGAGGGGGAATATATACCATCTCCCCCTGACACAGCTCTTCCCCTGACACATGTCTCCCCCTGACACACCATCTCCCCCTGACATATGATCTCCCCCTGACACAGCTCTCACACTGACACAGCTCTCACACTGACATAGCTCTCCCCCTGACACACCATCTCCCTGACACAGCTCTCCCCCTGACAAACCATCTCCCCCTGAAACAGCTCTCCCCCTGACACACCATCTCCCCCTGACACAGCTCTTCCCCTGACACAGCTCTTCCCTAGACACACCATCTCCCCCTGACACAGCTCTCCCCTTGACACACCATCTCCCCATGCCATACGATCTCCCCCTGACATACGATCTTCCCCTGACACAGCTCTCACTCTGACATAGCTCTCCCCCTGACACACCATCTCCCTGACACAGCTCTCCCCCTCACACACCATCTCCCACTGACACAGCACTCCCCCTGACACAACTCTCCCCCTGACACACCATCTCCCCCTGACACACCATCTCCCCCTGACACAGCTCTCCACTTGACACAGCTCTCCCCTTGACACACCTTCTCCCACTGACACAATCTCTCCTTGATACACCATCTCCCCCTAACACAATCTCCCCTTGACACACCATCTCCCCCTGAAATAGCTCTCTCTCTGACACATCATCTCTCCCTGACACACCATCTCTCCCTGACACACCATCTCCCACTGACACAGCATGCCCACTGACATAGCTCTCCCCGTGACACACCATCTCCCTGACACAGCTCTTCCTGACACCATATTCCTCACACAGCTCTCCCAAATGCCCTCCTCACACAGTATACCTTCCCTCATGTGGCTTCCCCCCTCATGCAGCTCTTTCCAACTTACCTCTCTTGTGATCCTAATGCCATCCTCAGAACTCTTTCACCACTCCCTGCTGACTGCTATCACTGATATCGCCATCCGCGTGGTCCTCTCTCACAGTGGCAGATCCTCCTCTTCGCACGGCAGCAGACTGAGAGACAGACGTGTGATTACGTCACTGCGTCATCTCATCCCCAATTCCCTGCTGGTCAAAGAGAAGGAGGCAGGCTGAGTCACTGCCTAATGCTGCCCGCCAGCCACCTACATCTACTCTATCATTGCACAGGCACAGCAGTAGGTCTCTGTCAGTCAGACAGCCACAGCACTGCATGTACAGAGTTCTGTGGCCAGGAACACTGCTTCCATCTGTACCCACATTGTAAGTACTGGCCAGACCGGCCCTTCTGGCATTTGCCAGAACTGCCAGATGGAGTTTGTGCCCATCTAGTTCTCTGCGCTGATACCGGCTGAATGAGTGGTAGCAGGAAATGGGTAGGGTAGGGTAGGGTAGTCTTAACTCCAGCTATTGATAGTTAAGCAATTTTGTCAAACCTAAGTAAAAAGATACACGTAATTTAAATAATTATGACCCAACCCCAATGATGCCAGGTTTAAATACCAACCAATCAGCTTCAAAATGTTTTTTTCATTAGCAGAGCCTGTAAAAAGACAGTTAGAAGCTGATTGGTCTGTACTTTATATCTCTACTCTTTATCTCTTTTCCAAGATTTGATGAATCTCTGCGATGATTCCTATGTAGAGAGACATGAGCCTAGGTTCCTGAAAAGAGCAATGCCACCTGCATACAGACGTGTCCTCACTAACTGGATGTTTGGACGCCATATGGCGTGAGATGCCCATCACGACTGAAATACTATGAGAGGAGAAGCGTACCATATTTTTTCTTTAAATTTTGGATTTTATTCATATCATAGATGTTTATAGTGAACTGCTAGACTATGACTTTAATAACATAGGAATTGATTTTACACCTGTACGAAGTTGCACACAGCTATACAAATGTTGCACATCAAATCGATCAGTGTATGCTATCCATATAGTTTTGTTGCTCCCAGTTGTTTAATTTATAGGAAGATGAATCAGATACACATTTTCAGAACAATGGGTGTGGGCTAGTTTCCCAAGACCTGGTGGACCAATAGGGACTATTTGGCACAGCTTAAGCAACAGTAAGAAAATACAAATCTGTGGGAATGAGTGATAGAGAAAAAGACATAACAAGAATCCCAAAAGTAAGTGAATATCAGCTATGAATCTTACCTGTCATGGACTGTTTATTGTGTTGCTACTTTCAACTTGGGGGTCTATTTACGAAGCCTTGGATGGAGATAAAATGAATAGATATAAAGTACCAGCCAACCAGGTCCTAACGGTCATTGTTCAAACACACCCTGTGACATAGCAGCTAGGAGCTGGTTGGTTGGTACTTCATATCCGTTCACTTTATCCAAGGCTTAGTAAATATACCCCTAAGTGATGTACTATATGAGTGAATAAAAGAGTTTGAGATGGTCTGGCACCCATTTAATTAACATCTGCATACTACATATATTGTACTATTACACATACGGCAAGGGCCCTTTAACACTTAAACCCCATAGACTGTAGTGGAGAAAGGACTGAGCTAACTGGAGAAAATCTAGGGCCCCGTGCAAAACCACCTAGACCAGCTCAGTGTAAAAGGAGTTATGTACAGTTGACATGGTAATTCTAACATCTTTTGGTTAAGTCTATAAGTTAGATTTGTAACCCATGGCTCAGTTCCACATGACTAATGTGCTTCAATGCTGTCTGCTTACAGCTTGTTCTACTTTAATGCATTAGCGCAGATTATCCTATGCATCATTTATGTGAATGGAATCCTGCTTAATGCATCTTACGTACATTAAAAGTGCTTGCAAAGTGTAACTATGTATATTTTTTGCGCTTTTGATGCACTTTTCAACAGCATAGATGTAAACTTAACCTTACTATTAAATGACAAACAAAACACACCATCTTATGCACTAATAACAAACACTGCAATACAATATTGGTAAAAGTAGCTTCTCCTGTAAGATTCAAGTCAGTTAAGGATCTGATACAGAAAACACAGGAAGCTGCTTATAATGTAGTAATTAAAACACTTGAAATAGTGTATTAAATAGTATTAGTATGTGTACTTGTAATAAATGAATATAGGCTTATTTTGCTTTCAATCTAAAAAAAAAGTTCTCCCATCAAACATCTTCATCCTAGGGGCCTTTCCTTCTTTGGTATTATGCTGAAATTTAAACCTATCACCAAACACACCAAGAAAAAGGACCAGTATTATATTACATACATTGTTATTACAATATATGGCAGTGGTGTTAATATCATAGGTACTGTATATTTGGTTTTATAAGCATCATTTTTATGTAGCCTGTTAGTTCTAAATCCAGTAGGTGCTGTATTTAAGAAACTTGTGATCTTGTGATAGTGATATACTGTAATTAGAGATGTGCGCCGACCCCCATGTTTTGATTTTGGCTTTGGATCTAGATCTCCACTGGTTTTGGATCTGAATTTGGTTTTGGATTCTTTTCCTTGGTGTTTTGTTTTTAGGTTTTGGTTTTGGATCTGTATTTTTTCCAAAAAATGATATAAACAGCTAAAACCACATCATTTGGGCCAGTTTTTGATCCTACAGTATTATTAACCTTAATAACAAGCATTTCAGGCATTTCTAGGCATTTTTAATCACCTCACAGCTCACAATATTGATTTCACTATTTTTCACCAATATAGGCCAAAGGCTGCAGCGAGCTGGCTTACTAAAGTAAGCAACGGAGCAGTGGCACAAACGCAAAGCAGTATAAAAAAATATATTACATCTATGAAACATTGCCACACAGCAGTGGCAGGCAGGATGGCAGTTTAATAAACTATAATAATGTCAGTCGGCAATGCCCCAAATTATGCCAAATGTAAAGGAAAGAGGTGCAAGATGGAATTGTCCCTCTCACCCACTCTTATGTGGGATATTAAAAAGGACATGCACAGTTTAACAAACCAAGCTTTTTATCCACTACCGTGTTTCCCCGATAATAAGACCTACCCTGAAAATAAGCCCTACCCTTACTTTTGTAGCCCGGTCTAAAATAAGCCATACCCCGAAAATAAGACCTACCTTATTCTCTTTTTGAGCTGGGAATGCTGCAGAGACCAGTGTTCCCAGTCATGCAGGGCGCGGGTGACGTCATGACGTCACCTGCGCGCTGAGGATCCTGTGCGGCCGCGCCTGCTGGATCATATTAGATCCAGTCAGTGCGCAAGTGAGAGGAACATCCCGGATGGCGGCAACTCAAGTAAGTACCGTACTTGCACTGCAATAAGGGGGCCTGCATAAAGGACACTGCTACAGGGGGGGGGCCTGCATAAGGGGCACTGCTACACAAGGGAGGCTGCATAAGGGGCACTGCTACAGGGGGGGGCTGCATAAGGGGCACTGCTACAGGGGGGCCTGCATAAGGGGCACTGCTACAGGGGGGGCCTGCATAAGGGGCACTGCTACAGGGGGGCCTGCATAAGGGGCACTGCTACAGGGGAGCCTGCATAAGGGGCACTGCTGTCAATGTTAGTTAAAATAAGACCTACCCCAAAAATAAGCCCCAATGGTGTTTTTTGGAACCCCCCAAAAAATAAGACAGTGTCTTATTATCGGGGAAACACGGTAGTACTGACACTTTCGTGGCTGAACTCCTTGGTTTGTTTGGGCCCCTACAAAACATTTTTTGGAAGGACTACCTTCAATTATTAAGGAGGAGGTTGATGATGAGGGTGTTGGTTTTTGTAGATTGCATGTGCTGGTTCAAACTGCTGGTAGCTGATACTGGACTGCTTGTTATTAATTTACAAATTATAATTTTATTAAACAAATTGCATGAACTCACTGTAACTGACGTAACAGGGAGGAGGTACCTAGATGGTTAACGTCCCTTCCTCTGCTAACTTTGGCTTTACAAATGTAACAGATGCCTTCACAACTGTTGTCAGAATTTATATTAAAATAATTCCACACCCAAGACGTTGCTTTTCTGGCTTTCTTTTTATCATTAGCAAGAACTGCTGTCACTGGTGGCTGATTTACGCAAACCACATCCTTATCATCAACATCCACATTAGCGTCAGATAGGACACAAATTTCCCCCTCATCCTACTTTTGCACTTCCTCCACACTATCATCCTCATTTTTTATTATTTCACCATCTAATACTAGCACAGCCGTCAAGGTGTCAGTGATCCCCTGTGAAACTTGTTGACAGCTGTTATAATTACTTCCTCTATCAAACGATATTATGTTTAATAGTCAATTGTATTTTTAAATTACTTCCGATCATGAATGAGGATGTTGATGATGATGCAGGTGTTGGTGTTGGAGATTGAAGGCACTTGGATCTCCGAGAGAGGGAGCAGGTAAGTGACACTGGACTTGTTACATTTTGAGTTTTGGAACTTGGCAACGTACACTTTGATATTTGATGAATGCGCTCCAAGTGACGTAACAAGGAGCAGGTTCCTAGGTGGTTTAGGTCCCTCCCTCTACTCACTCTTGCTTTGCAATGGTCACATATGGCTTGACAACTGTTGTCCGGTTTGGGGTGAAAATAATTCCACACGTGAGAAGTGGATTTCTTTGTCTTTTGCCCCGGCATGACAACAATGGGCTTTGGCTTTTTCAATCCATGTTCCCTTACTTACACAAAGGAAATCATCGGCATCAACATCCTCATCATCCTTAGCACCTTTAACTACCAAAATATCCTCCTCCTCCTCCATGTGCAATTCCACATAGGCATCCTCACTGACTACATCTGCAAGATGTTGACTGCCCTTCTCCACATTTACAGAGGGCACACAAATGTTGGAACTTGGAGGATCCTCCAGTACACTAGAGTTTAGGTCTGGCTAACACATGGCAACCGCGGACACACTTGTACTCTCCTCGGGGATTTGTGATTTCGATTTCTCAGGGCATACAGTTGTTTTTTCCAAGAGGGCTATCAGAATCAGAACCAGCATTCTTCATAAAGAAAGGCCAAGGCCATATTCTTTCCTTGCAACTTCGTGTAGTGAATGGCATATGGCCAATTTTTTGTTTAACTAAGGGCAAATTTCCTGTCAATTTTTATTTCTTAAACTTCAGCAAAAGTAGCTTTACCATATCAATTGCGTGACTTAAGCCCTGGGGCATGGGCCTTCATAGAGGACAAGGACGTTAATGGCCTTGCACTGCTGGCAGCAGCTACAACATGTGGTTCTTGGCCTTGCTCTCCCGTCATGTGACAGCCCTCCATATTTTCTGTGGTCTTGAAGCAGTGTCACAAGCACCAATAGTGTAGCCAAGGTGCGGATACAAACACACGTGCAGTCGTGCGCACACAGAAAAAAATTGACAACAAAATACAGTATGGTTTTTTTTTTTTGCCGGTCCACAACTTGGGCCCAGAGCACAGATCGATGATGACTGGAGATGGGCAGCACTAGGTTGCATTGCCAACTTGCTAGATCTTGTGCAGTTAAGAATAACATGCACAGACACATACATTTATAAGAAAAAAAGACAATTGATTTTAATATTTTTTATGCTCCAGAACTTGGGCCCAGAGCACAGATTGATCACGACTGGAGTCGGGCAGCACTAGGTTGCAACTTGCATTGCTGGCTGGATCTTGTGCGGTACTGCGGTTAAGCCTAACATGCATGCACACACAAAAAACACACACACACACAGAAAAATATAGAACATACTTTGATTGATTTTTTGTTTTAGCATGACTGGAGTTGGGCAGCACTAGCTTGCAACTTGCATTGCTGGCTGGATCTTGTGCGGTACTGCGGTTAAGCCTAACATGCACGCATACACACAGAAAAATATAAAAGACACTTTGATTGATTTTTTTTTTTACTATATATATTTTTTTTAGTCCAGAACTTGGGCCCAGATGGACACAGCACGAGCCCAGATGTATCTGCAGTTCTGCACCAGCCCAGATGGACACATCAGACATGAAAAACACAAGCCCAGGACACAACAGACAGCCCAGATGGATCAGCAACAGCCCTGATGGACACAGCAGACAACACAGTGACAGCTGTCATAGCACCAGCCCAGAATGGATAAGCAGTCACCAGCCGAGGACACAGCAGACAGCACCAACACCTCTCCCAGCCCTACACTACCCCCCACTCCCTGTTCAGTTTCCACAGCCGGAGTGAAATGGCGTCCGTCGCGTGGTCCCTTATGAACTACATTGATCATAGAGACGAAAGCTCGCGAACCGCGAGATTTAGTCTCTATGGTTTTGCCTCAATTTGAGAGATCCAAGTAAGGCGGGAACATCCAAGCCGGCTTGGATCCGACTCGGATCTGCTAAATTCAGGTGGGTTCGGATCTCTGGAAACCAAACCCGCTCATCTATAGATATAATATAGGTATAATTATATTTTTGGATAATGATTATGAGGCCTATTTTGTGGGAAGTGTTTAGGTTAGAGGTAGCTTATTAATTGTAAGTTTGATATCAGAAGAATACCATGTTTCTAGAATTTATGCTGCAGTGGCATTATATTGTAGTGGAAATATCTCTGTGCAATTAACTGAAATACATGCATTTATCACTTAATTATGATTAAATTAAACTCTCCATCTAGAATTTTGTTAATTTGAATTGAAATCCTGTGAAAGTGATCAGAAATGTATGTGTGTGTTTACATATATATAGATATATACATATACACATAAAACTTGTCACTTCAATTCCAATAGGATTCTGCATATATATATTATGTTCAGTGTATGCTATTTAATACAGGATAGATGGGTTAAAACAGCCCACGATAGATATAGTAGCCACCAACATACAATAAAGAAGATTTCACCAATAGTCGCAAGTGAAGATGCGTTCAGTTTGGGTACTACTCTGCACTGCCTGTAGTTATGTAAACTTGCTTCCAGAACAAGCACAGAGAAAAATATGCAAGATATGCTCCACAAACTGATTTGCATTCAACCTTGCATAAACCAATATGACTGCTCCCTCAAGATATACAGAGAGAGGATCCCCCTGCAGACTCTGATAAAGTTATATAAACTGCATGTAATCATAAATACAAATGCACGGGGTTCCATTAACAAAATAGACTCTATGGGTCTGTAAATAAAATATAATTGAAACACACAATAGATGAGGATGTCCTTTCAGTAAGTTATATGAGTCCAATACATGAGGCTCTTTGTACACATATTTTTTTAGAAAGTCTGACACTCCCAGTATAGATCAATGAAAATATATAAAACTAATTAAATATGAGTTAATCAGGTCCTATTCTTTCTGTTAGAATTTAGTTAGTGATATGAATTACTAAAGAACATTATATTCCTTTTGACATTTGTTTCAAATGTAACCATACATTACTAAAGATGCTCGGTTCGCTTTTGAGGTTCCGAGTCTAATCGAATTCCCAGCATGGATCACTTATACTGGCTCAGTTATACTCACCAAGTTCGGAACTCGGATCTGAAAACAGCATCTCATGAGTTTTAGATTGCTTTTAAGTCCCTACCTTGTGATTTTAGGTTTTGTGAGTAGGGATGTGCGTCGACCCCCGTGTTTTGGTTTTGGTTTCGGTCTTCAATCTATGTCTCCTTTGTGTTTTGGATCTGGATTTGGTTTTTCCAAAAACCAACCTTGTGTGTTTTGGTTTTGGATTTGGATCTGTATTTTCTTTCAAAAGTTGACAAAAACAGCTAACATCACATACAGTAATTTTCCCTTTTTTTGTTCCTACAGTATTACTAACCACAACAACATTAATTTCCACTCGTTTCGAGTCAATTTTGACCACGCCACAGCTCACACTATAATTTTCATCCATTTTAGGCCCAAAAGTTGCACCAAGCTAGCTGGCTGACTAAGCTAAGTGGCAGCAGTGGGTGGCACAAACACGTGGTAGTTCAACGCCCAACATGGCCACATGTATTTTTATTAATCAAGAGGCCTTAGGGAGATGGAGTATGTATGTAGTTGAAGGCAGGGAAATAAAGGATTGACTAGTAGTAAATTTAATTTCATCGCTTGATTCTGAAGCCAATTTATGAGGGAGGAGAGGAGATGAGGCATTTACAAAAAATACAAAAAATATTTAAATCATTCACATCAGTCCTTGCCCCAGAAGAATCATTGAGCACTATGCCTGCTGCTGCTGGGAGTGGATATTCATACCAGAAGGGGACCAGGAAGACTACTAGTAACAGTTTAAAAAAAACTTTACTGTTAAACAATCCTTTGCAAGATGGAGCAAGTATGACAGCAGTCACCCAGTTGCAAAGTGGATCACTGATGCCATAATATCTATGCTGGTATTAGATGTACGTACAATATCCACCAATGGTACAGTGGGTTTTAGTTTTAGACAGTTAATTGAGGTCCTGTGTCCCCACTACCAAATCCCATCTAGATTCCACTTCACTTGAAAAGCAATTCCCAGCCTGTACAAGGACATTAAAAATGTTTAATTAGTGTCCTCCAAAATGCCATTGTACCCACTGTCCACTTAGCCAGAGATATGTCGACAAGCTGAACAGAGCAAACACAAGATTACATGACTGTAACAGCCCACTGGGTAGGTGTATTGCCTTCAGCACCAACAGCAGCAGCATCTAAGAAACAGCAGCTCATTCAGAGGCAGGCTGTGTATCACAGGTTTTACTAAGAAGCATACCACTGACAACCTTTTAGAAAAACTCAGGTAAGGCATTGCAAAATGGCTTATCCTGCTGGGACTTTCCTCAGGATTTGTGATTCCTTACAATGCCACCATTATCGTGAGAGCAATGCAGCTGGGTGAATTCTAACATGTCCCATGTTTTGCTCATGCAATCAACTTTGTGGTGCAAGTTTTTTTAAAAATGACAGGGCCATGCAGTGGCCCAAAACATTTATGGACATTTTCACCATTCAGCAGGCGCATGTAGAAGATTGCAGCACCTGCAGGAAGTGTTGAATTTGCCCTGCCACCAGCTGAAGCAAGAGGTAGTTACAAGGCGGAACTCCACCATTTATATGCTTCAGCGAATGGAGGAACAGCAGAAAGCCATTCAAAGCTATACAGCAAACTATGACATAGGAAGAGGAGGGGGAGTGTACCTCACTTAAGCTCAGTGGAATATACTTTCTGTGTTGTGCAAAGTGCTGAAACCCTTCAAAGTTGTCACCTGTGAAGTGAGTTCAGACACTGCCAGCTTGAGTCAGGTAATTCCCCTAATTAGACTGTTGCAAAAGCAGCTTGAGAAACTAAAGGAGGAGCTGAAATGAAGTGATTCAGCTAAGTATGTTGGACTTTTAAATAAAGTCCTTTATTTACTTCACCAGGAGCCAAGGGTTGCCCGGATCTTACAATCGGATCAATACATTTTGGTGACCATGCTGGATCCTAGGTTTAAATCATACATTGTGTCTTTCTTCCCAAAGGACACAGATGTGAATAGATGCAATGATCTAATGGTAAGCAAATTTTCAGATCAAGTGGCACGTGATGCAGCGATGGCTTCTCCTTCAGTTTCTCCAGCAAGTGTATCTGCCGAGAATAAACTAAACTTTCCCTAAAGACCCACTGGTAGTGCAGATGAAGCAACACAACCAAGTTTTGACATCTGTTTGGGTCTAAAAGAATTGCCTACAATTTATGATACCTCTACCATGACTCCATCTGATACAATCAGCATTCAAAGAATGGTTGAGGACTATTTAAAAAATGTTAATAATAGCGTCCAAATAGGCATGTCAGACAGTCTGTTTGACTACTGGCAGGAAAAAAAGGCAATTTGGAGGCCCTTGCACAAACTGGCTTTTGCTTTACTTGAGCTGCCCACCCTCCAGTGTGTTTTCAGAGCAGCCGGAAACCTTGTCAGCAATCGGTGTAGGAGGTTACTTCCTCAAAATGTGGAAAATATGATGTCCATCAAAATGAACTACAAATTTTATGCCAATTACATCCAAAAATTACAGAGGCACCTGAAATGGTGGATTCCAGTGGGGACAAATTAATAATATTATTTGAAGATGATATACACACTAATGAGGGTTAGGAATTGGATGATGATGGCTACAACATTTTGCCTCTGTAAAGCCAGTTTGTGCACAGAGGGGTCATTGCCAGCAATGTCAGCTGCCCATTGGTAAATTGTGGGGACCCAAACAAATCAATCGCTTCATGATTGATATTGCTGATGAAGGTGTTGGTGGTGAAGATGGCAGGTGCTTGGATCTAGCAGAGAGAAGGGAGCTAGCTGATGCAGGACTGCCAGAGTGAAAATGGCACTGATCACCAGGACCTTTATAGAATCCAAAACCCACGAGAATCCGACAGCGGGATGATGATGTTTTGCCTTGTTTTGGATTCTGAGTTACGCGGGAAAACCTGAGCCAGACTTGGATCCTACTCGGATCCCCTATGTTCAGACCCGCTCATCTCGAGCTGTGAGGTGATCAAAATTGACTGGAAATGACTGGAAATTAGTGTTATTAATATTAATATTACTATACAAACAGAAGCAGGTCCAAGTTACATGAGTTTAGCTGTTTTTAGCAATTTTAAAAGAAAACCAAAACTGAAACTGAACCAAAACCTTTGAGGGTGGTTTTACCAAAACCAAAAAATGAAAATGTTTAAGAACCAAAAAACATTGGGGTCTGTGCAAACCTCTAGTCATTACCAGGATTATAATGCAAATGTAGTGGAAATAAAGGACACAGAATGGATGCTGTTATTTTATACACAAGAGCCAAAGCTCTGTAATCCTACCAGGGGCATTTTAAGAGAGGAGGGGACCCGTGTACAGACTCTGTGTGGGCAAAAACCATTTACATTATGAGTTATATATTTACATTAAACACCTATAACTTTTAGATAAACTGCTCTTGAATTGTCAGTTCCTCTATTTTTATGTGCAAAACAAATTTTGTAAATGCTGTATGTCAGAACATACATATCTGCTTTATTTTTTTTTATTTATTTCTGCTAATTACTCACCTTGAACAAAGCAGAAAGGTATTGGGTATATTTAAAAACAGGTCCCAACTGCATTTTACATTTTTTTTTGCAACCCTGTGTTGTTCTATGTATTCTTATTTTACTTGGAGATAATAAACAGGGTGATTCTTAGCAAGCCCTTGGAAAATTTTCATGTATTGGTTTCTGAAAAAGATTGTATGACCTCAGCCTCAGTCACCAGGGCTGTTGGAATAGAAAAACACATTGAGAAGAATTTGACTTAGAAGATAATTCCTGTGTGAAATTATACCTTTGGGTTTTATCCTGTAAGGTACCTTTGAGCACAAATATAATTTCATAGCATAATAAGTTTACTATGCAACCCTCAACTATGACAAAAAGGCATCAAATTTGGGGAGCCAAACTAATAACACTGCCTCAATATATTCACATGTGATAGGTCTAAAAAACACTGGGCAATGGTAGGCCCATCTTGGCCAGAGTACTTATGGTCTACTTTTATGCATCTTGTGCAACCTAAAGGGCTCATTCAGACAATTTATAAAGTCCTAATATATCCCATTTTTTTTGTAAAAATATCTTGCCAAGTGATAGTCACTCTCGTGTGCATAGCTATAGTGGTTACAAGTGGTGCCATTGCTATTGGGCTTAGGGGGCCAGAGACAAAGCCAGGGACCTAGCTCATATAGTTGTCTACCAAGAAATCAAAACTGACCCATTGCTCGGGCCTGAAAATGGAGATCTCTCCTTTTTGCTCTCAGCAAAACTTCTACACACTATTGTGATCCATCTCTCATAATAATTTCATGGTTTCATGGTCCACAGTTGAGCTAATCAGCAAGCTCAGCACCATTGGAGAGTAGGCTTCTCCTTGTTTACAGCCTTTGTGAAGCTGGTAGGGTGGTGTGGGGTGGGAATTGAGCTCCAAGATTAGGACTGCCCCATAATGGGACAGTGTACCTACATTAAGAAAATAGGAGTGTGGGAGGCAGGTTCAGGCTGTGTATTTTTACACACACATCGCCACCAGTGCGGCGGCGATGTGTGTGGTAACCAGCAGTGAATGAGAGTCAGACAGATTCTCATTGGCTGATGCTGAACACACATTGCCACTGTGCGGTGGCGATGTGTGTGTTCAGCAGCAGCCAATGAGAGTCAGACAGACTCTCATTGGCTGCTGTGCCCACTGTAGGAGCCGGGCTGGAGCTCACTCATGAGGTCTGCCTTCTGACTCCTGCAGTGGGTAATGGGAGAGACATCATGGCATCTCTACCATAATGCCGAGTGCACCAGCCTGGGAGGACTGACGTGCGGCAGGAGCAGTGGCCGGAGCCAGAGTGTGGATTAAGGTAAGTGTATTTTTTTATTACTTGTATTTGTCTGCACTAATCAGAGGGGGGGACTACTACTCCTGGGGGCACTGCATCTGGAGGGGTGACCTCTACTGGGGGCACTACTGGGGGGACTACTACTGGGGGCACTGCATCGGGAGGGGGTCCTCTACTGGGGGGTGACTACTACTGGCGCACTGCATCAGGAGGGGGGACTTCTACTGGGGACTACTACTGGGGGGACTACTAATGGGAGGACTATATTAGGGGCTTACTTCTAGGAACACTGCACTGGGGACACTACTGGGGGCACCACATTGGGAGGACCTGGACCCCTACATGGGGCACTGGATAGGGGTGATCACTACTGGGGGCCTGCATAAGGGGGACCACTATGGGGGCACTGCATAGGGGGGACTACTACTGGGGGCACTATATAAAGGGCACTGCATAGGGGGTACCACTACTGGGGCACTGTATAAGGGGAACTAATGGGGGGCTGCATAAGGGGGACCACTAGTGGGGGCACTGCATAGGGGGGACTACTACTGGGGGCACTATATAAAGGGCACTGTATAAGGGGTACCCCTACTGGGGGCATTATATAAGGGGCACTGCATAAGGGGGACCACTACTGGGGGCACTGTATAAGGGGAACTAATGGGGGTCTGCATAAGGGGGACCACTAGTGGGGGCACTGCATTATGGGGACCACTACTGGGGGTACTGTATAAGGGGCACTACTAGGGGCCTGCATAAGAGGGACCACTACTGGGGACATTGTGTACTAGGGTACTGTGTAAGGGGCACTACTGGGGTTAAGGTGCATATGGAAAGGAATGTTCAGAGTGATGATAAAGGGGTGTGTCATATTGACACGCCCCATTTTTAAGTGACCACGTCCCTTGTGACCATGCCCATATTTTGCCGCGCGCAACTAAGGTGTGCACACATAGGGTTTGGGGGGGGGGGCTCAATTTTTACATTTGCCCTGGGCTCCAAATACCTTAGATACGCCACTGGTCAATATGATTGAGGAATGAATTTAGTAATGTACTACAATGTAAATACAGTAGTTTAAAAAAATGCCGATACTCTCAGTCATCACGATGAATAAGCAACACTACCATACTAATAATTTACACAAAAAACAATTTGACTACAAAATATTGCGTTTTGCAGAAAAATCTAAATTTCTGTTCCCAAAATCCAGCATTTGTAAAACCTCCCCAAAAAATAAAATATACTGTATTCATAAACAATCTAAAAAGATGTTGCATTTTGTCATGAATGGTTGTTTTTTATTGCTATATATTCTTTTTATCATGTACAATGTTATGTTAAGTTTGTTATCATCTAGTAGTATTAATCAAATCACTAAGCCACCCCTTCCTGACAAAAAGCTTGAATCAAAGATAGACACACACAAGCAGCTGTGCAATTCCATCCATCTCAAATCCAAATGCAGCAGGGGGTGTCTGTATAAAGCAGACACCTCCTTGCTGCATCTGCATTTTCAGTGCTGCGATCGAGGTTGCAGCCTGGGATCACCATTGCAACCATTGCGACAAATGGTGGCGATAGTTGCTTCTTTATCCTGGCTAGATCCTGGCAGCTGTGAAGCCAAGAAATCTGCATCCACCAACACATACCCTAGCCTCATCTCTCCAGGAAATTGAGGTAACACACCCCCATTGGGTAAGTGTACAACTTTGAATCAGGCCCAGAGTCCAGTGTCAAAATGCTTGGAGCAAAATAAGTAATTTGAATGCTGATCATGTACGTGCATCCAGATAGCAAACAGCTTCTTTTATTTATTTATTATTTATTTATTACCACTTATTTATATAGCGCACACATATTCTGCAGCGCTTTACAGTGAGTATTTGTCCATTCACATCAGTCCTTGCCCCAGTGGAGCTTATAATTTGAATTCCCTACCTCATGCACACACAGGGTTAAATTTTTTGTTGGGACCCAATTAACCTACCAGTATATTTTTGGAGTGTGGGAGGAAACTGGAGCACCCGGAGGAAACCCACGCAAGCACAGGAAGAATATTCAAACTCCACACAGTTAGGGCCGTAGAGGGAATTGAACCCACGACCTCAGTGCTGTGAGGTAGTAATGCTAACCATCACACCATCTTTGCTGCCCATCTTCATATAATACTGCAATTGCATACACAGACCATGCATATTGTACATACATGGGAAAGTCATTATTATTTTGTATATAGTATATCTGGATGATTAAGTCTGAATACCAAAGGTAGGATGTAATGTGTTGAGACTACTGCTAAAGACTCTTGTCCTCTCTATTGTGTTTAAATAAGGGCCCAATCTTGTCTACCATTTGTTCTCCCACTAAATATACCTTGTCCCTTGAAAATGTCATCAGCTCCCTCAGTCTACATTATGTTAATGAGACACATCTTCCCTCTCCTGACCTTGCCTCCACCATCCTTTCTAATGTCTCTAATTACTTTTCTGCCATGTCCTCCTGGATGTCCTTGTGTTTCCTGTAACTTTATATGATCAAAACCAGACTTGTTGTTTTCTCTTCTTCCAGGTTCCCTCCACTTCCCCCCTTACATATAGAGTTCTTAACCACTTCTCCCACTACTTATCTAAACTATGTCTGTTCATGCTTCCTCCTGCTCTCTCTGCTCCTCCTTAGACCATTGCCTCACCTCTACTCTGCCCAACGACCTTGCTTAGTAAAGCTCTCTACCAGTCTCCTCATCTTTAAATGTGTATTTAAATGCATATTTTGGAGATTTCTAGGTCTCCTCATAACTCATCACTTATCTCCTGACCCTCTTCCCTCTTTTTCTACCCCTGCACTTACCATGTCCACAGTGCACTGCTCCCTTTGGGGCCTTATTCAGTGTGGACTGCTGAATGCATATTCCAGATGATCGAGAATCTGCGCAGGTGCATAACCGGTGTTGCGCATCTGCAGAATGCGTCTGTGATCCTGAATGGAGACTGGCAGCAGACTGTCAGTTATTGACAGTCTGCTGCCATTTGTGGGCGGGGAGTGGGTGGTGATGTCCTCCTTTTCCAGAAACGGAGGTGTGTCACCGCCGTTGGGATGGAGGGAAGAAGCCAGGATTTCCTTCGGCTGTTGGAGATTTCCTGGTTTCTTCCTCTCATCTGCAGCAGCCGGCTGCTTGACCCCATCGGTCACCTTAGCCAGCTGATATTCTGCAGAGTATGTGATGCAGAGTTGGACAATGCAGCTCGGATACATAATGCAGCAGGAGGCGTGATGCCTCCTGCTTCATTACTATATCTGCACAGACAGAATTGCAAAGCTGCTTATGAGCAGCTTTGCAATTCCATCAGAAGCTGAATCAGGCCCAAAGCACCAACTCATCAGCTTCTAACTGCCATTTTGCAGGCTGTGTTTGAAAAATGGCAGTTAGAAGTTGATTGGTAGGTACTTTATCTCTCTCCAAGGTTTGATACATCTCCCCCTTTGTCTTTTAATTTGCTTCAGTGACACTGCTTGCTCACCCATACAATGGGTATAGGGTCATTGAGTAATGATTTGACTCCTTCCTTTGTGCTACTCACCACTGCATGCTTTTTCAAGCTACAGTGAGTTGCACTCCCCTTGCCCCAGTTATTTATCCTACCCAGTATGTGGTGTTATAGTAATGTTTGTATTTATGATTAATGCTTACACTATTGTTAGCTGTTGTATATTGTACTTATGTTCTTTTAATCTGTTATTTTTCAAAATTTTTCATTTACCTTAAACTTGTATGACATTGCAGGCACTTTCTGGTGTTTTATAAATAAATGTTTGTAGTATAATGATAATTGTAATTAAAATAAATACTTATGTTATTACAAACTGTTGATATTTTTTGCGATATCCAGACAAGTACTACTCATATTTTCTTTTAATTGTTTTTGCATAACTTATATTTCTTAATAAATAGTTTAAGCATTTTACACAATTTTTCTTACCTCTGAGTGTGACAAGCCAGTAAAATTGGAATAGTAAGATTACCAAAAATACACTTATCGTGCGCAGTAAGCATGCAAAAGCAGCCACACCAGCACCTATGGAAGTAAACACTAATTTTCCAGATGAATCTATAAATTAAATGATGGCGCAGGTGATGGCACTAGACACATGAGGATGTTAATAACACATTATACAAATTGGGGACATAAGTTTGTAACATTGGTTTATTCCAGTACTCACAAAACATGTTCACACAGGCTAAACAAGCATAAATCACATTAATAATCCGAGAATAAAGTAGCACAGTACATTCAGTCCACAAAAATCTTAGGATATATATAAAACATCAATGACATATGAAGTATATGGATAAAGTGGCACAGTGCAAAAAACGACAGTCAGTCCATATAGGTCTCTCACCCCTCTTAGGTGCTGCGGTGGGCTAGTCTGAAGATAGTGAAGAGGTCCCAGGCTGGAAAGCTCGGCACCACCACAGAAGATGTTTCCAGGT
Source organism: Taudactylus pleione (assembly GCA_031769625.1). Taxonomy (NCBI): domain Eukaryota; kingdom Metazoa; phylum Chordata; class Amphibia; order Anura; family Myobatrachidae; genus Taudactylus; species Taudactylus pleione. Next base: position 2,116,317 of record JAUIMM010000384.1, read on the forward strand.
AGGAAGTCTGCACAACGCGTTTCGGTAAATAATCTTCTTCAATATATTTTTTGATACACTAATTGCTGTGGTTAACACACAGGTTATATGTACTATAGGCATGTGTTAAGCTATGTTTATGTTCTAATTTTATATACATCAGATAGGGTTCAGTATAGTAGGCTAACAGTCCCCATGTAGAAAATGTGAATTGCCAAATTGTCAACATGCAGAAGGGTAACTTGCAACATGTTGACACTGATAAAAATTTGATATGGTGACAAGGTTGAAAAGTCATTTCTAAAGTAACTCTAATGCTAACCCTAACCCTACTCTTAACCCTTATGCAACCCCATACCTTAAGGGATGCTTTTATGATGCCGGCGGTCGCTATGCCGACTGCCGGCATCTCCACTACAGAATCCCGGCAAGGGTTAATTAACCTATGCTGGGAGACCGGCACCCGGCATCCCGATCGAAGGGATGCCAGGCGCCGAGCGTGGACAGCCGCGGGGGGAGGGTTAGGTTTAGGGTTCCGGGGGGGGACTCAGGGTTAGGCATCCCCCTGAAGGTTAGGTTTAGGCTAGGGGGAGGGAGGGTTAGGGTAGGGCACCCCAGGGGGATTTAGGTTTAGATGATGGGGAAAGGAGGGGTTAGGTTTAGGCACTTAGAGGGGGGATTAGGGTTAGGCACACGGGGGAGGTTAGGGTTAGGCACCCCTAAGGGTGGGTTAGGGTTATGGGGTAGATTAGGTTAGATCATACTTACCTTATAGACGATCGGGATTTCCATCCACGTCGTGCTGGCGCTGCAGGCATTTGAACCGCCAGCCACGCAGCCACCGGTGAATCATATGTATTCCATACCTTAATGCTAACCCTAACTTTAAGGCTAACCCCAATGCTAATATTGACCTTTTCACTATGTCTACATTTCACATGTTGACATTCTGCCTTTGTCGCCAGTTTTCAGATATCAACATGTTAAATGTTGACATTTTAACAATATCATAACATTCAACATTTTGATATATACATTATGATAATCCACATATTTAATGTCAACATCCTGACTGCACATCCACCAGATATTGTGATTTGGATATTGACGAAATCCTGAAGACTGGGAAAAGACATTCAGAAAAGCTACAAATAGTGTATAGGTTATATAAATACTGTTTTTAACTACAGACAGTTATTATTATTTTTATTTTGGATTAATTGAAATCTCATGGAAGACACAAATTGCACTTAAGGGAACCCACAGGATCATCACAGACCAGGGCCAGACCGGCCATCGGGCACTTCCTGCAAACGCCCCCACGCTCCACCCCACACTGCTGGATACATGTTATGTGCTTAGGGGGAGGGAAGTGGTGGCGGCAGTGATGGGCCACAGGCCCCTGTGACTTGCCCTCACCCCCTTTGCAAGCACCCGCTCCTAAGGCGCGTGCACAGGGCGGACTGCCAGGGCTGAACTACAGTCCATCCCTGTTACAGACACATAGAGACAACATATTAAATGTATAATTTTTGATGCATGTACATTCTTGTGACTCTGTTTACTATCTAATAGTACTGGAATTGTACTTAAATCCTAATGAGCCTTTGGGCAGTCACAAGAATGGATTTCACCAAGATGCTGCCCTTAAACAGTGGTAGAGATTTTATTCCTTCCTATATACTGCAACCAATCATGTTACAGTACCCTTTTTCACAGAAAAAAAACACTAAGAATATACATTTGATTTTAATTATTTGTATTTTTTTCTATGCAGTTATGTAAAGTATATGCTTGTGTATATCATTTATATTTTCTGATTATTAATATTGCTATTATAGACTAATTATTCACCATGACAATTTTAATTGCAAATGCTCTTTTAAATAGAATCAAGTAGACTAAATTATTTAGAATATATCCTATAGATTAATGCCACAGTCTCTTTCTTGAGCTTCATAAATATCTATCACAGTCATTGAAGATAATTGTAACCATACAGCTAAATTGATTTACAATCAATATAAATCTGTTTGGTCACTCCTGCTGGTTAATCTGCATTGACTGTCAATTGAGGATAAGATTGTCTTCAATCTCCTGAGTGCAGAAGATAATTCATTTTCTACAGAACATGCTAATGACGGATTATTTTCTGAAAATTCCAGAGAGGCATATTATTTCACATTGAATCTTTTCAATTATTTTTCTCCTATTTATGTGATTATTTAAAAATGCCATCTAAAATTATCCATCGGTTATGTTCTCAGTATAAAATATGACAGCGTTTTCCATGTTTTAAAAGACAAAATTGTGCCGAACAATCACTTGGTTATACATTTATTTTACTTAATGAGGAGTTATTCTCATTGATACATTTTGAAGTCTGATTTACCAAGTAAAACTGGCTATTAGATTCAATTGATTTGCTCAATTTGAAATGTATTATGAAAAAGTGTCTGACAAATTATTCAGGGATAGTATGTGAGGCTGTTATATAATCTAGTATTATAAAATTGGACCCTGATTTTTATTATGTCACTACATTTACACGCACACCAGAACTAGCATGCACAATACACTCGCACGTAGCCACAATTTAATAATGTATATGAGTGCTGCAGCCTGGCTCCCCACAGCCACTTCTGCAGGATGTCATTACTCCCCAGCTGCCATTACTCACTGGCATTCACGGCCAGCTTCTGGGACTGTATCTGAGAAAAGGGAAACGGCGGCAATCTGAAGTGACAGGCATGCATCTCAGCCAATCACTGGACAGTAAATGGAGGTGGACGGGGCACCAGTGACAGGGGACAGAGCATAATATTTATGTGAAGCAGATAATAAGATGACTGGAGATATTAAGATGACTGGAGTGGGAGCAGAGCTTAGCTGAGACATAGGGCATCATTCTGAGGCGGCCGTACGGTCTACAACCGCATAGCCGCCTCGATGTTTGTCAGGTGTGCATGCGCACGAGGGAGCCGGCTCCTTCATGCACATGCGTGAGACCCGCTGTGACCGACAGCGCCGGTCGGAGCGGGTCTCTTTCCAAAGGGGGCGAGCTGTCGATGTTGATTGACAGCTCGCCCAATTTGGAAGGCGGGTCGGGGGCGTGGCAGCCCAAATGGAGGCATTCCCATGGGAACGCCTGCCATTTGGGGGAGGCCCCACTGACATCACTAGTGATGTCAGTGGAGAGCTTCCGGCTCTGAAAGAGCCAGAAGCTCTCCGGGGCTTACGACAAGTGAGACCCTACCCTAGGGTCTCGTCGTAAGCTCCGATGGTCGCGTTGGTCTATGACCATCGCGACCATCACCCTAGCGGTCATTAGAGTTGTGGATGTAAACCCACAGCCTAACGACCGAAACAGAGGCGGCCAGTCAGGATGCAAGCGGCCGCCCAGTTTCTGAGCGACTGCTTGCATCCTCCGACCGCCTCTGAATGAGGGCCATAGATTCAATGTATGTTGATTAGATTGAGATAGTGAGAGTTAATATAGGTTAATTACTTTTCAATAGTTTAAAAAATTACAAGCAAAAAAATTCAGGCAACGCTGAGTAATTTTGGAAGTATATCTATGAATTTACTGTTCATTTTTGAATTAATAATTTCTGATTTATCTACAGCACAAAATTTCAGTTGAAATATATTACTGTATATGGGAATTTTTCAGATTACTTACATTAGATTAATATATGAAAATGCTAATATTTATCATAGGAAAGCATATGCATAATAACCTTGGAAGCTAATTGTACCCTATAATTTAATAATTACAATAGCCTGGTTCCCAGTGGCAAATGCAGGATTTCTAGAGGGGGGTTTCCAAATGCTTGATTTTAGAGCAAGGGTGGCCAGTCCATGAAGAGGGTATAATTATCACTTAACCAGCTTTACTATGCATCATAAAAAGTGTATTGTGTGTTATAATTCCAGCATATATAGGACCTGTCACTATAAGCCATTAAATGCAGCAGTAGAACCATACTGCCTGAGATAATTTTTTTTATTTTCAGATGTGGGTACCATTCCAGAGCATTGGAACTAGTCCGGGCAGAAGAATCTAGCACTGCCCTGGACATATACTGTATGTATATATTGGTCTCATCATGCACTTGATAGTGTATTATTATATGGTATTAATAATTAACTCTATTGATGGTCTATAGCAGTGCTCACCTAACTGTGCATGTTTTCCAGATCTCCTAATTGGTGCACAGCTGTATTTATTATTGGCGGACACAATAATACACAGGTGGTGCTAATTATTTCATTTGTGATACTAAGAAGAACATGCAGCACTAATAAAATTCTATATTACTATTTCTATAGTGTACATGGCATGCCCTGGGGAGGGGGGTTTCCAGGCAACCAGAAACCCCCCTGAATTTGTCTATGGTACCCAACACAAGTCTAACCTGAGGTCGCTGCTTTCCATAGCATCTTTGACCCCATAACCACTGCCTACAAGTCAGATAGAAGAGTTTTGTATTTTACAATATTGTGAGAGCTCTGGGTGATTAAATCATTGCACAATGAAGATTGGAAAAAAGTGTTATGGATAGACAAATCGAAGTTTGGGGTGTTTGTATCACACAGAAAAACACTTTGTGAGATGCAGAACAAGTGAAAAGATGCTGGAAGAGTGCCTGACACCATCTGTCAAGCATGGTGGAGGTAATGTGATGGTCTGGGGCTGCTTTGGTGCTGGCTAAAGTGCAATATTTGTAAAAGGTAAAAGGGATTTTGAATAAGGAAGGCTGTCACTCCACTTTGCAATGCCATGCCATACCCTGTGGACAGCGCTTGAGTGGAGCCAATTTTCACCTCCAACAGGACAATGACCCAAAGCACACCTCCAAATTATGCAAGAACTATTTAGGGAAGAGGCAGGCAGCTGGTATTCTGTCTGTAATGGAGTGGCCAGCGCAGTCACCAGATCTCAACCCCATTGAGCTGTTGTGGGAGCAGCTTGACCGTATGGTATGCAAGAAGTGCCCATCAAGCCAATCCAACTTGTGGGAGGTGCTTCAGGAAGTGTGGGATAAAATTTCTTCAGATTACCTCAACAAATTAACAGCTAGAATGCCAAAGGTTTGCAATGCTGTAATTGCTGCAAAAGGAGCATTCTTTGACGAAAGCAAAGTTTGAAGGACAAAATTATTATTTCAAATAAAAATCATTAATTCTAACCTTGCCAATGTCTTGACTATATGTTCTATTCATTTTGCAACTCATTTGATAAAGAAAAGTCAGTTTTCATGTAAAGCACAAAACTGTCTGGGTGAATCCAAACTTTTGAATGGTAGTGTATATGTATATATATATATATATATATATATATATATATATATATATACATACTGTATGAAGATATATACTCTATATATAAATATTTATATAGATAATTAGATATAGATACATAGATATAGATGCATATAAATATTTGGTTCCTAATACTCTGTAACCTAATGAGGAATCAGTTTCAGGCCAACCGGAAGTAAATCCACACACAATAAAGTTCCTATGGTGGGTGGAAGGATGAGTGAGGACTGGCACACAACAAGATCTGTTGTAGCTTGGAGAACCACAGGATGGTTTTTGGGCATGCGTATTGGGTTGGCATTCACTTCTCCTTTTAACTGCCATTACCCATATGTGAGCCACCAGGGGGCGTCCATGTGTATCGTGTCCAGTGCATCTGAGCTGGATGCACACCATACTCGATTATATAATCGATAAGTGTCAACAATATAAATAATGTTTCATTTATTTTTAGAAATTAATATGCATTACTTTAGACTGTTTCTGAACATGCAACTTCTTTTTTAGCAAATTCAGTTCAGTGGCAGTGTTATATCAAGGCAGAAATCACTGTTAATTTGTCAATTAAATGAAGCTGCACGTCCATGTATGCAAATAACATATTTCTAAGTATATTTATGTATATTTATAATATACAGATTGATTTAAACTTGTTTCATGTTCTTTATTTCAGGCATTATTTATTCAATCTCTAAATTAATCTCCAAAAAATTTTCTGTTATTGAAGTTACTGGACCATTTTCCTAAAATGTAAAATCATTGGGTTTATTCATCTACTTTATATTAGTTTTTAGTTAAAGTGTCAGAGGAAATATATGGTTTGAAAATTAAAAATAAATGTTTGTTGATGTTCATATAAAACTTAGAGATAAGTGGTGTGGTTTTGCAAAAAAACAAACACACCTGAACTTGGGGTTTCCAAAAAGAACCAAGTCCAAGCTTGGGACATCCCGAAAGTTCAAATCGAATTGAGGTGAAACGTCATTTTCCTATACATCTTGTATCTCACGTGTTTTGGATTGCATATGGTGATCAGGAGCTGCACTTACTTACAATTTTTTTCACAAGGCTATCTATCTACACTGCAGTATATCTTGTCACATGTGTAAGAGGTTGTGATTTGAAGTTTAGCTGATCAAAAAATACTGTGCAGCATCCAAGTAAGCTGAACCCCAAAAAATACATCTTTACTGTCTTTTATAATTCAATTTAAATCACATATCAAGGGAATATTGTGTGTATTTGAGAGGCAGTGTATATTACTGTACATAATTGTCCTCATACACCTATCATTTACATGCATGTGATGTGATGTCATGCATGTGTCTGGCATGAGTGAGCAAATGCAAAAAAACAGAACTTGGCATGAATAAAAAAGTAGTGGTCACTGCACTGTAGCACTTCAGCAGGGCTATTCAGGGGTATCCATAGTGATCCCCATGTCAGTGCATCTCTTGGGGGGTGTCAGGCTGATTTCCCCAAATCTGACAGCACTTTTCGCCTGTTTGAGTTTCACCGGGACACATTTTAGCGTCCTTTGGAATTGAATAGAGTGAAAAGCAGCCATGCACATGAAAAGTGTTTCCTCCAAAAACAAACGATGTAGGTGGAAAGTACGGCAGGCGAAAAGGACAGTACTTATCGTGGCTAATTGAACACAGCCCTAAGAAGCAATTTGGGGCAAAAAAATAAGCAAAATAGACACTGTGTGTGAATGGGATCTAGTGCACCAAGAAGGACTGTTTGGTGTGACTGCCAAAAAAAATGTAAGTATCAAAAATATTTTTTTTTTGCTGGTGACTAAAAAAAGCTTGTCTTTTATAAAATAATTTAAATATAAGGAACATTATGTTTTTAAGAGCAGTCTATAGTACTGTACCTGGTGTGGTGTCCCTGTCAGCTCCACCCCATACATTGTAAGTGCAAAAAAATACAGTCTTTTATAATTGATATCATATATCAAGGGAATATTGTGTGTTTTTGAGAGGCAGCATATATTCATGTACTTCCTGGGTGTGGTGTCCATGTCAGCTGCACCCCCAAAATTATAAATGCAAAAAAGAGATTTTTTTCTGGTATCGAAAAAAATCTCAAGTCTTTATAATTCAATTAAAATCATATTTCAAAAGAATATTGTGTGTTTTGAGATGCAGCATATATTACTGTACTTACTGGGTGTGTTGTCCCTGACAGCTGCACACCAAAAAGTATAAGTGCAAAAATTATTTTTTATTTCTCTGCAAATGTGTGGTTGATTAGTAGTAAAATAAATGATGATGATTTAGACATATAAGTTGATGATGATGCTACTGTGAAAGTGTAACAGGATGAAGGGAATAATTGTGTATCTGACACTAATGAGGATGATGATGATGAATGTTTTAGACAAGAACAAGCTGATGATATTCAGTTTCTGACAAGGTAAGTCAGCCACCAGTGGCATCAGTTCTTGCCAAAGATAGGAAGGATATTGTTATGCCTAGGAAAAATAGACTGAAAAAAACAACTCTTCTGTGTGGAATATTTTTTACCCAAATCCTGATGTTTCTCAAACTATCTGTACCATTTTTGCTGCCAAAGTAAGTAGAAGTAGGGATGCTAACCATCTATGCGCTTCCTCCCTGTTATATCATTTGCAGCAAGTTCATGAAAACTATTTATCAAATTCTGGAAAATCCTGTATAATATTAACAAGCAGTCCAGCATCAGCTGCCAGCAGCATGGATAGATCCCAGAACATGCTATTTCTACTGCCAATACCTTTATCATCAACCTCCATTAATCATTGGAGGCAGTCCTGCATCCAATTTGCAAATGCAAACTGACTCCTTCCCTAACCAGGAGTCCCAAGAAGAATCCTTGCACACAAGGGCAGCTGTTGCTGGGAGTGAATCTTCATCAAATAAGTGGACTATAGATAAGACTAGAAGTTTCACATAACAATTGTCTGTGAAACAATTTGCAAGACAAGCCAAGTATGACAGTACCATCCTGTTGCACAGTGGACCATTGAATCCATGATGGCTATGTTAGCATAAGATCTGCATCCAATATCAATACATCTGGTTTTAGATGATTGGTTGAGGTCATATGTCCACAATACCAAATTCCATTTTGATTCCATTTTACCAGTACAGCATTCCTCACCTCTTTTGGAATATTAAAAAACTTATTATTTTTCTAGAAAATGCTACTTTACTAATATGTGGACAAAATGTACCGGTCAAACTAAAGATTATATGAATATGAGATCCCCCTGGATAGGTGTATCACCTTTAGCAGCTGTATCTAACACACAATGCCAGCTCATTCACAGGCAGGTTACTCTATGTATCACTGGTTTCAGTAAGAAGCATACCAGTGCCAATCTGTTGGACAAACTCAGCGATGGTAATGCTGAATGAATTGCCATGCTAAGACTCTCCTTAGTATTTTTTGTTTCTGAGCTCGGAGCTAACATTATACATGCATTATGACTGGTTGAATTTGTACATGTACCATGTTTTGTGCACACAATAAACTTTGTGCTTTAGAATTTCTTATAAAATTAAAAGTTGCATGAGATGGTGGCTATGGCCCATAAAATTTTTAGGCATTTTTTGCATTCAACAACCACATGTAGAAGATTGCAGCAACTGCATGAAGAGGATAATTTTTCATGCCACCAACTGTAGCAAGTAACCATGTAGAATTCCACCCTTTATATATTTTAGTGGCTGAAAGAATAGTAATGAGCCCACCCTAACATACACATCAAGCCATGACATAGGGAGAGGGGGACATGTTACCTTACTGTAGCACACAAGTCATACCCTTAACTAATCTACTGAAAAAAGCAGCAAGAAAATCTGAAGGAGGAGATGAAATACAGCAATTCCGCTAAGTATGTTGTAGATCAAGATCTTTCTTTGTTTTGCAAGGACTCAAGGGTTTGCAACATCTTGCAATTGGATCAGTATATTTTGGCAACCATGCTTAATTGTAGGTTTAAGTACTTTGTAATAGCTTTCTTTCCAACTGATATAGATCTGAGAAGGTGCAAAGAGCTCCTGGTGAACAAGATATCAGCTCAAGTAAAGCATGACACATCAATAGAATGGTGGATTATTTTAATGATAATATACAAATTAGTATAATGCACAGTCCTCTAGAATACAGGTAGGAAAAAAGGCAATGTGGAGCCCCTTGTACAAACTATGGTGTACTTACTGTAAGATGCCCACCCTCCAGTGTGTACTGAGAAAGAGTGTTTAGCAAAGCCAGGAACATTGTGAGTGATAAGATTAGGAAGTTGCTTCCACAAAAATGTGGAAGAACTGAAGTTCATCAAAATGAACTACAGATTATGTGAGGAACACCTTTGCACCAATTTAAAACAAACAAAGGGGGCAATTAAATCAGCAAGAGTTGAATAGCACCGGGAAAGAACTCCTGGAGCTATTCAGCTCAACGCACTGTTTAGTCAACTAATGATTTATTCTGGCACCCTCCTGAGGGTGCAGGGAGAAATCTTATTAATTTCCAGCTTAGCGTGGCTCTAATGGGCTCGCTGCTGGCACTTTAGTCAGAGAATGATGGTTCTCACGACTAAACACCCAGGTTAAGTTGAGAAAACCTGCATTCTCTGAATTAACAGCTTCAAGTTGGACTAAACAGTAGTGAATTGAATAGCTCTGAGACCAACTCCTGCTGAATTGAATCGTCCACATAGACTATAATGGTAGATTCCAGTGAGGATGGGCTAACATTGTGTGGTGATGAGATTAACAAAAGTGGTGATGGTGATAATGAGGATGACAACATCTTCCAACTGTGAAGATAATTAACACTTGGTAGATTGGTTTAACCAAACCACAAAGGTGTTTTCTTTTGAGGGGGCCCAAATAAACCAAGCACTTCTGCCACAAAAGAGGCAGTCCCTGTCATTGAATTGTTTTACTGTGCATGTCTTTTTTAATATACAACATAAGGGTGGATGAGACCAAGGACAATTCCATCGTACATCACTTTTCTTATTTGACTTTGCCAAGATTGTGTGTCTTTGTCAGGCAATATTATTATTACTGTACTTTACTGGGGGTGTTGTCCCTGGTTTAAAATTAAATTAATACAGAGCAAACTTCTGACTGCATGAAGACAAGGTTACAAGTACCCATGCGATTATCATAACTATGGTCCTGTACAATGAATGTGAATAGTGATGGCAACAGTGTGAATACATGTACACTATTATGTAAAAAAAGAAGTGAGTGGAACATCCAAGCCAAACCGAATTTATGGAAATATTTTATATTTTTGACTGCGAAGAGTACCGATCATCTGTGTTGCTCATTGTAGCTTTTACTCCTTAAGTAGATTTTGAAAAATCAGCTCTAGTTTCTCAACCCTTTTAAAGGTCACGGCTGCAGCATACATCTCGTTCTGGACAGCCACTTGTCACAAGCATTGATGTTCTCCTTCTTGTATCTGTATAACTTAATTTGATAGGGTCTGTGATTTGCTAGTTAAGAAGTTTGTTATTAATTTATTAATTAATGATCACTTTCTACAATTATCTATTTATTTTGGCCTGAGGCCTACGATTTCATAATATGTTATATATTGTATTGTACTTAGCTTTTACTTTTAGGCTATTTGTTCTTGATTAATGAAAATATTATATAGGGTTATATAGATACTGCCATCCTGTCTGCCACTGCTGTGCCAATATGTTACATACAATAGATGTGCTGTATTCTTTTAAACTTCAGGCCCACCAAGAGCCACGGCAGGCCCGGGTAACAGGGTGCATGGCCTAATCGTGGGAGGTGTGGCCACCTCAGCCCGGCACAAAGCCAGGGGGGCGTGATCAGTGTGATCTGTGCACATCTCTTATAAAAATGATCAGAATGAAATCATATTTTGCTGCATACAATGGAGAATCAAGTAGGTAAAGCAGAAATTATACTGTATGTCATCTACTAGCTTAGATCTACTAAATACTTGATAAACTTGCTTGCATGTGTTGTGTTTGTGGGTTAGACACTAGAGGGCATATATTTGACAATCCACATTTTTAATGGAGATGTGTTTCATGCAAATTTACAATTATGCACTTTCTTGGGAAAGAGTTGTAAGCACACACTGCTTATATGGGGGCAGCCCCTATGGGGGATGCTTTGTGGTTGGAAAAGAAGCAACTGCAGCACATATTGGTGATATCTGCTGCATTCCTTCCATGATAAATCCCAGGGATCCTTAACATTTGTGGGTACCCCCCAATTTTGGGTGTTTTCGGGGTATTTCCTGTAAATATTAATTGATGAATAGTCCCCTAGGTCTCCTAAAAATTGGATGTGATACTAAGTGCTGGAATGACTGGTTTTTATTTTGTTGTAGCTGCAGGTAATTTTACAATATAGCCAGTGGCAGATCCAGAGGTGCGGCTGCAGCACAGTCCAAAATTCAAACAGGGGAGCCAGACCAACTGCCAGTGAGTCCTGGCCGGCGATGTTTGGATGGGCAGTTGGTGTGGCTCCACTGTTTGCATTTTGGACTACGCTGCGGCCCCACCTCTGGAGCCGCCACTGGCTATAACTGACAGATTCTGTGCAAAATGCTACTGTCACAGGAGACAGAATCTGCTACTTGTTCCTTAGAGAATAAATGTACACATAATATAATAAAAATATATTGTATTAATTCCATATATTGGCTAAGAATAACTATCTACTGTGTTATGGATATTTGCTTCTTAATCTATTTTCTAATATTTTTATGTAAAAGTAAACTTTTTTTTACCAGTCATTTACTGGGTCTGTATTGTAAATATGATCAGGAGCATTTAGTAGAAACTTAAATTATTTGGAATAAAATAACCAATGCTGGTCCCTGTGGCATACAACCTGTGCCTCATGATCGCTTATTCTACTACTACTGTGTACACATATTAATCTAACAGAACTTTTGAAATACAGTTTCCTAGTATAAGGGCTAATTTATTAGGAATCAAAGAACAATCAGCAGCATACCATAAACACTACAGATAATAAAATCACTACTATAATTTATAAGCAGGAACAAAGCTGCTCCTTGGTGGATAACTGTATCCCTAAATAACCATAAAAAGCAAGGAGCTCATGTATAAAATTAGGAAAATGAAATCCAAGTAAGCGTTTACTAATAGAAATTACTTTTAATTAATCATAATACTGACATTGATAACCTGCAACATGAAGATAAAGCCTTAAGGAAACCTAAAACCTAAAATCATTAAAATTTAAGAATAACTACAATTACAAATGTTTCTGGAACAAAATGTCCATTTCTCTTGACAAATATACCACATGCAATAAAGGGCCTGATTCTGAGTCACGCTGCATATGCATCTTTGCAAATGTAAGTGCATGGATCTTACACACCTAACATGAGGCAGGTGTAATAATAATGATGAAGGCAGGTCTTGCATATGGAAAAAGTGGGAAAGTGCACATAGTCACATTAGGATCCATTTCCAATCAGAATGCAGCAGAATTCTAACCTGGGTGTGACTCGAAATCAGACCAATAGTCTGCAAATAATATGACACTAACCAACAGGCCACCTTAAATTAGCAATCATCTTAGGATAAATAAAATTAAATTTGATAATATGCCCTTTTATGGAACAGCGATGACCTATCAAAATGCTTGCTGTTATGTCACAAATAATTAAATTCAGGTTAACTTAAAATTTTAAATACAATACAAAGTATAGTCATTAACAAATTAGCAAATATGAAACACTTTAAGAACAACAAGCATAAGTAATGTAAGCATTACTGAAAAGGTCACTCAAAAACGGCAGTCAACCTTTTAGAATTAATAATCACAATATTGCTAATTATATTAACTCAAATAAAAGCCTTAATTTACAAGTATAATGTTCATATTGACATAGAAATAAAACAGATTTGGTGAGATTTATGAATTGCAGGTATATTAAAGGGCTAACTGATATCAAAGCACTAGAAAATTGTCATTTTTCAAAAGCATCACCATCCTGATTTTTAGTCATTGTGAGTATACAGACCATCAGATGTTTTAAGGAGTGCAGAAATGCTGGCAGTGAAATACAGATCGTTGTGACAGGTAAGATAGTTCAAACCACAGTTAGTTTGTGCCATCTTGCTTGTCAGTATATTTATTAAAGAAGGAAAAGTGACCACTGCACCAGTCTATATATTAATACATGTATACATGTATCTCTTGTGAAAGGGAAGTAGTCGGGAAGCCGACCGCCGACTACCCGACTGCTTAATCCTGGCAAGGTACATATGACAGGCGCCAAGATCTCGACACCTGTCATTAGACCTACGCTGGGAGCCCGACACCCGGCTTACCGATCAAAGGTAAGCCGGGCGCCGGGAGCAGACAGTCATGGGGGGTGGGCTGGGTTAGGTTCGGGGCTCCCTGGGGGGGACTTAGGGTTAATCACCTCCCTGGGAGGTTAGGGTTAGGCTATGGGAAGGGGGGGTTAGGGTTAGGCACCCCTGGGGGGAGGTTAGGGTTAGGCACACCCCCGGGAGACTTAGAATTATGCTGCAGGGAAGGGGGGGTGAGGTTTAAACACTTAGAGTGAGGTTAGGGTTAGGCACTGGGGGGCAGTTAGGGTTAGGCACCCCTAAGGAGATTAGGGTTAGGGGGTAGAAACTTACCTTAAGGATGATCAGGATTTCCTCCTCTGTCGGGCTGCCGCTGTCAGGATCATACTGATTCCCTTGTGAAAAGACCCCATGTAATCTAGTTCAATATTATATGTATAAAATTGAGGTATTGAAATAGTCAAATCATATAGGGGTGCTGCCACTGAATAATTAGGACACATATTTGAAGAGCAAACAGGAGTTTTCTTTCTTGTGGTGCACTGATTCAAATTAAATATAACTTTTATTCCTTTTTAATATAATATAGAAGCAAACAGCAAAATATTTAAAAACCTCACATACAACATAAAAAATTGTGAAGACAATGTGATTAAAACAAAGAGTTCCACTGTGTGTTTCTTTAAGATGTTATATTTGGGTTTGCCCTTTTTATATGTACACATATACTCTGCAATATTAAAGGTATATATCTTCTAGCATTATGTATTGTTAGATATACTGGAAAAGGATGATATAGTCTATCTCTTGACCAAATATAATTCACATTTACTAGAAAGTATAAGGCAGATCAAATATCAACTTGCACCTTGTAATAAATTCAGATGTAAAGTCAACTATCATGCCTCCATTGAAGTTATGAATCAAACAACTTTGTGCACAGATCTCCTTAAATTAGGAATCAAATATATATATATGCATCCTTTTAGCTATTAGGTGCACAGATCCTAGTAATAAATGGAAAATACAGAGGGTAAGTGTACATGGGAAACAAATCCTGTAGCGTGTCACTTCTAGGGGATGATTAATCTTGGTTAATTTAACCTCTATTTAGTCCACTGGCATATTGACAGAAAAAATATATATTGAGGTTCATGATAACACCTCCCACCATAATGGCACAATCACCATATAAAAATTTAATCGTATTCAGATAGTAATCTATTCCCACACATTCTCTACTGTATAAAAGGTGTCTATAAGTAGTTCTATTGAAACCTCCTTGTCTGTAAGTATATTTAAAATAAATAATATATAATACAGTATCACAAAATTGTAACCCCCATTCCCCTTCAAAAATGGGCCATGCTACTTAGAGTGACTTCTGGTCCTACAAAGGGAGGGGGGAGTGAGGAGAAATCCCATAGCAGGAACTTCACACCTAGAGTTCTCAGCGATTAATTGTACATTTTAGTCCCCTTTAGTTAGTAAAAATATGTTTTCCCCAACCGTATTATTATAGTAGAAGTGACACAGGACTACTTACCAGATGGTCTTTTAATCAGGAACCATCTCTCATTGGCCAGTGGTACCAGGAGGGTCCTAATGCTTATTTACATTGGGCTGAGCATCCTTAGTTGTGGGGATCTATTCTAGAGGACCAGGACCAATGTCATGTAGCACAGCCCATTATAAAGAGAGGGCTTGTAAATCTGGAGGAGCCCTGTACAGAATGAGGTCAGCCAAAATAATGCACAAATAAATTATGCTGTATCTGGTTTTGGAAGTACAATAAATTGTACCTACGAAAATCTATCTACAAAAATTGGAATCCTTGAAGATACAATTAAAGGAATTGATAAGTATTGGCTCTACAGAAGAGCTTATAGTATCCAAAGCTGTTTTTGTTTGGACTTTTAACTGCAGAAAATCATTAACTAGCTTATGATAAGCAATTCCAAACAGCGGTACTAAAAATTGTAACATTATTGTCACGGATGTGTTTGGTTGTTGTCCTGGACTAAGGATTCTGGCTAGAATGATATCTGAGAGGCCTGGGCAGAAGCTAGGATGTCTTATGTAATCTTTCCTCATGCAGCCAAGCGGCTTAGGGAGAATTGGTAATGACTGGTACTGGACTCTGGAATACTTAGTACTGGGATTAAACTGAAATACTGGACACCGGGATTGAACTGGAATACTGTACACCGTGATTGAACTGGAATATTGGGCACTGGAATTGAACCAAAATGCTGGACAGCGGGATTGAACCGAAAAATATTGGGCACCGGGATTGAACCGAAATGCCGTACACTGATTTGAACCAGAATACTGGATACCGGAATTGAACCAGAATTCTGGACACAAGGGTTGCACTGGAATAGCTGGAGCCAGGAGCACTGGTGATGGAAACTGTGCTGGAAATCACTATGCTGAAGAATCTGAAGAAATACTCTATTAGCTTGCAGCAGGATACAGACAACAAAGCAGTGGCCCCAGGAGACTGTCAGGAAGTTCTCTATATACCCCTGGACTGTTGGGGATTGGCTGCTGTGGTCAGCTGGTCAGGGAGCAGTGCTCTGAGTGGTGGAGGAGAGTCAGGTGACTGTGTCCAACATGGCTGTGCCCATCTTGAGTTTTGCAGGGAAATCTGGTGTGCAGTACCAGCAAGCTGTGGAAGTGAAGAGAGAATAGTAGACTCAGAGCAAATGCATCTTCATGATCTCTGCAGTTCAAGTCCAGCACTATTATTTGGACTGCAAACACTGTTCTAATCAGGAATCAGCATACTTCAGAGACAGAAGAACTCTCAGGTGAATAATCAGCCTGGACGGAATATCACAGTCTCATGCTTGCAATGGAAGTGCTGCAGGGAGCATGCTAAACAGACTTCCCATGCAAAGCAGAATATCCTGACCCACAGGACAGTTGGCAGAGGTAAGTCACAAGACAACTAATAGCATATGAGAGAAATTAAGATCGTGACAGTTATGCAATACTTATGGCAAAATGGAAGCCTGTTGCACAAATTGTAAAATACATTATAGTATTTTCAATCGTCTTGTTAACATTAGATCACTTGCATTGCTATGCTTGCAATATCAGATTTTGTACTGTATAACAACTGATTAATTCTAGATTATGCATTGATAAGATGAAAATCCCCGGTTCTCTTTCAATATGTCTCCAACTTTACATCCAAAATTGAATATATCCATCAGGACACACTCTCCCCTTCAGAGTCTCACCATCCTTTACTGTAAATAAGTTCACCATGTCTTTCTTTCTTCGAGTCTATGGATATGAATTCATAACCCTTATCTATTCCTCCCACCTTCCACTCCCCAGATCCTATTAACTCAAATCCCCTCTGTTCCTTCTATCCCATTGCATGTTACCATATTGCCCATCTCTTGACTCTAGCTCTCTCTTAAGCACAATCCCTTCTGCTTTCAAGCATGTTCTTTTGTCTCACACCCATGATCTGTGATAACTACTGCCCCATCTTTGTTTTGCCTCCAAGCTCTGATTGTTTACTTTTTGATTTATTTTCTACCCTTCCCTGCTTGACATATTTGGTCTGGCTTGGTCTAATATTGTCCTCATTTTTTAATGATAGCCACAGGATGCCCAAGTAGTTTCTTCATATATAAGGTGACTATTTATGTTTTTGCATTTATTTTGTATTGCTTATGTATGTTTCTGTAACAGTTTTATAACATTTTCATTGTCATCTTTCTACATATTTTTGCTTGTTAACAATCATATCTCATTAGTCTTTCGAACCACTCCAGAAATCCCGAAGGAAAAAAGGACAGTTTATGCTACTTGTAATTTCATGTCAGTAAAACTGTGTGATTATTAATTGTGTAGCGATACTGACACAGTGTTGTGCCAATCTGTAATTAAAGCATACATTTGTAGTGGCCTTTTTCATTTTGTGGTGGCAGTGACATGGGATTCGGGTCTAATACTTGTATTTTGGTATTTACAGTATATTCTAAGAAATTGATAGCATACTAAAAAAGAGAATTAATGCTTTCTCCAACCCACAGAAACTGCTCTCACATTAGTCACCAATGACCTTCTTGCAGTCAAATTTAAGGGCCATTACTCGTTTGCTGTGGATCAGTCTATACTACAGCAAGGCATTTACTCCTTTTATCTACATGATGCTTCCCACTCTGGGCCATCATTCTACCTCTCTGAATGATCTTTTGATGTAGCTTCACATCACACCACCACTCCATCACTTTTGCTACCTGTTGGCATACTTCAAAGTTCTGTTCTCTGTCCTCTCCTTTTCTCCCTGTATGCTTCCTCCCTTGATGAGCTCATTAGGCCTTTTGGCCTCCATCTCTATGCTCATGATATTCAGATCTACCTCTACTCCTTTGAACTTTCCCTTTCTCTACTCTCTTTGGCTGCTTTTCTAGTTTCTTGTTTTTAAACTAAATACATCTAAGACTGAGATTATCATCTTCCAGCCCTCATGAGCCTCTCATCTTCTCCATTTTAGTTATTATCAATTCCTGCCTGTCTATACCTTCTAAAATTGTTGCTATTTAGCATTATGAGTCACACAAGAAATAAATGCTTTCAGACTTTGAGTGTGGTTCCAAAGCATAAAAAGTTATTATTCCATATAAAAACAGATGGTTACACGCTGTGATCTAAATACAATTAGTGCAAATAAATTATACAAACCCAAGGTATAGTTGTTACATACGCATGCACTCTGGACCCAGATCCCGGCATCAAAGTAGAAACCTTCGTCAGCAGCAAAGCAAGCAGACTGGCATCCAGGTTTAGAGAGCCCATATATATATATATATATATATATATATACTCTAGCAGAGATAGGCAATACAATAGAACAGTTTGGCATGATTCCATTGGTTCTTCTTCCTGGTTCTGCTGTTACAGTACAGTTCATAGGTCAATTCGTATGGACACAATCCAGCCTCCAACAGCTCTTTGTGTCCTGTTTCCCGCTGCATAATAAATCTAAGCTGGCTACATTACAGAGTACATTTTAATGTGTAACTCTCTATGGTCCATAGTTTGCAGACACATGTTGCGATCTTCTCACCGATGATACCGGAAATCTACAAAGACACAGTGGATCAGTACAATACCAAACATGGTCTGCTTACCATGTACTAAACCTTAGAAATCAAATGACATTTATTTCACAACATTAATAATACTGAATAAACCTTGAATATTACAATTTAATGGGGGAACCTTTTATGTAAGTGTGCAGTCTGTAAGTAATGGGGTTTTGGGAAAAGACGCTAGTTAGTGTTGTGTGACTACGTGTTTGTGGAGAACACATGGTACGTGTTTTGCAGGGTTGATCATTTTATATGTTTTAGTGACTGTCGGTGTTTATATGATGAGGACTTTTAACTTCTTCTATCGCATGGGAATCGCATGACGCTAAATAATAGCATCGCTGTATGTACTTATAATGGGCGAGATTCACTAAAATGGCGCTGGGTGACCAGTCGCAAAATGACGTCTCATTGCCATTCGTAAAATGGTGTCGTGCAGATTTAATTTAAAACCGATCCTGTCTCAGCCAATTATCCGGCTTTGACAGTCCACCCTTTGATAGCAAACAATATGCTATCATACTTTGATTTTAAAATTAAATTAGGCTTACATTATGACATATTATTTAATGTTATATTATGGGATGGCACAAGGTGGTTCTTAATCCATCAATAATGTGTCTTTGGGGAGGGACATAAAACTACCCTTATACACACACCATGGATCTTGGGAGATCATGGGAAAGATTTGGGGATGCACCAATCCTATAAAGGAAGTCTTGAGGGGGAATAGGGACTTACATTATTTAAGATATTTTGAAATTACATTTTAATAACACATTTTATGCATGTCTAAATCTTATACATCATATGATGGTACCTTCTAGTTCAGGGCTGTAATGCAGTCCTACATTTACCTCAGTATTCATATTGTTACTACTGACCACCATCATAAATTCATTCGTTTGATTCACCTTATCTTTACATTTTCCACATTTCAACACATTAGGAACACACCGGGCACATAAGCCAATTACTATGATGACAACCAGTATGAGGATCAGGAGTTTACCTATGCTCGCAATCATTTCCTGGACCCACTCTCCTAGACCTGAGAACCATTTCACTGGGTTCAACCATGAAATCCATTCCTCTACCTTCTCTACTTCAGCCAGTGAAGCATTATGGTTCTTCCAAAATTCCCATTTCAGCTGCAGAATTTCATCCATCTTCTGGTCTATCACCTCCTGGGGTCACTTGTACAGTTTGTAATGTAAGTGCAAGATTTTAAACCAAGTTGGGTGGCCAAAGTTACGCAATACCCTCCAGTGACAGCTGTTAAATAATTTAACACTAGTCTATGTTGCACCAGTTCTTTCATGTAGGCCTGCAACTCCCTACCTGTATACCTGAATGTGTCATCATACATCTCGGTGATATTATCTATTAATTTAGCAAGATATTGGATATATCTAATATTTAGTGTACCCCGAGCAATCCTTGTGGGATCCAATGCTACCAAAACTTGAAAGCCAGTTGTATCACTAATTAACTGTGTGGCTTTGTACACGTCACCAGGTATCATATTTCTTTTGTCTCTGTGTTCATACTGTGTGTGAAGATATGGTAATGGTGTGTTTTTATGAATACCAAGCATTTCACCATGTATAAGGGTCATAACTTCTGGAACTATTCTTCCCAGATAACACAAACCTTCGCAACTCGGAGAGAGCCACTTATACGCTTTTCTTTCACATATAAAATATACATCATCAGGGAGGACATAAGGAATAGCAAACATCATTATCATCGCACACATTTCCCTAGCAAGTGATCCTATTTCAGGTTCTCCCATTTGACTCATGCAAGTTTCTGGTTGTAATATCTTGGCACAATACCCTTCTGGTACCCTACCAATCATTTATTTGGTGGAAATTAGTGTATATTTATACCGGAAGTGTCTTCCACCTGACCTAATTGTGCGTAACAGTTCATAATTCATAGGCTCATGGTCAGCTCTTACTGAAAAGGTCATTGTTTGATTATTCCCCGTCACCTCCCTACTTTCAGGGTCATTGGAGTTGGTGATGTTTAAACATAAAAGTGTATTATCTACCTGGTACTGGTGGAGTTGAAAATGGGGTGGTTTGGACTTAAGAAATTTTCCATCCAGTGCATGCCCTTTTTGTGATTCTAAAATTTCAGAGACATTTAATGGGAATGGCACTAATCCTACATTATGCTGTGCATGGGGCACGTGAGTGCACACCCAACAGTTGGTTTGGTTTAAAATTTTGCCCACAATGGTGTGATAATCCTCTAAACGATACACACCCAAATACTGGTTATATTTAGGTTGACACCGTTGGATGCATCTCTCATCTATTACGAACCCACAGAACTCACACAGACAATAGACCTTCACACTGTCTCCGAGTATCCAAAATATCAGATCTCTTAACAATTACTGTACTGGTTTTGATCAGATACTGCCCTTGTGACTGTATTGCTCCTTCTCCCTACTCCAATCCCTTGATATCACCATCAGCTCCCCTCTCTGTCCTCTGTCCTCCATTACAGAAACCAGAGATCCTGAAACAACCCAAAATAATGAGGACTCTGGGAGAAAACACAAAGATAACCAAAGCAGACCAACCCATCGCTGAAAATAAAGATCTACAAATTTCTTTAGCTCAGGTATCTCACTGTAACCTTTAACCTTCCTGGAACAGACTCGCAATTGACAGGTCTATGTTACCTGTCTCAATTCCGCCTTGTTTCTTCACCAGTTGGTTGACCTTCTTACAGTGAGTGGAATGGACCCAGGTATCTCTCTCCGCCACCTTCAATGAAGTTGTACTCATCAGCAACACCTGATATGGACCTTCCCACCAATCAGTCAAACAACCAGAATGCAAGAAATTTCTGAACGTAACAAATTCTCCAGGTTCAGCATCATGAGAGTTTGTTTCAGGCATATCATGTGACAACAATTTCAGTTTCTGCTGTTGCTGTTTTAACTGTTTACTCATTGTTATAAGATACCTTACAGTTACCTCGTTGTTAAATTTCAAATCTTCCTGCAAATTTATAATCAAATGAGGTTGTCTACCAAACAGTATTTCAAAGGGGGACAGATTGAGAGTGGGTCTAGGAGTTGTCCTGATACTATGAAGGACAAGTGCTAGTGTTTCTGGCCAACCCAGTCCAGTTTCCGACATGATTTTACTTAATTTGTTTTTATTAGTCCCATTCATCCTCTCCACCTTGGCACTGGCTTGCAGTCGGTAAGGGGTATGAAGTCTACTATTAATACCCATCAGCTTACCCATATTTTGGAAAACATCATCTGTGAAATGAGTACCCCTATCACTTTCAATAATTCTAGGGATACCGTATCTGCATACAAACTCCTGAACAATTTTCTTGGCAGTAAATACAGCAGTATTAGTGGCAGCTGGGTATGGCTCAACCCAATTAGAAAACACATCAGTGCACACTAATACATACTTGAGATTCCTGCAGGGTGGTAATTGGATGAAATCAATTTGTATTACCTGAAAAGATCCGTCAGTCAGAGGAATGTGGGATGGCTCAGTAGGGATCGTTTTCCCAATGTTTTTCCTCAAGCAGGTCAGACAGGACATTGCTCTCTTTTCCGCTTGAGAAGAAAAACCCGGTGCACACCAGTATGCTTTAACCAAATTGCACATACCTTGCTTTCCCAAGTGAGTCAAACCATGCGCTACCTCAGCCAGGCTTGGGTAGTATGCCTTGGAAGCCACTGGCTTACCTTGTCCATCTCTCCAGAGTCCAGAGGACTCTTGCCCACATCCCTTGGACTTCCAGATTGCCTTTTCCTGGATGGATAGTCCTTTTATATGTCTGGAATGTGCGATTGGTTTGCCTGCTGCTGTCATAAACTTTCTCAAACACCATAGAGTGCCAAAATTGTGTACTACCACGAAGGCATACCTAGAGTCAGTGTAGATATTAGCAGATTTACCTTCTGCTAATTCACATGCTCTCTTTAGTGCCACCAGTTCCGCCACTTGGGCCGAGTGTGGTGGGCCTAAAGGTTCGGCTTCTATAACGTCCTCGTCATTTACCACAGCATAACCTGTACATAACTCTCCAGTGTCAGTTTGTCTATGACAACTCCCATCCGTGTAAAATGTCACATCTACATTTTCTAAAGGTGTATCCCGTATGTCAGGTCTTGCTGTAAAGGTTTGATTCAGATATTCCATACACTCATGTGCATCAATATACCTGCAGAACTCACCTTTCACCAGCAACTTACCTCTCTCCACCCTTTGTGCATCATGTTGCACATATGGTAAATACGTAGCTGGATTCAACGTACTGCACCTTTTGATGGTGATGTTTGAAGGTGCTAGTAAGGCTAGTTTACATTTTGTGAATCTAGCTGAGGAGACATGTCTGGTTTGGGCAGAGTTTAGCAAAGCAGATACAGTATGGGTAGTATAGACAATCATATCATGGCCTAGTACCACATCCTCACTTTTACTGACCAATAGAGCAGTTGCTGCTACACTTCTTAAACATGTTGGGAGTGATCTTGCCACAGTGTTCAATTGTGCACTGTAGTATGCTACGGGCCTACTGGCATCACCATGTTTTTGTGTGAGGACACCAGCTGAACAACCATCAACTTCCGTACAATACAAATCAAAAGGTTTTTCATAATCAGGTATTCCCAATGCAGGTGCTCTTGTCAGACTATCCTTCAGATTAAGGAAAGCCTGCTCTGATTCCTCTGTGTGTATGACATAATTGGGCTTTGAGGAAGGGACTAAGTCCTGTAATGGCAAGGCCAAAATAGAAAAACCTGGGATCCACATTCTGCAGTATCCACACATTCCCAAGAAGGTACGAATTTGCTGTTGATTCTGCGGCAGTGTCATGGTCTGTATGGCTTGGATCTGTCATTTGTCAGATGTTGTAACCCCTGGGTTAGGCAATGTCCCAAGTATTTAACCCTGGACTGGCATGGCTGTAGTTTGTTCTTAGCAACCTTGTGTCCTGTTTGCGAGAGATGAAGTAATAAAAGTTTGGTATCAATTAAACATGACATAAACAAATCAGAACATAACAATAAATCATCCACATATTGTATTAGAACAGATCCATTGGCAGGTTGAAAAGATTGTAAACAGTCGTGTAAGGCCTGGGAGAAGATACTGGGGCTGTCTATGAAACTCCGGGGCAATTGTGTCCATATGTATTGTACACCCCTGTATGTAAAAGCAAATAGATACTGACAGGATGAAGAGGTACAGAGAAGAAAGCAGAACAGAGGTCAATGACAGTGAAATGGGTTGCATTTGGTGGGCTCTGCATAAGAAAGACAGCTGGATTTGGCACTATGGGAAATTGGCTCTCCACCACCTTATTAACCCCTCTAAGGTCTTGTACCAGCCTATAATCCCTCCCACCACTCTTTTTCACAGGAAAGATGGGACTGTTGGCTACACTTGCTGTACAGACTAAAATTCCCTACTGTAATAATCACTCAATTATGGGATAAACCCCTAACTCTACCTACTGTTTTAATGGATACTGGGGAATTTTTTGAGCTTGCCTACCACT
The DNA here is from genome assembly GCA_031769625.1 of Taudactylus pleione. NCBI lineage: Eukaryota > Metazoa > Chordata > Amphibia > Anura > Myobatrachidae > Taudactylus > Taudactylus pleione. The sequence goes on from JAUIMM010000384.1 coordinate 2,140,632, forward strand.
TTTTAGATTTACAATTATGGAAACTACATTTGCCATTAATCCAGTGTCCTGTCCATCCTTGGTCCAAAGTGAATCTGGAATTTGGGATAACATTTGATCTACCTGAGATGGATTTTTTCCTGAACCAGTAGAGTGATACATTATCCTTTGGGGAGTGTCCAACATATCCCTCACCTCATGCACAACTCTCTCTGGGATATCTAGAAATATACCATCAGGAGTACAATATATGACACATCCTATCTTACAATAACAAATCCCTTCCCAGTAGGTTAGCAGGAGCCACTGCTTCCAGGAGGAAAGAATGCCTGGAATGCAATGGCCCGATAGTGATCTCTTTGGATTTGGTTAAAGGATAATGTTGTACTTTACCCGGTACACCCATTGCTGCTACTGTATCACTGGTCACCTGTAAATTAGCTGGAGATTTTATCACTGATCAGGTCACCCCTGTGTCTACAAGAAAAGGATATTTAGTACCAGCTACATCAACCATCATCACCGGTTCTTCCCTAGTACTTCTCATTAACCTGACTATCTGTAGACTACAGGTATGACCTAACCCCTAGCATTGACTCTCACTCTCCAACACAGCATTTAAGGCCACAATTGGAGATGGTGACTGTCGGAAATTTGCTGTACTCTGTGTATATCGCTTATTAGGATATCCAGGTACTCCCTGGTTAGGGGGTCCTACCTTCTTCACCTTACAGTTCCTACTTACTGTCCCACTTGGTTGCAGTTAAAGCTCCTTCATGAGTGGGGTGGGTGAAAGGGTTGCTGTGTTGGTTGAGTAGTAGGGAAATATTGTTGGTGTGGATAAGGATTTTGAGGGTAATATGGTGGCTGTGGATAGTATTGGTTTTGTGGCTGTGTGTGATAAGTGGGGTAGTGTTGTGTTTGTGGTGGTTCAGGATTGATGAGGACATGTAGCTGTGCAGATGCACATGTGTCTGGTGGCTGTGATGTTACAGTCATTCCTTCTAGAGTTTGAATACTAACAGCCATTAGCTTCTCGCTCTGGGTCTTTCTCTTTTTGAGGATGTTTTTATCATGTTCAATAGTGGATTCCATGAGTGTGTCTACAGTAACTCCTCTCCAGCCAGGTATTGAGGTCTGAACTAGGGTCTTTAGACCATCCATAAGTACCGTGATGATCATTCCCCTGTGATGAGTGCTATCTTTAATATCCTCTATCACCTTGTACTGGGTGATAGCCTGCAGAGTTTGGGTACAATATTCCCTTGCAGATTCACTCTCTTTTTGTTTTATGGTGAAAATTTTACTCCAGTTAACTAGTACTGGAAAATATACACTCAATTGAGTTATTATGCGGGTAATGTTACCTTGGTTACTCTCGTCTGTTAAGGGAACATCTCCATCCAATACGCAATCCATGATAAACTTTTTCACATTGGTATTGTGTGGAAGACAAGCCCTTAACACCACTCGCCAATCTTTATTGGTTGGCTCGTGAGCACTACCCAAATTTTTCAAAAATCTTTGGCATTTGGCTAATTCCCTTTTAGGATGAGGGAAATCATTCATTATGGAATTTAGCTATGCTCTTGTCCAAGGACAATGCATTGCTACCTCTCTTGTGGGCACTACACCGTTCACATCCACATTCCCATTGGAACAGTTATTGTCCGGATGGGATGCAGACCGGCCGCACTGCTACTTTTGACCTTGTTACTTGGCTGGGGATTTAGTCTGCTACAGCTACGTATGTGGTTAACAATTTCCACTACGGATGCAGTGGATGTTAACACTTCCTGTACTATCACTGATGAAGATGGGGCCACCACTTGTGCTTGTTGTGATGGAGCATCTAACATGTGTACAGCATGGGAAATGGCAGACATAACAACAGGTTCATCATCTGCATCATAAATATTTTCTTTGTGATTACTCAAGAGAGGATACAAGTTACTTGTGACATTTTTCTGGGTTTTTACAATGACTGTACCTGCACCCCATCCGCATAGGATGGTGGTGGTTTTGCGCATGAACCACTGGCAATACCTTCTGCAATGCTACTCTGCTGCACGTGCGCACTATTTCGCGGCGCGCATGCACTGCAGTTTAGCACTGCATGTGCACTCTCCTGTAACGTGCTCATGACGCTAGTTTGTGTCACCTTTAAGCCACGTATCCCCCTCATGCTGCCACAGCTTTGAACACACTTATATTTTACCTTTTTCATTCGAGAATGAACCCTACAGATGCTATCTCAGACATTGTTCTATACCTCCTTTTCAAAGCTGCCAATTCTGGGGAAAGGTCTAACACTCTTCATCATCATTTTAAAACATACATCACAGTACCTAGTTGCATAAGCATCGTACCAAGTATGCATAATATGCCGTGCCGATCTGCTTCCAACAGCAGCACATCATCTAACATCTCTACCATGTGCTTGGCTCCCATTTTGGGAGAACCCTAAGCTTTTCAATAGAAATTTAGACTGGTGAAAGAAAGTCAAGATACTTTCACTTTACCTGTGGATGATATTAACAGGATTCGCCCACACACCTATGGAAGAATAACCAGATTGCTTCCGCGCACCTAATCCCATTTTGACTACCTTTCAATTGCTAGCATGTAGACATTCCAATAACACCAACCCTTTTCAGTGATTTTGTCCACCCTCTACTCAGTTCACAATCACAATTTTGCCACAACTGTGCAGTTTAATTACAATGCTCAAATAACCCTAACTGATCACTGAATACTGCAATCGCACTGAGAGCTGAAACTACAACAAAGACAACAACTACACCTGCTTATGTGTATAGACTGCGGTATCTACTACCGAGCCACTAGGCCGACACCAGGCGCCTAGCACTTAAGGGTCCTACGATACCCTTAACTAGGGAACATGTTACCCCAACCAACAAATATTCACTGTTACACACCCTTTTCCTGTGCAGAAAAATACACGTTTTCCCAGACTATGGCAACACAGATCAAGATATTTACAACAATGCTATCTATCAATGCAATCTCAATGGCTTTGTTTGAAACATGTGGCAGCAATACAGGAAATATGTATACGCTATTGTGCGACTAGTCGCATACACAATAATGCGACTACTACACAAAACGTATTATTACTCTTACGCTATTGTGCGACTTCCCCTTTTTAACATAAAAATCTATCAATGAAGGAAAATAAACTTTTTCCTCCCTTGTCCCTGGATTCTAATCAATGCTCCTTTAGCCACAATAATGGGTAGCGGACTCTCAGCAACCAAGTGGTAGCAGATTTTTGAAGGCACAATGCGTTCTTTCCTGCGTTCTTTTCTTTCCTCCACCCTTTTGCTGAGAGATCGCTGACCGAGTGTTACCAAGTAACTGGTAGCGTGATTCACACTGCGAGCCCCCAAATATCGATTCCTGCCTGTCTATACCTTCTAAAATTGTCGCTATTTAGAATTATAGTCGCACAAGAAATAAATGCTTTCAGACTTTGAGTGTGGTTCCAAAGCAATTAGGGCAAATAAATTATACAGACCCAAGGTACAGTTGTTACATATGCACGTGCTCTGCACCCAGATCCCAGCATCAAAGTAGAAACCTCCGTCAGCAGCAAAGCAAGCAGACTGGCATCCAGGTTTAGAGAGCCCACATATATACTCTAGCAGAGATAGGCAATACAATAGAACAGTTTGGCATGATTCCATTGGTTCTTCTTCCTGGTTCTTCTGTTACAGTACAGTTCATAGGTCAATTCGTATGGACACAATCCAGCCTCCAACAGCTCTTTGTGTCCTGTTTCCTGCTGCATAATAAATCTAAGCTGGCTACATTACAGAGTACATTTTAATGTTTAACTCTCTATGGTCCATAGTTTGCAGACACATGTTGCGATCTTCTCACCGATGATACTGGAAATCTGCAAAGACACAGTGGATCAGTACAACACCAAACACGGTCTGCTTACCATGTACTAAACCTTAGATATCAAATTACATTTATTTCACAACATTAATAATACTGAATAAACCTTGAATATTACAATTTAATGGGGGAACCTTTTATGTAAGTGTGCAGTGTGTAAGTATTGGGGTTTTGGGAAAAGACGCTAGTTGGAATCGCACAACGCTAAATAATAGCATCGCCGTGTGTACTTATAATGGGCGAGATTCACTAAAATGGCGCTGGGCGGCCAGTCGCAAAATGCCGTATCATTGCCATTCACAAAATGGCGTCGTGTAGATTTAATTTTAAACCTATCCTGTCTCAGCCAATTATCCAGCTTCGACATTATCTATTGACAAAACCATCCTCACCTCTGTCACACAAGTTTACTAACTTTGAGGTGAAGATGGTGTTAGGTACAGGAGTCAATCTTTTAATTTAGCATTCCCCATAGAAAACTATGATGGTTGATTTTTTTATTAAAACTTGAGAATGCAGCTGTTGCAATCCCCCATAAATACATTCTGGGGATGATTAAAATGTGCAGATATCCCCCAAAAATGGTTAATTTAGGAGGATATCTAGTAAATTTATTTTGATAAATAGGCTTCTATATATTTTGTGTTAACATGATATAATCTGCCAGTGAATTATGTTCAGTTTGCATGGAGTGCATGTCCTTCTGTGTTCTTCCAGGCCCAAAGCCTGTTTTGTCCCTGTATTTTTTTTGTTTTATGGTATCATGGTCTATTGTGGTTGTCTAAATTCTTTACTGTCCTGTGAAGCTATAAAGTTAAAACAAATCAATTAGGAAGTAGAAGATGTTTTATTTTTTTTTTAATTAAATTTATAGCTCAGGATGAAAAATTTCAGGATACACGAATTAACACTTTGAATAATAGTTTCCATAACCACAACAAATCAATTGTGTGGAAAACAGAAACATTTGAAGAACAAAATACAGCAGAAGTAGCTATAGTTAAAGTAAAAACTATTGAGGAAGTAGATTATACAAATCTGGAAGGACTCACAAAAACAAACTGGACCTGATAGAAAGAAAAATCTCATACATCAAACAAATTCAGAAGGATATAAAAGACTACAACCATGACTACAAATGTTGAAAAAGGTGAGAAATGATCAACATAAAATAGATTGGGACAAGATGCCTCTAATAAAATATCACTAAAGGAACATTTCCAGGAGACCTTTACTTAAAGCAGAAACTCCAATAGACACAGCAGAAACAATGATATATAAATATTTAGAGTACATATCTGCATAAACTGAAAAATCATAATATTTGACCAGATAGATGAAAAGAACTTCAATATAGAAATTTAAATAATTAGCCATAATACAGTATGAACAAATAACAAAATAACTGCTTTAAAACATTTTTGAAATTCATAACCTTGTAGCAATAAATTCTGTTAGGCAGAGGAAGACCCAGGCAAAATTTAGTCTGGATTATCTGTTAAGAAAGTGTCAAATCTTTCCTCGGAGTATAAATACAGTAGAGGATAAGATGATGCAGATGAATGACTGCTAATTAGGTGTTTTAAAGGAACATTTACTTCCAGGCCTTCAAATAAACCTGATCCAAGGATACAGCACTAGAACAAGTTTCAGGATCAAGCAAAAGCCAAGACTAAGTATGTAGAAATCAAAGCAAAGGTGTTCTTCAATTTAGGAAAAATGGACCTCACTTCACTACATAGCGAAATTCCAAATAAAGGACTTAAAGTGCTCCTAGCCAAAATATGAACAAGTTCAAGACAAAATTTTAGCAGAAAAATGAAATATTTCTTCATGAGGATAAAAATCTAAATGATCAATAAATTAAAGATAAGAGAAATTAAGTACTTTACCTACCAACTCCTATCTGACAGAATTACATATAAAACATTAAAAAGACCTGACTTTTAAACAAAAAGTAAGACCCATTTTTATCTTCACACAATTCCATTACTTTTTGACTATCTTCTGAAAATACATAAGGGATTACAAGACCCACCCAGCTGACCAAAAGTATCTGGCATGAAGTCTATGACATCTAACCTATCCAACTACATTAACCAATTTCCTACAGCCTTTTGACACAGCAGTATTTAATGGAAAGAAAGATACAATTTAGATTTTTACGATGTTAATCCATTAACAACATGTTTAAGATGTTTTCTGGGCTCCGTAGAAGCACAAATACAATGTTTGTCCAATGGATAAAGGTTAAACTTAATCACAATTTCTTCTGGTTTGTACAAAAATATTACAGACAGGTACACTGAGCAGCTATGGGAACTATATTTGCTCTAAGCTATGTAAACCTGCTGGTTAAGTAAATACAATAATAGACCAACAATCCAATTATGGGAACACATTGTTTCATAAAATATAAGTATATGATATCCCGATTACATAAAAATAAACAGAGGGGTTATGTTTTTTATGTGTCGACTGTAAAATTCCTGGTCTTTTGTACACGTTGAAAGTCAGTCAAGAGATGGGGATGCAGTCAGGAAGCCGATGGTTGAAATGCCGACCACCAACTTCCCGACTGTCTAATCCCGGCAGAAGTCTAATGATAGGCATCAAAATCCTGACGCCTATCATTATCCCTACACTGGGAACCTAATGCCCGGCATACCAAATGAAGGTGAGCCAGGCAGTGGACATGGACAGCCACAGGGGGGAGGGATAGGGTCTCCCAGGAGGGTGACTTAGGGTTAGGCACCCCCCGGGAGGGTTAGGCTAGGGGAAGGGGAGGTTAAGGTTAGGCACCCCCTCAGGAAGACTTAGGTTTAGGCTGCAGGGACAGGGGGGTTAGGTTTAGGCACTCAGGGGGGCATAGGGTTAGGCACTAGGGGGGAGGTAAGGGTTAGGCACCCCTAAGGGAGGGTTATGGGGGTGACAGGGTTAGTTTTACTTACCTAAATCCCCTGTCGGGATCCTCACTGCTGCCGGTCTTACGGCGTCTGGATTTGAACCCGCCAGCCATACATACTGATTCCAAGAGATTTGCGCAGACCCCCATGTTTTGGCAAAACCACCCTTAAGTATATTGGATAGGATTTGGTTTTGGTTTTGGGTTGCTTTAAAATTGATTGATATTTTGTAATTTGGATTTCTTTACATGCAATCCAAAACACGAGATTCAGTTTTTAAATCTGATTTCTAAATTTACAGTAGGCCCAAGCTAGTACATACTGATTTTAGCCCCAAAAGTGATCCAAGTGATACATTTAGCCCCAAAAGTGATCCAAGCAGAGACTCAATTCAACTTGGAACCCCTATGTTTGGGTAAGTTTGGTATTCAGGAAAACAGAACTACACATCTCTAGTCTTTACATATAAATTTTCATAGAGTCACAAACCATTTCAGGATAAAACAAAATGATGACTCTTCCCTTCTATAATTTATAGACATAATGAAGGTCTCAAAACCATGTGGGGGATTTTCTGATTTGTATATCCAAAGAAGAAGTGGATATACCAAAAAGGAACATTTGCACAAAGTGGCCTAAACTTAGCATTTCAATTTACATCCTTAAAAGTTTTTAGCTGGATTCATTATTAAAGATTTAAGAATTACTTTTTTTTGCAAAAAGATCACGGACTTAATGTTTTATTTTTACTCTCTTGTCATTCCCTTTCTTTTTATTATTTCCTTTAAGCATGCTATATTTTTTATAATTAACACCATACAAAACTTTTATTTACCTTGGCCAGAAAAAATTAATGATCCATTTGTTACTATTTCTTTGATACAACCATTTGATTTAATTTATATACTGTATATATTGCCTTTTACAGTAAACCTCCATAATAAGTAATAATAATAACTAATTTACCTATATTATATATTAAATTATACTATAATCTATTAAAGGTTAACTATACTATTTACTCGTAACTACTGGGCTACAATGGTCAATGACAGGTTAACTCTTTCCTACTACCATTTAAACACAGGTTTCATGTTTCTAGGTACTTTATTATAAAATTACTATTTAGATTTAGATTTTTTTGATTCAAGTCATACTAATGATATTTGACTATGCTGATAAGGAACAAAGATTGACTTAATTGAAACATCTGTTTAAAGCCTGTATCTACTGCAATACAAGACAATATGGAATACTACCAAGCACACATAGTTCCTCTTTTATTCAACCTCGGTCTTCCAAGCTCCATTTCCCTGCCACAGGATTAAAATACTAAATAATTATTTGCCACAAGAAACGTTATGCTTTTTAACTGCAGAATCATAGTGATTTCATATCTCCTACATAAAGACTGAGATCTAGCACCCATTATAAATCTCTATGAGTCTGGCAATAGCAGCACCTAGAGCACTAATTACCACTGTGGAGTAATGGTCATGACAATTATGGAAAAGAAACAGTGGATCAACTCAGCACTGTGTGTAAAAGACCACTGTATTAAGATCATTGTCACTGTGCTACATTTTTGCTACTAAACAGCAGGATTTTGTAACTATCCTCAACACAAACCATTTCAAATGCTTTCTTAGATGTGTCTATTTTCTTAAAAATTTAGATCAGTATCCTCCTATGGTAGTTATGCGGTTGGTCAGCTGATTCCTCTGACCAATGACCAGCTACCAAGGGGTATTTTAGGGCACTTCCTGCAGAAGGAGTTGCCTGTGCAACTTTGCTCCTATAGTGGTTTCTACTGTGACTGCATCTCAGGCTCTGCAGTGTTCCTTCCCAGTGAACCCTCTTTGTGATGACCATCGATTCTTAGTGTTTCATACCAAGTGTTGACTACCATCGATTCCCAATGTTTCATACCAAGTGTTGACTACCATCGATTCCCAATGTTTCATATCAAGTGCTGGCTACCATCGCCACACAGCATCTCATACCAACTATCGATCGCCATTGATTCTCAGTGCATCATGCCAAGTGCTGACTACCATCGATTCTCAGTGTTTCATACCAAGTGCTGACTACCATTGATTCCCAGTGTTTCATATCAAGTACTGACTACCATTGCCACTCAGTATCTCATACCAACTATCGATTACCATCGATTCTCCGTGTCTTATTCCAAGTGCTGACTATCATTGATTCTCAGTGTCTTATACCAAGTGCTGGCTACCATTACCACTCAGCATCTTATACCAACTATCTATTACCATCACCACTCAGCATCTCATACCAACTATCGATTACCATTGATTCTCAGTGTCTCATTCCAAGTGCTGACTACCATCACCACTCAGCATCTTAAACCAACTATCAATTACCATCATCACTCAGCGTCTCATACCAGGTCCTGATTACCATAGCTATTGCTTATGGACTAAACTCTGTGCCCTGGAGTAGGTCTTGCCAACACTTGGGAGAGACCTATGTAGAGGATGTATATATTGCCTTTCCGTTTCCACTCATCCACTACCCTTAGCCCACCTGCCCAAGTTCCAGCAGTTGTAGCCTATATACATCCGGGCGTGACATAAACAGCCCCTCTCGGTGTGCCATGTCCCGTGTGACTCTGCTAAAGCTGGGTGTCTTTTTCACATCTTTTTTAGCTGATTTAGGAATTTGAGAAAGCCGCTAGTCGTGGTGAAAAGCGTTAAGGATAATCTGATTTTACTGGATATTGCTCCTAATACCCATATAGAGCAGGACTGCATCTCCGGATTACCCTTTTTTCAGACTGGAGAGCTCAAATTAAAGACACACTATGCTTTTGGGTTGTGGCCACACCAACTAATTACCGTCATAGTGCACTACACGCCACACCATGTAGGTGGACCGCAGCTAACTATGATTTATTAGTGCAGAAATTCACAGTGGTGTATCCCGCACTGTATCTGACCCACACTGTATCCAACCTTCACTGTATCCAACCCACACTGTATGTGACCCAAACTGTATCAAACCCATACTGTATTCTGCACTGTATGCTACCCACACTGTATCCAACTTGCACTACAACCTGCACTGTATTCAAACTGCAGGTACGAAACACTGTTTTTATGGTTGGGGAGATTTCGGGGAACTGCTCAACAAAAAGGCTGATTATCACATCACTAATTTGCAATTTGCAACATTTTTAAACAGAAATAGCCGCCATGTGTTTGTGCCGCTGCTCTGTTTCTTAGTTTAGCAAGTCAGCCTTTGGCCTGTATTGGTGAACAATATTGTGAGCTGTGAGGTGGTCAAAATTGAGTGGAAATGACTGGAAATTAAAGTTATTGAGGTTAATAATACTCTATGAACAAAAAAAGGCACAAATTATGTTATTTTACCTTTTTTGTAAATTTTTGGAAAAAATCCAAAACCAAAACCAGTCACTGCGTTTTGGCAAAACCAAAACCAAAACAACGAATTAGAACAAAACCATCAAAAAAGCACACATCTCTATATATTATTTGCATATGCAGAGTGTTTTTTCTTTCCTTGTTAGCAGTGTACTCTCTTAGCTGTGAGTATTGGGGAATTGACATATATTGGGACACCTGCAATGGAAACTTTCATACTGGATATCACTGTTATTGAATTGCTTGTGCCACAGTGCTCTGCAGCACTGGCCAGTGAGAAAACGGATAGAAATGCCTTTTAATATTTAGCATTTTGTTGAATGTGATTATTGTAAAGTTGATAGAAAGTACTAATATACATTAAAATTAAACTTAACTTTTTAAATAAAAAATACAAGTAAAAATAGTTAAGACATTTTCTTAATCTATATTTATTAAACATGCTGTTTTAAAATTATAGAAAAAATGCTTTTTAAGGTTTGATTCCATTTTCTAGGTAACAGTGTCACACATTTTTATTTTAGACATCGTTTGAACAGTCAATAATTTATTAACAATTTTACAATTGGCTGTTCATTGTCATGTTTTGCTGTTAACAAAACCCACTTTTATCATATAAAATGATATTTTCTCTTTTATCTTTCACACTTTAATACTACTTTTAGTATTCTCCTTGTCCAGTATTCTGAATTTAGGATAATTTGGTTTGAACAGGACATAAAACCTTAACTTATTCACAATAAGAATTTGTCCAGCTCTTTCAGAATACAAGTAATAGCAGTTATTTTGTCCTTTTACATTCTAAGTCACAGTGAAGCTTTAGTTATACATAATACACACATAGTGAATATAGCTAGAGGCAATGTTAATTTGTATCTATTTTGATATTCTCTTTTACAATATATTTGCCATTTTTTTAATCTATTTTTCTTATTTAGCACATTTACTCCAGTGAACTTTTTACATTATTTTCAGATGAATAGATATATGTGTCTAGATTGAAATTTCTTTATAATTCAGAAAAATGTAAAGCTACATTACTTGGAAATGTGTGTTTATTCAAATTTTCTTACAGCATTTTGCACATATAATGATTACATGAAATTGCAGAGATAGGGCCAATTTCCTTTAAAATAGTCCACTTTTTTGTAGTATGGAGCAACAAAAGTAGCTTATTTAAAAGGGCAAAATGTAACTGTATATGGATTTTTCATTTTATTTTAACAGTGAATGCTTTGCAAGGCTATTTCACAAATGCTTTCATTTCAAATGATGCTATAATTAGAACATATACAGCAATAATGAAAAAATATGAAGAAAATGTATGAAACTGAGAATTGGAATATATATATATATATATATATATATATATATATGACAAAACCCATCTGACATATCAGAAAATGTTTCTGCAGCAATATTAGATGAAAATTACACACTACCTGTGATTTCTTTCAATGCCTGTTTTTACGGGCTTTACATTTCAATAGCACTATTTTCTTTTAAATAAAATTGTTGTCAGGGCTTGTTTTAGTGGAGAGAAGAGCATTTCGACTGTTATCTCACAAAAATTGAATGTTACAGGCCCCAGCTTGTTCTTTTCAGCCCTATCACAAACAGACTGGCACTCTGTTCCAAAATGATCATCCACATATTATATATATATATATATATATATATATATATATAAATATATATATATATATATATATATATATGTACAGTGCACCCTCCCACACAGTGTTTCTCTGAAAAGTGTAAGCGTGAAGTGATTTTAACAAAAAGTAGAAAGTGCACATTTTCCAATGTATGATTTTTATTTACTATAAGATTATGGGCCCCCTGACACATTTCGATCCTGTGTCCAACTAACTTGTAAAACTAACATTTACAATAATTTCATTGGGGTGGGTAAAACAAATGCAGCAAAATGTTTTTAACTGTGGTATCTTCTAACAGGAGTGTGCTAAACTTTGAATTGGGTTATTCCCAGTTACAACAATTCAGAAGATCAGTACTGTAACATTTACTGTTCTATAAACAATAAATGTACTATAGCACATTAAGTGGCACAACTGTATATTGGTGGTGTGGAGGTAGAATGAACTTCTTGCTTGAGAAATGGCAAAACTGTATGACACATGGGAGCCCCTTGAAAAACACCATCACCAGAGGCGCCAAGAGGGGGTGCCACCTCCTCCCTCCCTCTTATCTCCCTCTTATTTCACAGCAGCACAGCACATGCTGCTGTGTGCTGGGCAGCAGTGGGAGACTGCTCGCGGCTGCTGCAGCAGTCTACTATGCCTGTGAGGGGCAGCAATCACACTAATCGCAACCCCCATGGGTTTGCGCCAGGCTGTGGGGCTTATAGCACTGCATTTTTGTAGCCTAAGGCGGTGTGACCAGGCCTCTCACTACTAGGCCACATCCCCTACCCCCAGGCCCAGCGCAGCTCTTGACACCCCTTGCCATCACAACATATTTGTGTTGCATGGTGCTCAGAACCTTTAGGATTTCCATACATAGGCATATTTATAAAGGGTGAGTGTGTGGTGCACACAGAACCCTGGGTCCAGGGTGCCCACACAGTGCACACTGCACACAGAGTATATCTACCAGTTACAAGTGGATCCAAACTCCTACATGATGATCTTCCCAGTGACATCTTTGGAAAGATGGCACTGCACATTGAAAGCATTGTTCCAGAATCTTTGCTGTCTTGTGCGCATGTGCCATCTTAAGAAATATAACTAATGTGGAGGTGCCTGCTGCTCAGCACAGGGGTTTACCACTGCACATGGTGGCCCTCTCAGGTGTTAATATGGCCATTTCTATAGTTCCATCTTCACTCCTTCAAACCCTTAGTTGTTATTCCTGTACATTTTAGAAGTCACAATATTAAATTTCATTGGTTGCATCGATAAAACAACATCTTTGGGAAGGATTAGAAAATGTATATTCTTATGATTGTATAATCAAGACATTTTATCACCTTTTGTTTCAGTTTAACATCAAAATTAAAAATATATATTTTGAACCATATTACTAAAAGAAACTGTGGGTACTGTAAACAAAATAAAATAAAACTAGAATTCCTAGTTAAATTGAGGTTTCATGGAATTGCAAAAATATTGTGACCACTACACTTACAATTTGATATACTTTGCCACATTCTGTTCTGTAGAATAATCTATTTTTGCAATTATTTAACTGTTGCTACTTCACCCCAGTATTTTTCACATAAGCTGGAGGCTGTTGGCATGTTAGTCAGGGTTCTGTCTTTCCTTTCAGCTACCTCATTTTGCTCTTGTGTATACTGAACTGCCTTCTGAGTCTCTATGCTGTATTATATTCTTTTCTATACTGTGTCCTATAACTTCTCTTCCATTGTCACTTCAATATATCAGTGAATTTCTTTGAAACTTGTAACTTGTCATTTTACATAGTCCTTAAATTTGTCCAAAATGTCATCTTTATTATTAATTATAACAGTTACTGCATATCTTAAAAGTACAAGTCTCTATATGCACCGATCAGCCATTACATTAAAACAACTTATAGGTGAAGTGAATAACATTGATTATCTTGTTATAATGGAACCTGTAAAGGAGTATGATAGATTAGGCAGTAAGTAAAAGCTCAGATTATAAAGTTGATGTGTTCCGAGTGACTTTGGCAAGAGCAAAACTGTGGGATGAAATAGGTGGATGGTCCTGTGCTCAGGGGTGATTTGATGATGGTGAAGGGAGCTGCTTCTTAATGGGATAATTACTTGTTTAATGCTGCTGGAGCACTGCACCTTATGTGTGTAAGTGCCTATCTTCAAAGGTTATGATGGGCAGGTGGTGTATCTGGTAAAGACAACAATGCAACAATATCAATTTCAAGAGTTTATAATAGGATAATTAGATCATAGTGCTCTATAGAGGTATTATGCCCTATGGGCAATGATGGATAATGGGGACTTAGTTGGTCAAAATATGATCATGTTATTGGAGTGTCAGTGACTCCTGCAGAGAATACCTTTCAAGTCCTGATGTCCTTTGTTATATGTTGACTTTATTAGGCCGAAGGATCTACCTCCCACAGGAGGGATCGTCTATTAAAGGAACTGTGTGGATTTATTAATCAGGTGCACTGTTGAGCATCCGGTATCAGGGAGGCAATGGGAGAGGTGGTGGATACAGGCATACAGGCACCAATGATGCAGCTTGCCCTTTAGTCCGTGAGCTTTGCTGCTGGCTGAAGACTTCCTCTGATGCACCAGTTGGTGGTATGCTAGGTCACCATATGAAGCTGCAGGGGGATGTTGAATCATACTGCTCTCTGTAGCTGGGACTGCGGTAACACTGTCCGGTGACTGCCTACTCTGTTTGACGAACTTCCACATTAGATTGTATGGAATGGGAGGGGATACTAAATGGTTGGATTATTTTTTTGTGGCTAGTTATGGAGTGTGAGTCTCAGAGTATTGTGTCATCAACAGGAGCATCATGAACAGGATAAAACCCCACACCTACAACATGGCAGTAACTTCCTTCAGAAAGGCGTGAGAGCCAATACACATTGGTAGACACAGTATTCCCAGATAGCAGTGGCCTTTGTTCTGCAGGAAAATGCACCCTGTAACACTGCAAAAACTATTTAGAAGGAACACAACAAAGAGTTCAAGATATTGACTTGGACTCCAAATGCCTCAGATCTCCATCAGATCAATTACCTCTGGGATGTGCTGGAAAAAAAGTCAGAAACATGGAGGCCTCACCTTGTTACTTAAAGCACTTTAATGATCATCTGCTAACATCTTTCCGTCACCCATAAATGTCATGCCCGAACTGCAGCACTGTTTGCTGTATTTACTGTTCCCTGTTTTGTAAAATGTACTTCCACCCCACTGTATGATATACTGGTGTGCTATACCTCCACTGAAGTGCATACTCCATGGGCAGAATGTACTTCAGGTGGATCTATTCATACAGGGTATATCATACTGCCACACATGTCAGTTTTCCCATATATGCCTTGGGTCCATGTATGGCTTATCTCCCACAGTGCAACCTTTGTAGTGTGCCCACCATGGCTGCCTCAACTGATACACTCGTGGATGGGGTGAAAAATGCATGGACATGACTATTGTGGTGGGACCCTACTCCTAGCATCAGGATGCTGCAACCACACCCATTTTTGTGTCTTCTAGGCATAACCTATTCCACCCAGGGTAATCCTACATAGTGTGGCCAAGACAGCTGCCTCATTTGGTACCCTTTGTGGGTGGAATATATATTACCCATGGAAGTTAATTCCCAAAATGTCTGCACCAACCCTGCAATATGCTTATTGTGCTCTCTAGGTTTTGGTTGATTTTAGTTATCTCTGTGTGGTTTTCTTTTTTTTGCAACACCAAATCCTTGTACAATGTACCATGGTTTTTCATGTCTGTAAAGTGACTTTGAGTCCTACAGGAGAAAAACGCTATATAAATAAAATTATTATTATTATCTTGGTGCCAGACACCACAGGACACCTTCAGATGTCTTGTGTAGTCCATACCTTGACATGTTGGAGATGTTTTGGCAGTATTGATGTATAATGGCTGCCAATTGGGTTTGATAATTTAACAGATCCACACATCACTGTGTGTAAATTAAAGTAGTCTTAAGGCTCTTACTTAATTTAGGAATCATGGCTTTAGCTTTTATGCAACAAACACACCTCAAATTTCTTGGACAAGCTAATAATATGAGATCCTTTTTTGTGTTACACTTCTACAGATG
The DNA here is from genome assembly GCA_031769625.1 of Taudactylus pleione. Taxonomy (NCBI): domain Eukaryota; kingdom Metazoa; phylum Chordata; class Amphibia; order Anura; family Myobatrachidae; genus Taudactylus; species Taudactylus pleione. The sequence goes on from JAUIMM010000384.1 coordinate 2,156,622, forward strand.
ATTCATGCTTTCTGGATGTTGGTGAATAGGTATCTGTGGCACATATGAATGCAGTTGTCATGTCTTTGTGGGCTTATTCTCCATGTGGAAAGGTGCACAGGAATGTAGAGGTTAATATTTTCATGGCTCTGGCAGTCACTGAGGTACTTAGTTTAAGTGTATGTATATCTCCAGTATTAATATTCTATTATATTACAGTGAAGAGCCCATGATTACTCTCTTTGATGGCAAGAGGTGATATTGTGATATTTAAGGTTTGTTAAGTTTATTTTGGTAAATGATTATTTGGGGGTTTGTATTTTTTAGACAAACAAGTATATTTTAGTTTGATGATCAGTATATAGTATGGGAGTAGGAATATTTGTTCTACATTTGGAATTTTTGTTAATATTAATTTAAATGTCTCATATACAGTACTAGTGTTGTGTACAGATCTGAATATCTAGGAAATAGGCCTGAGAATTATACAAGCATCTAGCCTTTTATCTTTTCCTACTGTTGGTGGCTTACAGTAAATGGTCTTTAGGCAGATTAAACAGGTGTTACAGTAGGGATCAATGACACTGTTACATGAACTCTTCTTACATTTTGATCATCTCTCTTTATGTGTGTATGTCACTGTATGTAATAGCTACGCCTTGAATAGAAGATACTGTAGACATAATCTTGTATCAACTAACTTGTTGACTGCAGAAGCCTTTATTGAACATTTCCTGATCATGCATTAACATGTGCAGAAAGTTGCAATTATGCTGATATGCGCAGAAAAAAGTTTTGTGCAGAAACAACTTGTTTATGGCTTGTTGTTTTGCTTGCGCAGTTAAAAAAGAGAGCTAATGCATTATTTCTTTCTCTCCATAACTGGAGAGCTACTGCCCCTGAACCTACATACTGTAGAGAGATAATGAAGTTATTATTTGTTTGTACAGTATTTAAATCTGAAGAGCCATCACCCCCTACACTGCTCCTAATAACTGCCCTCTAAGAGTATGAAAAGTAGTTACAACATTGCATCGTAGCATCTCTTGGAACCATTCTCATGATGTCCAGTCTACAAGTTATTTGATCTGGGTGTCTAACTGAATTAGGCAATAGGGCTCCCCAGGATTCACTGTCAATATACAGTTGTGAACTGACCTTAGCTAAGTATTAAACCTTTTTTGCTTATTATTCCTATCACATGATGCTGTGTGCTTACTTCAATCATTTTGCTATTTTAACTTATATTCCATTGTTATTAACATCACATTGAGTGCATTTGGTGCCAACCCTGGACATTTTTAAAAAAAATATTATGAATTCATATTTTTGGGGGTTTACAGTTTCGGTGTACCCTTGCAATTCTATGTATAGTACAGTACTTATTGCTCTGTGTATTCTGTGCTGTGTGCAGGGGTGCCGAGAGGGGGGGGAGCGGGTACAGATAACCCAGGCCCAGGCTTCCTGAGGGGCCCGGGTCCGGTGCCACTCCCCCCCTCACAGCAGCCCAGCACACAGAGTGTGCTGAGCTGCAGTTGGAGACTGCTCGTGGCTGCTGAGCAGCAGCCACAGCAGTCTCCTACGCCTGTGCAGGGGAGCGATCACACTGATCGCACCCCCCCTGGCTTTGCACCAGGATGAGGGGGCTCAGAGCGCCCCCCTCCCCAGCGCGCAGCGCCATTTCGCGGAACTGCAAATCCTTTTTTTTTTGTTGGCAAGGGGGCGTGGCCACGCCTCCCACGATTAGGCCATGCCCCCTATTACCGGGGCCCGCCACGGCTCTTGGCGGGCCTGGCTGTGTGATGGTGTGTGTATGAAGCTGTAAAAATAGGAAGTATAAGTCTCATTGAAAATGTTCTTTGAGTTGAGAAATTGTGTTGAATCTGAAAAAAAATTGCCTACAGTATAAGTTGGTCTAGTACCAGACCCCATGTATGAGAAAAAGCATTAGGGGAACCCCATAAAGCAGTGCTGATTATTGAATTAGATAGCTAGAAAAACAGGGAGCGTCAAGCAGCTGCTACTTTATTAAGTAATCATTGTCAAGTTTTACCATAGCAAGAAAGTGAGCTTTAACCTTTGCATACTGAAAATAGACTTTGGAGAATCAGCTGGCTTTTCTCCTAGTATGTGTGCATGAACAGGAAATATCAGCAAGAGATAGATCAGTTTGCTGGATACATTGTGAATGAAGTGAATAATAAAATGGAGGTGAAGAAAAAAACATGGTGCTAATCCTGTCTGTGTGAGGATGCTAATACAGAAGGGGATTTGAGCACTGTTCAAGAGTTTGATTTAGAGTCCTCAGATGTGAAAACTGAGTATACAGAGACAGCAGGGGACCTGTTGCCTATTGTGACACAACATCAGCAAATAACACAGAATTTTCTGTAAAAGAAAATGCAGATTACAGTGATTTCTTCAACTGCAAAATGTATCTATCACATTGGTGAGAATTATACAAGAAGTGCAGTGTGTGTGAAGGTTCTGACACTCTCCTCATAGAAATTATAAATCCTTACACAGATGATTTAGCAGATATGAGAGGGGGAGATAGTGAGGTTTCACAAAATTCAGAAGTTAAAACAATGAATTGATTGAAAACGTCAACATGCATTTACATTACCGATGAGAAAACATTAGAACAAATTTGAGAAATGCAAGAATATCACACATTGTCAGAGTGAGATATGTCATGCAGATGAGTCTGTGCAAATCACAGTAAGGTTAAGTGGTACTCCCATTCTAGATGGGTTACCAGCCACTGATTAGTTTGCAATGTGTGATAAAATTAAGCAGAATCAGGAAGTAAAACAGATCCAGATTGAGGCAGTCCTATTAAGTGATGCTGGGGGAGTGGTAACACCTTTTGATACTCCTGCTGAGATGAGATGCACCAAAAGCTATTATGTGGGAGACAGGCAGGACTTCAGTCAAAGAGCCTGATTCAGCAAGGATCGCAAGATCTAAGACGTATGCAGTTGGCCAATTTTTGCGTTCTGTTCATGCGTATGCATTGCAGTGCATGTGCACAAACTAGCCAATGCGATTTTGAATGAGAGTGCAGTGTGTACGCAGATCCAATGCAGAGTGATTGGCAGGAAGTACCATTTGTGGGTTGTGATGGGACAGTGGTTGGGCAAACGCAGGCATGTCAGTGCGTTGGGATGGCGTTACAGGGACATGCATAAATTAATCACTGCAATACCATATGCAGCCTGAGGCCTCATAGCATACGCTGAAGTTTGCAATTCCTGAATGAGATCTGACTTGCCTTAACTGTGAGCATGGGTCCGAAGATAATCGATGTTACCGATTGTTTTGCTATGTTGCCCAGGTGTAAGAATGTGAGTAAGGGGAAGTGGGTGTCCTCATGTTAGGCTGAAATTGCATTGTGAATGCAAACATTTGCATATCCCCGCTGATATTAGCAACTGCATTGCTTGCGTATAAGCAGAATTGCGATCCTTGCTGCATTAGACCCAAAGTCCATGTTTTTGAGTCTGAAGACTGTGCCAATGACATTATTTATATCATATCACATGAATACACCCACCCTGATCACATAAATGTTTTAGTAGACACTGAAAATGTTGGAAATTAACAAAGTACAGTTATCTGTCATTAGAAAACATCTATTGCAAATAATGCTTATTTTTGATCAGTTTATTAAGAAATCAGAGTTGGGTGATACCCACTGACAACCAACTAACCAACACAGATGCACAAGGGGCATACATCCACAACTGACATACTGATTGGGTTACTGCTATTTGATAACAGAAAACAGAAAACACTATTTTTTATTGCAGAAAAGCTTATTGAGAGTAGTGAAAAAAACTCAAAGCCTAGGTTATCTCCCAGACCTGTTTCAGTCAGTTATCCTACAGCAGCTGGACTATGCAGTGAAGTTACCAACAGCAATAGTAAAAACTGACATGTTGATTTCTGAAGAGATCAAAGATAGGGATATGTACTGTGCATAAAAGAGTGGCACAAAAACAGACTTTAATGAGTGGAAGATTGTATTCCCAACAAAAGGTGATTCATGAAAGGACAAGAGGACAAAATCCATGTACTGTACTGCAGCCACTTGCTAGACGTGTAAAATGTAAAACAATGTTGCCAGATAGTGCACACATATTCCGCAGTGCTTTACAGAGAATATTTGGCCATTCACATCAGTCCCTGCCCCAGTGGAGCTTACAATCTATATTCCCTAACAGACGCTCACACACATACGCACTAGGGTTAATTTTTGCTGGGAGCCAATTAACCTACCAGTATATTTTTGGAGTGTGGGAGGAAACCCATACAAGCACAGGGATAATATACAAACTCCACACAGTTAGGGCCATGGTGGGAATTGAACCCATGACCTCAGTGCTGTGAGGCAGTAACGCTAACCATTACACTGTCTGTATTTATCCATACCCTAGAATAATTAATAATTCTTCATGAAATCAATCCATGGATTTGGTCTTAACTAACATTAGTCATCAGTTAAGAGTCTATGTCCTTAATCTCCCCTTTAATCCCCAGATATTGTTAAAACTATGCTGAGAACCAGCAACTCCCCAAACTAAAGAGAGGAAGAGCCCTGACTTCAGGGGCTGCATTCCAACTACTCAATTAGTATAGGAGGATCCTCTAGTAACAATCTATTCTTATAACACAATGTGCATTGAAGAGAGTCTCTGATCCATTTATGAAATTCCACTGGAGAGTAGTCACATAACTCTCCTATGTTTAAAAAAAAGGTGGAGTTAGTCTTAACTTATCCAGTGTGGTTTACAACCAATACATCTAAAAATAATGAACAATTTCCCCTTAAAAAGGGTTGAGTAGGGCAGTATTGGATGAATCCATGTTTGCAAAAGTGCCTTGTGAGCCGCTGCACTAATGGCCAAAGCAATTTTCCAAAGCCCCTGGTGACCCTCATGTTGCTAGAAATTATCCCAAATATGGCCTATTCTGCTGAGAAGAGTAAATAACTAACCAAATTTTCCATAGAGTAACGCCGGATTTGTAGCCAAAAGTTGCAGAGGAGAGGGCAAGCCCAAAAGCAATGAGAATAATAAGCTGTATGGAAGATCTCCTGTTATTGGACTGATGGCATTAGTTTACAAGAAGCTATTCTTAACCAAAATGTCATAAGTAAGCAACAGAAAATTGGGTATTCACTGCTCCATACCAGACTTAATCCCAGAATAAACTGTTTCCGCAGAATAGCATAATGTGTGGATATGGCTTTCTTAACAGCCGGAGGAGACCAAAACAACGTATCCAAACTATTGTGCATGACAAGATCTGCAAATTTGCACAATTACAGAACTAATATAGTGCAATATTTGAAAATACACCAATGGAAAGAATCAAATTTCTGGCAAGCCTCAGCAAATAGCAATGGTTTTTTAGAAGTGTAATCCACTAGGAAACCAAATCATGCACACACTCTTTCCCAAAAAGTGTGATTGGAGAGTAAGCCTCCCCATGCTGGAACTCTATATTATCTAAATATGTCAAAAACATTCATGGCAATATATAAATTACCAACCACAAGAAATTTCATTCTAAATAATTATTAGCATATATCTCACAATCATTAAACCAATCACGCAGATAGTGTAGCAAGATAGCATGATTGTAGGACAAAATTTGCGGAAAATGTATTGGACTTTTCTTGCTGTTTTGTTGCTGCTCATGTTTTAGCATTTTAAAGTAGATGCCTGGACTCAAGATAAGGGCATGTCATTCTTCACTGGCCAGTATGTGTCTTTGGACCTGTTTCAGCATGGCTAAAGCTGCCTCCTTTAAAAAATGGTCATGCAGGACATCATTAGTTGGAATATGGCTATAAAGGTCAGAGTAGAATTTATGAAAATGATATAAAATATCCTGTGTACAAAAATAAGTTTTGTCCATGTCAGGCCCTTCAGTCCCACTACAAAAGAATGTTTTTTCCATGGTTTAGACATACTAGATAACAATTTTCCAGCTTTGTTGCCCTATCTACAGTTGCAGTGCTTAGTATAATCAAGGTCCTGTTGCATCTGAGATGTGAGAAAGACATCAAGCAGCTTCTAATCACAAAGATAAGCTTCTATTGAGGCAGCAGGGAGCCTGTCCACATAGGAGAGGTCTCCGGCTTCCAATTTTAGTGGTCGGCACTGTGAAGTCCATCCAATGATTAACTCCATTAGAAGAAAATTCAAAATCTGTTCCACAATACCGGTTTGGAATCAGTTTTTATCTTCAAAATATGAGGACAATGTATTTTGAATTCAATTGAGGACTATTTTTAAGTCTGTTGCATTTGACATTGGTCCTTGATTGATCCACATCCGTTTTTTCATTTTAAGGACTATGGCCCTCATTCAGAGCCATTCGCTATTTGCGGTCGTTCGTTCTAAAACAAGGGGTGGCTATTCAAATGAACCATTCACTGTTTGCGGTCTGTTCACGCCTCTAGGTCTGAACGAGCCAACAAAACTTGCGTTCGCTTTTTTGAAAAATACGCCGCCTGGCCGCTCGCATCCTACGTCTTGTCCGCTATTTATTAGATTAATCGAGTACATCGACCAGGGTATGAACTGCTCGCTATTCTTGTGGTTGGTTTTTGCTACCACAATTTTGCGAGCAGTTCTGGCTATAAAATAACCCAGTGACGTGGTCAATGACGCTGCTGTTTTAACTATGCACACCCATAAAACGCCCATTTTGACCTTTAAGCACGCCTGCGATCGGATCTCCACTCCCCGTTTTCAAGCACCTTCCCCTGTTACCACCAACATATGCCTCTTTCTGTCACTCAAATTATCAGGCATTCGCTATTTTGCGAGCACATGAATTTCGGCCGCACTGAGTGGTTCGCGCATGCGTATTACGATCCGTACGCATGCGCAGTTGGGCAAACATCGTTCGGAGCGAACGAGCAGCCACTTGCGTCTGGCTCTGAATCAGGGCCTATATTTATAGAATCCTTATTACCTTATATAATGAAATTTGGTAATCATTGATTAACATCCAAGTGCACTCTTTTGTTTTAGTTGGAATATATATATATATATACACACACACACACACATATATATATATATATATATATATATGCACTAATCCACGGCACTCACCATTCCTAGTTTTGGGGTGCAACATGGTATGTGTCCACATTGTTTAAATAGAAATAACAGGGGCTCTGCACTCACCATAATAACTAATAATAATAATAATAATAAACATAATAAACAGTGGGGTTTTGGTTCATGAATTGATCAATGCATTTAAGCTTGCAGCCCATCGTCACGGTACCCCACTTTACTTCCCTAGTCTATTGCTCAGAATTATAACATGGACATAGCCATCACATTAGTGTTAAACTCAGGGTATGCTATCAAGGTTTAAAGCTCACAACAACTTTGCTTTTAAACGTGAGACAGTTACCAAGCACACCTGTTGCAAAGCACCTAGGAAAACAGCTGACACAAGTTAAATAACTAGTTAAAAGGGGTGCATGAGAAAATGTGATCACAAAAATGATTAATTATAAAAATTAATCATAATAAACAAAAAGCACTAATCCACGGCACTCACCATTCCTAGTTTTGGGGTGCAACATGGTATGTGACCACATTGTTTAAATAGAAATCACAGGGGCTCTGCACTCACCCTAATAACTAATAAAAATAATAATAAACATAATAAACAGTGGGGTTTGGGTTCATGAATTGATCAATGCATTTAAGCTTGCAGCCCAATGTGATTGCTATGTCCATGTTATAATTCTGAGCAATAGAGTAGGGACTTGCAGTAAAGTGGGGTCCCGTGATGATGGGCTGCAAACTTAAATGCATTGATCAATATATCTATCTATCTATATATATATATATATATATTATGTATATATTGAAAAATAATATAAACAAAGACGTGCGCCTAATAGTGTAATAAATTAAATGAATTAAAATTGTGCTCGCAAAGGTAAGTATTGTGCGTACCCAAAAATAAACAAATATAAGCTTATATAATGTCCAGGTATTACTTCTAGGGTCAGGAAATACGTACTGACAGCTTTTTCAGAGTTTCTCCAGAGGACAGGACTGTCGTGCAAACCTTAGAAAATTGGGCTCAAAGTTTGCACACAGAAAGGTAATATAGTGTAGTAGTTTTGCAAACAGTATCAACAGAAAACATACATAAATATGCATACCAGATTATCAGGGGTGCAGAGAGGGGGGGAGAGCGGGTACAGATTGCCCGGGCTTCCTGAGGGGCCCGGCGGGGGCCAGGGTCCGATGCCGGACCCCTCCCTCACAGCAGCCCAGCACACAGCGTGCCTCCTATGCCTGTGCGGGGGAGCAATCACACTGATTGCGCCCCCCCTGGCTTTGCCCTGGGCGGAGGGGGCTCAGAACACCCCCCTGCCGGGCACGCAGCGCCGCTAAGCGGCGCTGCAAATGTTTGTTATTTACTTTTTTTTCCAGCAAGGGGGCATGGCCATGCCTCCCAAGATTAGGCCACGCCCCCTATTACCGGGGCCCACCTTGGCTCTTGGCGGCCCTGCAGATAATGCATAAGATAGTGCATATAAAGGTGTCACTCCTCAGTGTTCCTGGTCATAAGCAACAACCGTATGGCCTCATACAACCACAAATGGCAAACCTGCAGCACAGCTACTCTGGGAGCAGAAGCTCCTCCATGGTAAATGCTAGATCAATGGATATATATGCAAAAGTAAGGAACTGAGACTGCACTCCAAAGTTTATTGATCACGAAGTGTATTTAGAAATTTCAAATCATAAGTACAGATAAAATCGACATTTCAAGGTCCTAAGACCTTTTCACAGGATGCCTTTGTTTAGGAGGGCACCCTAACTTGCACACTCATCCAGAGTATCAAACAAAAACAAATATATATATATATAATTATATATATATATATATACACACACATGTATACATATATTTATATATATATATATATATATACACACATGTAATCATATATATACATGTATACATATACACATACATAGACATACATATATATATGTATCCAAATCCCGGCACTCAACTGGTACGATATATAACTTCACAGGGTGCCCTCCACAGTAAATGCCTGCAAGCAGGAACCTCCGTATATAAATCCCAATGGCGGCACTCCGGATAAATAAATCAAAGACATAGCATAGCTATGCATAGCTATACATAGCTATGCTGTGTCTTTGATTTATTTATCTGGAGTGCCGCCATTGGGATTTTTATATATATATATATATATATATATATATATACACACATAAATACACAAATGAACGAGACAGAGGTGGAGCTTGAACAGTAGGGAGGGGCTATGGGTGCCACCGGCTGCTGCTTCTGCAGTAGTCACACATGCAGCCATGCCACAGTAGACATGTTTTCAAAGTGTCCAAGAGACATTATTTACATGTCAGCAGCAGCTTTTCAAACCCTCCCCCTATATGCTAGGGGTAGAGGTGAGGACAAGATTTACCACACTGGACATCGATTATTCAAGTGGTTGGTAATGTACTGTTTATCAAATCATCTTAAAGGCTTGCTGACTATCTACTAAATACTAATTAATCCATACCAACTGGCTGTGACTGCCTACCAACGTTAGCTGCTTACTGACTGTGACTATAAATTAAAACAACCAATACTTTGCTTAATAACATTTGACTTTTTGAACTACTGGTGATGTGACATCCAATGTGCTCTGACCCAGAATAACTAAGAAGGAGTATTTCACTTTTTAGTATTTTTAAATTATTTTTACAGAGCCGGATCCGTGCTTGTCCTATTTGATGATAATATTATTCTTAGTAATTATTATCCATCTGTGTATTATTGATTGATTGATCTAGGTTTTAATGTGATCATGTGCAATAAATTCTAAATATTTTTCAAATCAGCAGCCATTGGTTAGCTCTCCCATTTCTTTCTTTGGTATTTATGCCAGGGAGGGGGTGGGGGGAGGGCTGGTGACAGAGGAGCAGCCATGCCTGTAGGAGGGGGTGGGCTGGTGACAAAGCAGAAGCAGCTGCAGGAGGAGGGCGTGGGCCAGGTTCACAGCAGCAACTGCAGGGGCATATTTATAATGGGTGCAGGGTGTGCAGTGCACACGGGGCCCTGGGTCCAGGTGGGCCTATACTGCACACTATGCACCCATATTATACTTACCACTCCAGACTCCTATGTCGGCACCGGTGAAAGCGCTGTAAAAAAAAGCCTGGAAAATGGCCGTCATGGCCATTTTCCCAACTTTTTGTGCATGCGCAGTATGGAGACAATGGGAAATGGCTTCTGTTTCTGAAATACTAGGACAGAAAAGTCATGAAATATAAGTATGCAGTGACCCTCTACACATAAATCCTGTTTAGCACGATAAGCCGGGAGGATTTTTAATTTTTCTCTATAATCGAGAAACTTTGCAAAAGCAGGTCTGGGGTGATTATCCCTATCTCTGCAACCTGCACCCTTGGATTTCTCTTTCAGCAAAGCTCCATGGTGGGAGGATCCTGAAGAGAGAGAAAGAGAACAGTATTGGTTCATGCATAGTTGTGCTGCATTCATAGATAAAAAAAAAACTTTTGAGGGCTTTTGTTACTTTGATGCAGCCATCTTTACAGACTGTCAGACAACAGAGAAGAGAAGGAGCTAGTAAACTTGCTGAATACATAACTGTTTTCCAAATCACTAAAAAGACTAAAGGACCTCTAAATCTTCACAATGAAAACTGGACATCTGGCAAGAAGCCTATATGGACTGGAAGAGTGACATGGGACATGTTAATATACACACCAGTAAATTGCATGGCTAGCAACATAATATGAACATGGTGTGCAATTCACTGCAGGGACAGTACTGATTGTGCTAGGAGTTTGGGTGCAATAACTGTCATGGTCAGAGACACTTAAAAAATACTGTCACATTTCCCAACAGCTGAAAATGTGGCCTACCTTGCTTGCTACTGGAGAAGGCCTAATGTAATGTGAAAAAAAAAATGGACAAGTATAGCAAAATGTATTCATCAATCTTTACCAGACAGTGGAGAAGTGTCATATTGTAAAGCCATAGAGCACAATTTTTCATGAGCGATGTTGTCTTATCTAGTTGCTTTACAAGCCAAGAGATTATCCTGAAGTTTTGACAAATAAACAAAGATGTTTTAGGTAAGTACTGTAGGCAGAAAATACATGGAGTACACTGTGTCATTTTATTTCTAACTATGCATATACAGTATACTCCAATGTGGCTGAGTAAATGTTTTCTTTTAGGGAACAGAAAATGTGTGTGTGTATATATATATATATGTATATATATATATATACACACACAGTATGTATATATATATATATATATATATATATATATAATGTGAGTGCTATGGTAGGCTGTATATTCTTTACCTCTTTATCAGAGGGTGATAGGATCACAGGCTGGTAGTAGAGTAAGACAAATTTATAATCTAGCTCAGCAGGATTAGTAAGTACCAGGGGCTAAGGCAGAGGTTCCCAAACATGGTCCTCAAAGTACCTTAATGGTCGGGTTTTAAGGATATCCATGATTGAGCACAGATGGTTAAAACAAAAGACTGAGGTACTAATTAAGTCACCTGTGCCCAAACATGGTTATCGTTAAAACCTGGATCATTAGGGTGCCTTGAGGACCAAGTTTGGGAATTTCTGGGATAAGGTGTAGATTTTGCCACCTGGCAAACCAAAAAAACCTAAATGGGTGACATTATACCTATATGGCCAGGGCAGACTCATTATGTTTTGATTCATGGTGATACAAGTCCTAGTTACTGTATCTTACCTCTTCCAGGTTCTACTATCGGGAAGGATGAAGTCTCATATGTGAATATCAGACCTGGTGTTACCTGTTCTATTACTTCAGGCCTATTATGGTCTATTACTTCAGGTAATAGAGGAACCATGGAGCAATGTGCACATTCAGATGCATTACCAAGATGCCCAACAATTACAGGTGGAAGACTGTAGGATTTGCTCACATGACTCATTGTCTGCTAGGGTAATGAATTGAACAGAACAAAATACCCGCACAGATTCTCAATGTAAATTAATCCTTCCCTGATACTTAAGTCTTTATTGCAATTCTAATAATAGGGAGGTGCACCCAGGAATAATAAATGTAATCAAAACAGAAAAAAAGAGAAAGAATATTCCTACACGGGACACTCATGGATATTTAATATGATTGTTCAGACAGAAATTATTACAAAAAAATAAGAAATGATAATAAATTTAAAATATAACTTTTAATATAAAGTTTAAAATATAGCTAGCGAAATATCTTTACAAAGACCACACAAAATATAAAATAAAATATCCTATTAATCTCCAATTTACAATGTTGTCTCTGTTCTAACCACAATGGTGTTATATCATTCCAAAGATGATGTACGTTAATACATATATTGACCTCATAAAGGGTCCTCTATTCAGGCCAAATATTATAAACATATGATATTAATATCATCTATTGGTTAGAATGACTGTGTAAATTAAACCCAATAAATATAACCTGGGAGTGGGTTGATGCAGTATAGAGTAGTATTATTTATAATTATTCCACCAAATCTATTGTAATATCAATCCTAATGTAGGTATACTTAGTAACACTATATATTGTTATTATCAAGCTTGTGTTAACTAGTCCACTCAAACCCACAATCCCATGCTATTAAATGGGCTATTATTCCTCCCCATAAACAAATCCCCTGTACTATTTATAGGGATTGCAATAGTGACACTATAAATCCATGATATGTAATTGATGATTCACTTATTATAAACATACTAAGGTTAATATATAAGTATTCCTATAACATTATTCCTGTGATCAAAGTATAGGCTTATGTGGCCATAACAAATTTTATTCCACTCCATGTGTGATTTTAGTATTTAGTAGATATTAGCATCAATGCTTAGCTCACATACACAATTGATCCTAGATCGCATATTTCTTATAGGGATAGTTTAACTCAGTATCCAAGTGTATCCAAAGAAATCCTCTAGTGTCTTAGCTCTATAATCCCTTGATCACCCTTATACACTGTTGCCAATTGTAGCAATCATGTATCATAATGTTAGATTGACCTGATAGTAATCCTAGTCAGTGTTATTGGTGGTCAAAGGATTTATTATGAGATGTTAAGGTATACAGCTCAGCCCAGCATTGACATCTTACTCAGAGGGAGTGAGACCTATGCATGGTGGCGGCGTGTATCGTGTGCCGCATGCCTCCGTCCGGCGCTCAAACTCCAATTGGGTCAATGTACATACATAGACAAACATACAACAATAAAGAGACAAACATTTAACGTGTATATTGCAGCAGCGTGTGCCGCCTGCCGTGTGTCATCTGACGCGTGTTTTGCTCAGTAGCTTAATCATAGAGTCAACCCGTGCACTGGGTTGACAGATCTCAAATACCAGCTGTCAGCCAATCAAGTGCATTACAAGTTGATTGGCATTCCTCATGGCCAATCAGCTGAAGTTTTTCCTGACTGACTATCCTAAAGGCCTATTAGATTTGCATGTCAGTCCCCTTATTGGCTAGGTTAATCCACAGTGATAGTGTGTATAGTAAATCAATAAAATGGAATATTTCATTGAGATTAATCAAATAAAATAATAAAGTCCACTGAAGTCTCTTTACTATTGATATCCTCACAGTTGTTATGGCTCTAATAACCATCATAATTTATATTATCATGCTATAAATAATAATTTATACTAGCATATATCATTCATCGAATATATAATAAATATATATAAATTATAATATCCCATTATTATGCAAAACTTACATAGACCTAAATAATCATGACGTGAGTGCCCCATGTAGGAATATTCTCTCTCTTTTTTCTGTTTCGAGGGAAATGAATTGGGTTGGAGTACCTTAAAATGTATCTGAATTCTTGACTTTGAAGAATGCAAAGGGATCAAACATACAGGTAATGATTCCTTTGCTGGCAGGGCAATTATTTTGATCATAACTACTCTCAGTGCTGTATCTAAGTTTTGTATTGAATTTCCCCAGGGCAGAGTTGGGAAGTATCAACTTTAAAATGGGCACTGACACTTCATGCAGTACAAAGGGGATAGGGTCATACTTATTGTGGTTTTCCAAAGGTCAATTTCAAGGACCATCGAGGACTGAATATACCCAAATGTCAGGTATATGGTGCTGGGTGTATTATGGATGATGTATTTGTTCAAGTAGGACCAAAGGCCAAAGCATGGCTAAAAATGTTGAATGAAATGTAATGTATGAAATGTAATGGTACATTTACACAAGGTTTTTTTCCACCTAATATATCACAAGCCTTGAATTTGCTAACCATTAGGTAGGTTTAAAAATATACCGTACCTGGTAATATGTATCAACTTTGTAGTAGAAAGGCAGACAAATGTATAACGTTTAGAGGAAATTGTAATTGCACCTTGGAATATGTAGTCCCTACTACAGTATTTATTATACTGCTGGTAGGGATATTAATATGGTACAAGTTTCTGGGCACCTTCTTTGATGTGCCCTGAGTTAATAGATGCTGTATCTAGAAAGCATTTTAATTTATTCTTAATTTAGCTACACTGCTGGATAATATTAATGATATGATTAGACATGTAAAATAGTTTTAAAAGAATTACAAATGGTTAAAAAATAAGTGGTGACACATTTTTTAGTATTAGCTTACATAACAGCCAAAAACGCTGGCACGTGAATGGGAGTGGGCACAGCTTGCTTCAAATATATTAACCAAACATATGACATATTGCAGATATTGCTAGTGAAGATCATTAAAATCAATTGCAGATTTTGAAACAAAAAAATGCCAAAGACCATGATGATAGTTGGTTTAGTTGGCTTAACCCTGCAAACTGGTTTTCAGGATCGAAAGGATGATAAATATCCATACAGAGAAAAAAAAATAAGGGTACTTCTGCACCAGTATTAACCTTTTATATTCATACGATTTGTAATGACCCCTAATTTGTTTTTGAAAGAATAATAATAATAATAATAATAATAATAATAATAATTCTTATGTTGGGGGTGTAACCATATGACAACCAAAGAGAACCACCAATAAAGCAAAAGAAAAAGGTGGTGCACAATATTAAAAATGTACCTTTATTATATTTTAGTAAAATATCATGTATTTGCATGAAAACTGTGAAATATTGAAACCAAAAAGTGGATACTAAGAAATGTATCCTGCTGTGTGTTTCATTTATTTTATTACATCATAGTTATTAGATGTGTGTTTAGGTTTTAAGGTTTTGGTGTTTTGCTTGTGTAGCTAAATAATAGAGCTATTGATTTTTTTGTTTATATCCATAATTGGGGAGCTACTGCCACATGCAGGTACAGAGAGTAGAGAGCTGATGCAGTTTTTATTTGTATTTATTAATATCTGGGAGCCACCATCCCCTACACAGCCCCTAATAACTGTCCCTAAGTGTATAAAAAAAACAAATCTACAACAATACACTATAGTATCTACTAGAACCTTGCTAATGGTGTCCAGTCTCCGCATTTTTCGATCTGGGTGTCTAACTGAAATAGGCAATGGGGCTATCCAGGAATTACTGTTGATATGTTAACTGTCTTTAGCTAGTTATTAAACCATTTTGCTTAATATTCCTATCACATTATCCTGTGTGTTTACTTCAATCATGTGCTATTTTCACTGATATCCCCATGTTATTAATATCCCATTGGGAACAACATTTTTGGTAGAGACAAAACTAGTGGTCTGGATGGTTCTATCATGCTAATCACTCATCCAACTCAAAGCGTATCTCTATATTAATACATAAAGTGCTACAACTTGTACTAGAACAGGTACACATAGATCTCTTGTGTCATTTATCTTTTATCTATTATATGTATGTATAGTATTATGCATAAAAATACTTTAAAAAAATAGCTATTTTTTTTATCTGTAGGCACAATTCTGCTTTCTCTGGGTTACCACCATATACAGTAAATAGCAAAACTGATAACTCCCCATTGAAACCTATGGAGGCTGTATCACTTAGAGAAGAGAAAATGCAGTGAAATCATTAACTTCACTATAGTTTTCTCTTCTATAAAAAGGTAGAAGAAAAAAATGTCTTATCTCCTGCTGAAGAAAAGAGATTTCTATGTTTACTAAATAAAGCCCTAATTCACAATCAGCCAATCAGAAGCAGTAAGGCAATGCTGGAGACTGACATTACAACCATCATTTATTTGCACTGAAATGTCAAACTCCTCCTCTCTATCCACCTCTCCATTCATAAGAGTGCCAAATTACCATGAACACATATGCCTAGAGCTGGATTTCTGGGCATGAGCAAAAAAAAAAAGTTTGCATATTTTTCACATGGAAAGTCCCATATTTAAGATAAAAGATAAATATAATGTGAGCCCAGAGCAAATGCCATATTGCCCCTTTATTTAAAAGAATCATGCTTAGAGTAGCAAGTTCATAGAAACAAAACAGACACATAGAATTTAACAGCAGAACCACTTGGCCAAGAGGATCCCAAACTCAGTCCTCAAGGAACTATTTTTGCACCCAGCCTTGCTAACTTACATATGGGAAGCTGGGAGAACATTTTTATCTATGGGGACACTTCTTTTAGAGATAATATTATTTTGTACCAATGATATTTTGACAATATTTTAATTGTATGGAAAGGTACGAAATTGAGATTTGAAGAGTTTATGAAATCTATTGGTGATAACATCTACAATTTATCCTTTACATATAAATTTGATGATTACCAAAAAGAATATCTGGACCTAGTGTTGATGAATACTGAGAAGGGTATTCAAGCTAAAAGTTTTGTTAAATCTGTAGACACTAACTCTTATGTGCATTTTAATAGTGGTCATGCTTTGAAATGGAAAACTAATATACAGTTTTCATAATTTTGTAGAGTCAATCGTAATTGCAGTGCATAGGACCAATGTGAAGAACAATTTGAATAGATTTAAGGAAGGGGGTATCTGACAATCTCCTGAAGGAATCTATAACTAGAACAAGGAATACCAATATATTATACCTTTTGAGTTACAAAGAGAAAATGGGTGATAAAGGTAATGAGATTTATTAATCACCCCATTAAACAGGGATGAGAAAAAGATGCACAAAACCTTGACTATACATTGGGGAATTTTGAAAATGGATGGCATTTTGAACACAATTCTACCAGAAGGACCAAAAGTGGTTTTTTAAAAAGCCAGAAATGTAAAAGATATACTTTTAAAGCAGTGAGCAGGAACCTCCAACACATTTTGTTTGAACCAAACTTCCTCAGAGATAGGTTCCTCTTCCACTGAAGGTGCTTAAACAGGGCTATCAATTAACTACAGTATCTCTGTGGCTATTTCCTGCTTATAATATAAATGACTCCATCCACGGATATATAACATACAACAGGACTACTAAAACTTTGCTGACTTAAAATGTTACAAATCACATATAAAAAAGGTTTAATAACATTCAACAATATACTCTTCATATATAGACAAACATTTAGTCATATACATATAAGCAAAACATTATTTAATAATATATACATGTTGAAATTCATTAATTTTTATGATACAGGCTAACCCAAAATGGCTGCCAAAAATGAGGACAAATTTTAATGATGAAATGTGAAACACACCAGATCGATAATTAAGCACTATGAGTGACAGCTCTAGCCTCCAATCGGGAACTGCCACATAATAAATGTGTTAAACGTAAGTGATCCAAAGACTTCCAGGTGACCACGTGCTTCAATAGGACTATCAATTACCTACAGTATTTCTGTGGCTATTTTCTGTCCACAATACAAATTACTCCATCTACGGATATACAGTATAACATATAACAGGACTACTAAAACATGGCTGACTTAAAACATTACAAATCACATATAAAAAATGTTTAACATTCAACAATATACTCTTTATATATAGACAAACATTTAACCATATAAATATAAACAAAACAATATTTAATAATATATAAATGTTGAAATTCATTCATTTTTATGTTACAGGCTAACCCAAAATGGCCACCAAAAATGAGGACAAACTTTAATGATAAAATGTGAAACACACCAGATCGATAATTAATCACTACGAGTGACAGCTCTAGCCTCCTATCAGGCACTGCCACATCATAAATGTGTTAACCGTAAGTGATCCAAAGACTTCCAGGTGACCACTTGTACCAAAAATGACATGGCACACATATACTTATAAAATGCATAACTAAACAGGTGCTCTATATCATACAGCATCACCTGATATCGTAAGTGACGTGACACTATGGTCAGTGTACTAAGTTCGCGTCGAGTCACCTGCCAACCAGAAGTGATGCAATGCTGTTATCCGAAACCGGAAATTACATGACATTGTGAATAACATACCAGATAGCGTTGCATCAACTGCTAGCCGGAAGTGACGTGACGCTCCTATCAGGATGCTGGATAACTTCCACTTTCCCTATTTGCCGAAAGTGACATATAGTTACTTTAATCACTGGAAGTGACGCTCCCACTAACATAAACAAAGGGGGAGATATACAATTAAACCAGAAGTGAGACTAAAATGCCAAAAATATAAATGAATGAACATATATATATATATATATATATATATATATATATATAGTAGCAGTGACGTGCACATTAATGATCATTTCATTTTACTACACAATAATATTTTATTATTTTTCTGCATTACCTCTTTCATCGCTGACATACAAATGTCACGTGGCATGAATTACCATTACAGAACTGCTGTTTTTGAAGCCATTTAATAATGACCCAATTCAATGCTGATTGTAATGATGATATTCAATACATTATATTAGCATTACTGTGTGTGTCAAAGTTAAAAAGGAACAAGAGAGTAGCCTGTAATTATAAAGAAAATACTCACATGGCTATATGTCATGTATATTAATAGCAACATGTATGAAAATACAATTTTATTGAGATTGAAATGATTGAAAATATTAAATAACAAATCATTTCATGGTAATATTTATGGCAAAGGGAACAAAAAAAATGCAAATAGTTGGTAGATGATTAGTAGGAAATTGACTACAATATGCAGAAATACTAATACAAAACATTGATGTTACACTAAGTAATTGCAAATTACTAAACTGATTACATATCTTGATCACTTGTGATTTGCCGAACATTGTCTTATTCCAAAAGTATTTTGACCAACACCTTATCATATAATTTACTTTGCGTCTGATACTCTCAGACGCATCAATGGGGGGGAATGCATACTAATTACCCTGGCCTAGGCTTGTTGGAGGGGCCTGGCAGGAACCTGGGTGTGTTGCTGCCCCCTCTTCCTCCTACCTTTAAGAAGCCTCGGAGAAGCAGCACTAGTCTCCTCTGCCTGTGCAAAGGGGGAGGGGAGTGAACATCCCCCCACACACACTGGATTTTCCCCTGGATGAAGAGCTCACATCACCCCCATTAAATGCTTGATGCCGCAAATACTTTTTTAAAATATTTTTTTCTGAGGGGGAATGGCCTTGCCTACAGCAATTAAGCCATATCCCCCCACAAAGTACCATGGCCCAGCTCTCTATGGGCCTGGATACTCAATGTTTTTGGGTCAATTTTTTACCCTTAACTTTTATGCTGAAAGAATATGGGCTGTATGCATATTGCTGTAGCAAATTAGCCTCCCTCCATTTTAGACCATGGTTTGAACAGATTTGATCACATTACTCATATTACTCATATATTAATTGTTGCCTGTGGTGACCTGAATCCCTCCCCCATCCTGTTACTAGTCATGCAGCTTGGCTCATCCTTTCCCCTCCCAAAATAAACATTGAGGGCATTCTTTTGAAAAGGAGGGTGTGGTTTCAAGACACAGAAATGCACCTTACACATTATGCCACACCAAGTAATGCCTCTTATAACACATTATGCCACATAGTAATACCCCTTACACATTATGCCATGCAGTAATACTCCTTATACAAGTTACACCTCAGTAGAGCTGTTTATACACGTTACACTACAGTAGAGCCCCTTATAAACATTACACTACAGTAGAGTTGCTAATACATGTTACATGGCGGTAGCACTCTTTAAACACATATCCCATGGAAGAGCCCCTCCTCCTTAATCGTCTTTGTTATCATTCCTCCTCTTCCTCCTCATTCCTCCTTCCTCCACTTCATCCCTCCATCACATCATGCTTCTTATCATTACTTCTCCTCATTCCTTCTTCTCGTTCCTCTTTCTCAACTTTCCTCCTTCTCATTGTTCCTCCTCAACCCTTCCCCTACTCCTGGGGGCAGCAAAACTGCTTACCTTGCTGTTGTGCAGCTGTCCCCAGCAGGAACCACAGAAGAGCTCCTGTGCCTAGCGGAATTCCGGTCACTGCAGACACTGTAGGAGACAGGGAGGGATGGAGAGCACCCGGAGTAGGCAGCTGAAGTGCTGCCCTCTATAATGTACAGTATGTTAGCAGCAGTGCTATTATTATACATTGCGGCATCCAGCACGTGGTCAGTGGTTTGCAGCAGCCCTTACATGGATGAAGGCGGACAATTCTTATGGGCCAATCACCCTAATTATAGCTGTACTCCCAGCGCCCCTTAAATCTGATGCCCATGCATGTGCCTTCCTAGCCACCTTCTAGTTGTGGCTCTGAGCATGATACCAGAACTGATCACAAGTTCCATACTGGAGTGTTTCATTGGAATGTTTTTAGAGTATAGCTAACACTACTGGCATTTATGTACATAGAGTATAGTTGTACTCGTAGTTACTGTTTTTACATTACTGTATCATGTGCTGTGAAAAATAAAGATATCATTGTACCTTTGCTATTGTATCTTTCCTGTGCAATCCAGGGACTCCTAAAGGAACTGGGTTACAATACAGGAGCTATAACTGCTGCCTTTCTCAAGGTGGTGACTTGCAATTGTCAACATAAATGTTTAAAGAAAGAGATGCTTTGGCAGCACATGATCAAAAAGTACACATTGGTTAGCATCACTGTGTCGCAGTTTCAACTTCTTGTTGATTCCAACTATGTTTAATTTAAGATGTTTGTAATGTATAAGGGGATGCAGCTTGTTTTAGGGTGAATGTGCCTAATAAGGTGTCCACTAAGGGACCGATGCAGAGTTGGCTGCAAAATGCATAAAAAATCCAATCATCATCAATTTTTTATTTTTGTTAAAAAAATTAAAATAAAATCAATAAAACATCTATTCCACACCAAATATGTTTCCATTATTAGGGTTAACAGCTGATAGCTGCAAAATTGAGTCTATGAATATCATAGGGTCTCTCAAAGAAAATCACTACCAGCAGTAGGTGATACTGTAACATCAACACCTGCAGCATGCATTCTTCCAGTTATAATGTCACCCAGCCCTAACCTTTTATGCACATGGCTAAATTTTCAATTGAAACTGGGCCATCTCCCAAATAACATGCAGACTAATTCTGTAGAGGAAAATGACCATGTAGTGAATTTATAGCCCTTGGGACCTTCCCACATCCTTTGTTGGTATGGGGTAATACATTTGTATAT
Source organism: Taudactylus pleione (assembly GCA_031769625.1). Lineage (NCBI taxonomy): Eukaryota > Metazoa > Chordata > Amphibia > Anura > Myobatrachidae > Taudactylus > Taudactylus pleione. The sequence continues at coordinate 2,178,222 of JAUIMM010000384.1, forward strand.
GATGGAACTTGCAATAGTTTAAGTGCAACATGCCCTGGGCTTCAAGGCTGCTGGGACTTGTACACAAAATACAAATAAACACTGTCACATATTCCTTTATTCAATAAGACCCCACTCTTTTGTACTTTATTTGTCACCTAAATCCATGGAAAGAACCCTCTTTCATCCAGCTATTAAATCCCTTTACCCTATGTTGTTTGTGTCCATGATTTAGCCAGTAAAAGGTTAGGCCATAAGGGCATCACAAATGTCTAGTAGAAAACTAATTATTATGTTGCATACATTGTAATCATTGTAGCTTTCATGCTTCTTCATAAATTATACATATTATTCCTGTTAATTTTCTATTAAATGTCATGCTTTAAATACAGCCACTGTTTGCTTATTTTAAATAATACTTACATTACATCTTTGTACCCCTTGAGAATTTGGACAGATGCTTGCTGACAAGTATAAATAAATCATATTTAATTTTGTTTATCACAGATTCTTAGTTATAGCAAGCTGTGCACTTTGGACCTCTCTCATATTTAATGCATCATAATAATGTAATTGTAACTTTATTTATTGCATCAACTTACTTTCAGCTACCGGAAGTCATATTTGATGCAACAACCACAGCAGGGGGCCAACTTGGTGGCCTGTTCATTAGTTGGCTCTAAAAAACTGGGAGGACCCACTGTGTTTTGTTTCAAATCAAAGCAGCCCCCCCACCCTCCACTCCTCATTCTCCCTCCTTTCTTATGTATCAGTTTGGTCTGTAGTTAGTTTTTCAGGTTTACTTGATGTGTCTCATTTGGCCCTGATTATTCCCCCCCTTTTGGCTGGTACCTTAATGGACACTAGATCCACCTAGATATTTTGCCACTCCTTTGTGTTTTTTGCATCCATCTACACTTGCAGTGAACAGATGCTTTCCTGGGTATCATGACTGTGTAGTGCATGGGCTTCTTTTTTGAGATGCCTTTAAGGCTTAGCTTATAGCAGTGGATGTGTCCTTGGGGTTGCAGGGTCCTCTGAGTTCACCTGGTTAACTAGGGCCTGGGCAAAGGGACATCGGACATCTTTGTAATTGAGCATGGTCATTATTGAGGACCTCGATTAGATTATGATGCTTTGATCAAGGTGCATGGTGTAATGGTCATACATCATTCCCCAACAGTTTTAGCATTTATTAGAATTAATAAAAGTGCCCAAATAATATCTAAGGGACTACAGATACATAAAAAAAGCTTTTTTTTCCAATGCCTCTAAAGCCTTTGTGGCTAAATGGGGTGGGAATCTCCAGTCTTATTCCTTCTCCTTAATGGAACTGATTGTCCAAGAAAAGAAAAATTAAGCAAATCTACTCGATGAACAAATTGAATTATTAGAACCTTTAATTGGCCTTTTTCAAGATCTAGAGGATTTTAAGAATATGTAAGATAGGATTATTCAAAGAATAAAGAAAAATGAGAAGGAGATTATTTCTTAAAAAAACAGGAAAAGTTTAGGAGGGACAAAATGGCACTTTTACTTGAGGAAACAATTCAAATAGGGACTTCTAACAAAAAAAGGGACCCAGCTTCAGTGATGTTAGGGAGATTTGGTCCTAGATCGCCTACTACCCCCAAGCCTCACATACATAATAATGGATGGGCCCAAAAAGTAAAAAAAAGGATGTGATTAAAATCAGTTTGTTACACCTATATGGAATAGGAATAAAAACAAATGTCTGCATTTCTTTTATATATATATAAAGAAAGAGATAAATATGAGACCAGCAATTGAAGAAATAGAGGGGACTTTTACCATGCAAACCATAAATGAGCTGGACAATTATAGCTAAAAATTTCCAAATCAAAATAGAAAGAGAAAACCATACAGTATTTCACTCCTGGTAAATAATAAGGAAAGATTATGTAGGAAGGTGATGATTTTTCTTCCAGAAATAAATTTGCAATTCTGGAAAATCTCCCTGAAACTACTGATTTTTTAGACCAAGGGATGCTTTTGTGGAAAAATCTAAATTCTAATAAGACAGTAAAAAAGAAAAAATTAACATGGGGGTAATCGTAGGAGAGATAGACACCAAAAGAAGTTGATTACCTTCTCAAAGGATATTATAAAAGATACACCCAGTTTAGCTCTCATGAAAATCTTCAATTTTAGTGATCATGTCCTATCGGAGGACGAAACTGCTGTTTTGCAGAAAGACTGAAATTTGCGCCTAGTAATCAGATTAGATTAAAAAACAGTAAACTGTCTTTAAAAAAGTTTTTTTTCACAGAATACATAAGATAGTATAGATCAAGGTAAAGAAAAAGATGTTACCGCTTTTAAAAAACTGACCACATTCAATCCTGGACATACTATAGATGTTTCATTGAAACTTTTCAAAATATAGTTCGGCAGGAGATTAACTCACTTAAAGACAGTCTTCCTCAACATAAACATAATTTGACACATAGCCAAAGGAAAGTATTGGATAATCTCCAAGCAAATGATAATATAATTATTGAACCCACAGACAAGGGCGGAGGTGAGGTTATTTTTAAATAAAACACATACATGGAAGAAGTGGTTAGACAGCTGAAAGAAGGACATACATACAAGAAACTTAGGGCTCGATTCAGATGCGTATGCTCGCACCCAGCACATGTAAATTCAACAAAGTGATGGCATGGCAGGCGATCGCACGGCAAGGCATAAGCACGCCCACTGTGTCCTGGCGTGCAATCGCTTTGTGTATGTAGATGCCCACCAGCCTGTCTTAAGATGCTCACTTGCACACATCATCTCCAAGAAGTGTATGCAACCATTGGTACATCGGGTACCATCAGAAGCAAATGCAGCACTTGAGGTTGACTACCCTACCGCAAGCACTGCGAGCACTTCAGTGTAAAATACAATCAGGTGACATGTACTATGATGCTGCCTCTTAATTATGCACACCTCTGAAATGGCATTAAGACACTCAGGCACACCTGCATTCGCACCTCCACTACCCCATTTCTAGTGGCCTGCCCCTTTTACCACCCACAAATGGCTTCTCCTGTCACTCACTCTGCTGGGCTGTCTATGCGCAGTGTGTGAATGCTTCCCGAACTTTCGCACTGGTTCATGCATGTGCACTACGATGCATACGCATGCGCAGAATGCAAAAATCCACCAGCTACGAGCGAATGCTTCTTAGCGACCAGGTCTGAATCAAGTATTTAAAGCAGATCCCTCACATAAAGTCTTAGCTAATCTGAGAATATTTGTCAATAAATATGTCAAACACAACACTATTAATAAAGAAACCAGTGAATTCTTTATTAAAGATGAATACTAAGTCCCGGTTCTTTATTTCATGAAAAAAATTATACCACACCACCTGGTCGCCCAATTATAGCGGGTACTAACTCCATTACTTAAAATTTGTCCTTTTTTTATTGACCATCATTTGCAACCCTTCATTGTAAAAGAGAGGTCACATTTGAAAGACACCAAAGACATTTTGAATAAATTAAAAATGTCAAATGGGAAGAAAGGTTTATTCTTGTAACGGGAGACATTACATCTTTATATACTATTATTCAACATCAGGATGGCATCAATGCAGTCAAGGAAACCCTTGTTAACAGTTATATGAATTTCAAATTTTAGCATTTGGTTGTTGAGGGCATAGCATTCATTCTTTCAAATAATTACTTTAATTTTGATGATTGCTTTTACAATCAATAGGTTGGCACAGCGATGGGGACCAGGTTTGCCCCCAGTTATGCTAACATATTCATGTCCAGATGGAAGGATTCCACAGTCTGGAGTGGACATGACCGGGAGGCAAACCTGGTCCAATGGTGGCGATACATCGACAATATATTCTCTATATTTATTAATCAATCCCACACTCACCAATGTTTTGCCTCCAAAACTTAAATTTATATACAAAAGAGCTGCCAGTATTAAGGACAAACTAGTGTCTAGTGCCTATCTGGAGAAAACTCTGGAACATATGATTCAGAATAAAGGATTCCATAGGTGCAATGACTGTAGTGTTTGCAAATCTTACTCAACAAATTAAAAAAAAAATTAACCCATTTTGAAATAAATGGCCATAAGTATAAAATAAATTTTATAAAGTGTAACACTAAATTTGCCATTTACGCCACACAGTGTTCCTGCAACAAGTTATATATAGGGAAGACCACTAGGACCCTTAAAAAGCGTTGGTCAGAAAATGTGAGGAACATAAAAAATGGCAATGAAAATCATCATTTTTCAACACATTTTAAAATGGTACACAACTGCTCAGTTAAACATATAACCAAATTTTGGGGTATTGATATTGTTAAAGATGATTTTCAGAATAATAATAAAGATACTAGGTTAACAAAAAGGGAGATGAAGTGGATCCATGATTTAAATACCCTGTCACCCCACGGTCCTAACCGTGATTTTGAGATCAAGTGGTTTTTATAAATATTTTAATCTACATTTGTATATGTGGCAGTTTAAATCATTCTGCATTTGTATGTTAGTTTTTATCATGTCTTGCATATATGTGTATTATTATTTATAATGAATGATTATTTTTAAGTGATACCATAGAAAACAATTGTACTATTACTTATAATCTTGTTACTGTACACACGGTTTTAATTTATCTGATGTACTAAATTTATTTTAGGAGCTTAGTAGCAAGTACATTGATTTCCTATATAATGTTTAACATTATATCACCTATAGTGCTAATTATGTTATTATCAGTTACCATGGTTACCGCATTGTGAGAGGTGTGGCAATATTGTTACTTATATATAAAGTTTTAATACAGTATATTAAAATCGACAGGTCCTGTTACGCCACTTCCGCTCACACGGAAGGTATTACTTACAGTCAGGTCCATCAATATTGGGACATTGACAGAATTTTCATATTTTGTCCTCCATTCACCACCACAATGGCTTTGCAGACTTTCAGATTTAATTTGAGGGTAATTACATCCAAATCAGGTGAACGGTGTAGAAATTACAACGGTTTCTATATGTGCCTCCCACTTTTTAAGGGGCCAAAAGTAATGGGACAAACTAAACAATCCTAAATCTAACTTTCACTTTTTAATACTTTGTTGAAAATCCTTTGCAGGCAATTACAGCATGAAGTCTGGAACACAGACATCACCAGACACTGGGTTTCATCCCTGGTGATGCTCTGCCAGGCCTCTACTGCAAATGTCTTCAGTTCCTGCTTGTTCTTGGGGCATTTTCCCTTCAGTTTTGTCTTCATCAAGTGAAATGCATGCTCAATCGGATTCAGGTCAGGGGATTGACTTGGCCATTGCATAACGTTCCACTTTTTAGCCTTACAAAACTCTTTGGTTGCTTTTGCAGTATGCTTCGGGTCATTGTCCATCTGCACTGTGAAGCACTGTCCAATGAGTTCTGAAGCATTTGACTGAATATGAGCATATAATATTGCCTGAAACACTTCAGAATTCGTTCTGCTGCTTTTGTCAGCAGTCACATCCTCAATAAATACAAGGGAACCAGTTCCATTGGCAGCCATACATGCCCACGCCATGACACTACCACCACCATGCTTCATTGATGAAGTGGTATGTTTTGGATCATGAGCAGTTCCTTTCCTTCTCTTCCCATCACTATGGTACAAGTTGATCTTTGTCTCATCTGTCCATAGGATGTTGTTCCAGAACTGTAATGGCTTTTTTAGATGTTGTTTGGCAAACTCTAATCTGGTTTTCCTGTTTTTGTGGCTCACCAATGGTTTGCATCTTGTGGTGAACCCTCTATATTCACTCTTGTGAAGTCTTCTCTTGATTGTTGACTTTGACACATATACATCTACCTCCTGGAGAGTGTTCTTGATTTGGCCAACTGTTGTGAAGGGGTTTTTCTAATTCTTCTGTCATCCACCACAGTTATTTTCCATGGTCTTCCGGGTCTTTTGGTGTTGCTGAGCGCTCCAGTGCGTTCTTTCTTTTTAAGAATGTTCCAAACAGTTGATTTTGCCACACCTAATGTTTTTGCTATCTCTCTGATGGGTTTGTTTTAATTTTTCAGCCTAATGATGACTTGCTTCACTGATGTGACAGCTCTTTGAATCTCATATTGAGAGTTGACAGCAACTGATTCCAAATGCAAATGTCACACCTAGAATCAACTCCAGACCTTTTACCTGCTTAATTGATAATGAAATAACGAGGGAATAGCCCATACCTGTCCATGAAATAGCTTTTGAGTTGATAGTCCCATTACTTTTGGCCCCTTAGAAAGTGGGAGGCATATATTGAAACTGTTGTAATTCCTACACCGTTCACCCGATTTGGATGTAATTACCCTCAAATTAAATCTGAAAGTCTGCAGTGAACGCACATCTTGTTTGTTTCATTTCAAAACCATTGTGGTGGTGAATAGTGGCAAAATTCTGAAAATTCTGTCAATGTCCCAATATTTATGGACCTGACTGTATATCTGAAAATTAACACACTAAGCAGAGTTGATGTTCATGTATTTATATCAGGCATCAACTCTGATCATAACTCCTATTTTGATACAGGAGATAGATCAGTTGTCCGAGGATTTTTGGTAGATTTTAGAAGCCCACTTCCGTATGCGGTGACTCTGGAAGTTGTATTTGGTAACATCCGGCTCCTTCCGCTATTTAATCTCTAGAGGTGAACTGTTCTCTCACCTTGAAAAAGACTTCACAATTCAAAATGCATTGGCCGAGAGAGCACTAACCTTTGTCCGATGTGAATCTGCCAACAGAACTATCTGCCTCCTGAACCGTAACTAATGGCTGGATGCCCGATATCCAGGTGATATGCGTGTTTTATTTAATTTATTACCATAAACTCTGATTAGCTGTACTTAAACATGTGCTACTAGTACTATATATTTTTAGGTTTTTAATAAATTTTGTGCCTACTTGCTGATATGGCTATTTTTTTACTTCTATATACCATTTATCCTATGCTGAGGATAAATAGCATTGCTATTTGGAGAGGAGACAATTTTAGTGTCATAAAGAAACCTTGATATGATTCAACTGACTGTGTGAGTAGGGTACGCTTACCTCTTGAAGGATTTTACTCAGTATAGTGTGCACTTTATCTCCAAGACGTGTAGGATGAATTTGGCCTTCAAGATACTTTCATGCGCACTATATACCCCTATCCACTGTGAGTAGGGTACACTATTCTATTCCTATATAATTTGATCAGCTGACTGAATTCAGTAGAAGGGATTTGCTATTCATCGATTATACACTTTACTGGATATTAAATACACGGGTGGTGTCATTTGTGCATACCAACTAATATACTATGAGATTTTTTTCTCTTTGTTTTTATGTCCATATTATAAGACATACTTGTGTCAAGTATCTGTGATCCATTACTCTGCCTTCTGTTACTAACAGAGACTGCACCGCACATATTGACAATTTGTGATGTGATAATATTGGATATATGGTACCTTTTGGAACTAAACTCACCGCCAGACCAGGTTTTGTTTAAATTAGAGTTTTAGCATTTATCTCTATGTGGGGTTGCTATTAATGTGGCTCAGTGAATGGTAAACTACATTGTTGCCAAATTTTTGTCCAGTATGCCCAGTGTGGTTGTCCAGCTTGATTTGATCATTTATAATGAAGATCAGTTATTTCAGCAGGATCGTGTCCACTTGACCAGTGTGTATTTTCTTGGGTGACATTTTTTAGTTTTGGTTGAGCTTGGCTAGTTGTGTGTGGTGGCAATGCTGCAACTAATGGACTAATGGAGGGAACCTTTCCATGAGTGAGCACCATATCAGAAATGATGCAGTGTTGACAGTGGTATACTCTCTTCTCTGAAGGGCATTTGCTGACTTAGGACTTTATTCAGATATGGGAATAAAGTAAGAAATAGCAAGTAACTGCATTTTGATAAAACCATGTTGCACTGCAGGTGGGGATTATTTAAAATGTGCACATACATTTACATTTGGGAGGGGTGTGTCCAAATTGAAATCTAATTTGCAGTGTAAAAATAAAGCTGTCCAGCATTTGTGAGCTACATGTAAAAGCAGCCAGTATTTACCCTGCATGCAAAAAAAAATGTCTGTTCACCCCTTGCATTGCAGCATGGTTTATCCAGGTACACAGTTACTTGCTCTATCTTACTCTATTCCAAAATCTGAATCAGGCCCTTACAGTGTAACCAGAGGTTAGCGACACCACTATGCCAAATGTGTCATCCATTAGGCATGATATGTAGTAGGAATAGATAGGAACCAATTTTAGACATGCCACTGCTGAATTGCAGGAAGTCATAGTGGTGATTTGATCTGCTTTCTCATTGCCGGCATATTACAGTTCTTGTGTGTGAATATTTATTAGAGTTTAAGTGTGACATGCTGCTATGCCTCGCCTGCTTCATCTCTTATTGAGATAATGTATTATGGTCTTGGCCACCAGCATGGGGGATATCTTTGCAAATCCCACAGCATATCAGCCTAGTACTGATGTGCTGATTCTTACAGATGTGATATTGGTCGTCTAGCCATAATACATCAAGCAGCGTGATATGCCTGGCATGAGTGAGCCGCCAGGTCCCATGCAATATTCATCTAAGATGCACAAGGAGACCGCTGATTAATTTGATATGGGGGTAAATTTACTAATGGTCGAGTTTGTGTGAGTTTGCAAAATCACGTGAGGTTAGGAATTTTTTTCATCTCGCAAATTTACTAAAGACAAACTTGAATTGTGGGGACCTTATGTAATTTTTTTTTTTTTAATTATTCAACCCATTTTTTACAGGTCTTAACACACAAGCAGCTTACACATATCTCACTGATATGTGCAGGCTGCCTGGAAGAGAGAAAACACTGCAATCTCGGGTGAGTAATCTCACCTAAACTCTCCTTAAACTCACCTTAAACTCACCTTAAACTCACCTCTAAACTCACCTCTAAACTCACCTCTAAACTCGCAATTTGGAGGAAAAAACTCGATCTGCTTCACCATCGAAAAACTCACTTTCAGCTAAACTCACTTCTTAGTAAATTTGCGAGTTTGATAAGGGAAAACTCACCTGAGTTTTGGTGAAGCAAAGTGAGTTTAGAAACTAAAAAAACTCAACCAAACTCGAATCTTAGTAAATTTACCCCTTGGTATGGAAAAAATCTGTGGTGGCTGTATAGTAGCACTTTGCATGCTAAGTGAGAGACTCAGTCATGCAAGTGTCACATATCAAAGTAATCAGCACAGACTCCTGGTGCTTCCTAGTTGTATCACATTGTAATTTAGACACATTTTCAGCAAGAAAGACACCTAGGGCCAAATGTAATAGGGTGAGAGTTTAGAAAAGTGAGAGTTTGTAACACTTTTTAAACTTTGCTAATGTAATAGAGTCAGAACAAAAATATCTTTGGAGCCTGCACAGGAAAAAAATGAAAAAAGGGTAGTATGATAGACCTCCTGGGTGTATGCAAACTACACACGTAGGATGGAGTGGTATATACCTCTTTGGACCAACTTATATAGTATTAATAGTATTCAATGATAAGGAGAATGTGGATTTTTGAGTTGGCGGTGCTCCCCTGAGTCAGAAGGATACAAAGTATGTAAGTATGTAGAGACAGAAAAGAAGATTCTGTGTTGGGGGCACTCAATTATTGTATCAGTAGTAAGACTAGTGATACTAAAACTTAACTTTTAATGTGACTAAATATAAAATAGTAGATAATCAACAGTACATGACATACAACATACAACACAAAAGAATATATAATGTATTTCGTCCACAATATCACTCAGATAGGTGGAACAAATTGTGCATGTAGCACTAATAAATGATGTGAGAATGAGCTAAGCTGAAATAAGTTTAACTGCAGGCGAATAATAATAAGGTATTAGAAGGTCAATCGACTAAATTGTCAAAACTAAGTATGTAACTAGGAAGAGATCTTCTAATGTTACATACAGCCAAACTTTTGCTCACATAAGTGAGCATAACAAATCACCAAACAATTGTTCACATAGACAGGCATGAGAAGAATCACTATACCCAAGGTAATGGTGTAAATTACTACATATAGTTCTGACACAGGCATCAACAGAAGTTTGTTATTTATAATCTGTTGATAAAAAGGTCATGTTATTAAACAGCACCTACGTGATGTTAATAGGCGAAGTCTATGGATCATCGGAAGCATGCAAACTTAAATGACTATAAATAAACTTAATACATGATGCTCAATGTACATGTCTTAAAATCACTGTGTCACCTAAATTGGGAAATAAGTTGCATGCAGTTATTATAAGTTAACGTTTTATACAAAAGTATATACGCTCCTGAAAGTTGTTCCAAAAAGGGGCCCAGACATTTGTCTCCCCCGTTTCTGCTGTCACTGTGTCATGTAACCAGAGGACTCGGGATGAGAGAACGGGGTTTGGCAGCTGGTAGTAAGGAAGCAAAAGAGCACCTCTGCTGTCAGTGTGCACAAATTGTCATTCCCCTGATATCAAAATGACATTGCAGGGTAGGTACAAGAGGCAGACTGATGAGAGAGTGCGGAAGACAATTTTCATATGTATAATGGTCCCTTGATGATCACATGTGTTTGAGTAGATTTACACGAGAAGTCTCAATATTGGAGGTTCTTAGCAATACATATGAGAATATCAATACTCCATATTTGAGACTGTAAATTCACAGAGACCAACTGTGTTAGTCAGTAATTAGATCATGCACGTAAATGAACACACACTGAACCTGTTGTTTTATACATTAATGAGTAACAATATATCATATATCGATATTATTGATATTGCTGCCCTTCCCCTTTGATAGTAATGCCGGAAATATTGACATATAAATGCATATATATTAAGGAAAAGAATTCTCCCAAAAGCATGGTAAGCAAAATAAAAATAAATAAACCTCCTGAGCGGGTGTACGGTGTAGAGAAATTAGCTCCCGTGCTATGATCAAAAATATAACAGAGCTAGAAAACAAAAATTAGATGTCCGAACACAAAAGGAGGGGGAAAGAAGGCAGATTGTATAGTCCTTCTTGTTTGAAAGTTCAAACAGTACCAGTTATATGCAGTAACACTGGGGAGATGAGTAAAGTATTACCAGGTTCAGTGTGTGTTCATTTACGTGCATGATCTAATTACTGACTAACACAGTTGGTCTCTGTGAATTTACAGTCTCAAATATGGAGTATTGATATTCTCATATGTATTGCTAAGAACCTCCAATATTGAGACTTCTCGTGTAAATCTACTCAAACACATGTGATCATCAAGGGACCATTATACATATGAAAATTGTCTTCCGCACTCTCTCATCAGTCTGCCTCTTGTACCTACCCTGCAATGTCATTTTGATATCAGGGGAATGACAATTTGTGCACACTGACAGCAGAGGTGCTCTTTTGCTTCCTTACTACCAGCTGCCAAACCCCGTTCTCTCATCCCGTGTTCTCTGGTTACATGACACAGTGACAGCAGAAACGGGGGAGACAAATGTCTGGGCCCCTTTTTGGAACAACTTTCAGGAGCGTATATACTTTTGTATAAAACGTTAACTTATAATAACTGCATGCAACTTATTTCCCAATTTAGGTGACACAGTGATTTTAAGACATGTACCTTGAGCATCATGTATTAAGTTTATTTATAGTCATTTAAGTTTGCATGCTTCCGATGATCCATAGACTTCGCCTATTAACATCACGTAGGTGCTGTTTAATAACATGACCTTTTTATCAACAGATTATAAATAACAAACTTCTGTTGATGCCTGTGTCAGAACTATATGTAGTAATTTACACCATTACCTTGGGTATAGTGATTCTTCTCATGCCTGTCTATGTGAACAATTGTTTGGTGATTTGTTATGCTCACTTATGTGAGCAAAAGTTTGGCTGTATGTAACATTAGGAGATCTCTTCCTAGTTACATACTTAGTTTTGACAATTTAGTCGATTGACCTTCTAATACCTTATTATTATTCGCCTGCAGTTAAACTTATTTCAGCTTAGCTCATTCTCACATCATTTATTAGTGCTACATGCACAATTTGTTCCACCTATCTGAGTGATATTGTGGACGAAATACATTATATATTCTTTTGTGTTGTATGTTGTATGTCATGTACTGTTGATTATCTACTATTTTATATTTAGTCACATTAAAAGTTAAGTTTTAGTATCACTAGTCTTACTACTGATACAATAATTGAGTGCCCCCAACACAGAGTCTTCTTTTCTGTCTCTACATACTTACATATAATGTAATAGAGTCCAAAAACAAAGTAACAGAGTGAACTTGCATGTTTTTTTAGATTTAAAAAACACTCACGATTTAAAATCTCATTCAGATGTTTTCCCATTTTGAAGATAAAACTCAACCAATGTGAGAGTTTACTGCTAAACTCTCACATTTTCTAAACTCTCACCCTATTACATTTGGCCCCTAGTCTCATGGTGCCAGGTGTGCCAAGAAGGGCTGTTTGGTAAGATAGTAGCAAAGACATGTGAGGACACATCTGTGCCTCCTGACAGTCATGATGCACATGTGGAAGAACTCGTAAATAAATGTGCAATCTCATGCACACTCGGTACAGATGGATGTGGCCACTTTCTAGTGCAAATACTGGCAGGTTATCCTGCTGATATGAGTAAAAAAAAACATAAGCCACATAAGTGAGCATATACTTTTTTGATAATAGCTGCCATAATAGACATGTGCAGAGACCGTACAGGAAAGTGATTTTCTCTATGACACATTCTTTATACATTTTGGAGTTTGACTCCATTGTCAGATTGCACTAGATTTAGTGCATTTGACACTTACTGCATACACTAATAATACATTTCTGTTTTTGTAGTAGAGCGGTGTCATATTTAATAGTTAACTCAGAGTTTCCCAAACTCTAGCATTACAGTCCAGGTTTTAAAGATATACATGTTTGAGCACAGGTGACCTTGGTCAACTTGATTAAACTATTTGGACTCAAGCACTTATCTTAAAACCTGGATTGTAATTGCAGAGTTTGGGAAACTCTGAGTTAACCGTTAGGAGGAGATAAAATAGCACAGAATACTCAACTTGCTTGTGTTTCACTGGAAACAGGGCAACTAAGTTGTGGGAGCCCCCTTCAATCCAAACGGAGCCTACCCCGCCTCCCGTCCTCCAAGCCACACTGAGTCTACTGCTCCATCCCTGCCGCTGATTACTTACCTGACCTTCCAGCAGAGCTGCACCCTAGACCCCTCATCATCATCATGGAAGTGATGTGTCATGTGATGCCAATAATGGGACCTGGTAGCCACTCTGTGCTGTATGGAGCAGCACTGACTGTGCTGCTGCATGCAGTAGAACATAGAGACACAGCAGGTGAGCCCCCTTCCGGGAGCAGGTGCCACTGGACACCTGTTCTCAGCAGGGTCATGCTGACCCTTTGCAGGGCCCCTCTGTGTGTGGGGGCCCCATTGAGACTGCCCCTGTCGCCCCCCTCCTTAATCCAGCCCTGGGAGAAACTGCACCTGCCACAGGTGCAAGTTTCGATGTTGGGCGACAGATGTTGGCATCTATAGAATAACCAATCTGTATTAGTGTGTGTACAGACACTGAAAGTGGGCATCTCAGTCCTTGCACATTTGGCCTCATGGATGTACACAAGGGAAGGAGTTTGTAGTAGAATTTGCATAAAGTTGCAGACAGGTGACCGCATATAGAGTTTGCTGCATGTGCTTCTGCATGCAACTCAGAATCAGGCCCTTTGGCTGTTTCTTATGCCAACTAGCCCTCTTCATCTATGCTATACAATGGAAAAAAACATTTGTAAATGTTTTTATCAATGTAAAATGAGAAAAAATGTCAATGTAGCTTGTAGTGCTTTTCCCCTATAGCAAATTGTAAAGACCATTGATGTTCTTCTGCTGTGGGGACATGCATATGGTGTCTTTGAGGTCTATGGAGATTAGCCAATTTCCACACCGCAATTTTCACTTTTTTTAAAATCCTTTAGTACCCAAGGGCCAAAGAGCTGAAGGAAGGTTTAACTACCAATGAGTTGCAGTGAAATTCCATGCAAATATCAGTTTGCTACAGATTTTGAAGAGGTGCAACGTCTGGTGATAAATTTGCATTCAACTTTTGCAGTGCCATTTCCCAGAATACTAAATATTATAGTAGCTTTGGGGTTACAATGGTTAAATTATTAATTATTATTTATTTGGTTGTATAGTATGGCAAGAGCACAAGTGGATACACTTCAAGTTGTGATGGTAAATGTGCAAAATTTAATGGACAAATGTGGAATAAGGCAAATATTTTGCAGAATGGATAAAATTTCACTCATCTCTAGTTTGAACTTCTTGAAGGAATTAAGGTCAAAGGGTTTTAAGGGCAACCACAGTGTGGTGATTCCACTAAAAGTTCCTTCCCTTGTGGAAATCCATGCATCCCTAGACATAGAAATACCACCTTCTCTAACTTGTGGCCTATATACTAGACTACAGGTTTCTATGTACTCAGAGGATTCCTGGACTGTGGTTCCAAGTCACCAGTGTGTTCCAGTTCACTCTGATTTTCAAGTCTCCAGTGTGTTCCAGCTCTCTGTAATTTCCAAGTCTCCAGTGCTACTCCAGCTCAGGCATGCATGCAGGGGGGTTTCCAAGCATCTGGGAACCTCCTTGGCCCAGCGGAAGGCTGGGCCAGGGGGCATGGTGCCTTTTGCCCCCCAGGCTGCTCAATTGCCAAGCCACCACTTCCTCAGATAGGTAAGGGACCCTGGGCTACAGATTCCATGTGGACTAGACGTCCGCATGGAATCTGCTGAAAATGCCCTCCAAAAATGGTCACTGCCTAGGAGGAGATAGACGCTAGAGGTGCTACTTGACCTCTAGTGTCTGTCAGGGAACACAGAGTGCATAGCATTACCCAGAGTGCTGGGAACGCTGGTGCCACCAGGAGAGGATGAAGTAAGCTCCATCTTCTACCGTATAACCCCTGACAATGAGCATGAAACCCTGATAATGAACGTGAGCATGAGACCCCTGGCAACAAGCATGTAAACCCATAGCATAAAACCCCTGGCAATGAGCATAAAACACCTGACAACGAGCATGAAACCCCTGGTAACAAGCATGAGACCCCTGGCAACAAGCATGAGACCCTTGGCAATGATCATGAAACCCCTGGCAATGAGCATGAGATCCCTAGAATGAGCAGGTAATTGAAAAGTGATTTGAAGCCTTACTATGGGGTATACAATGTGTCTAGCGGCAAAGCTGTATGTGGCATAATGTGTATGGGCATTACTATATGGAGGACAAATGATAATGTAAACTGTCTATGGGGGGTGGAAGCACATTTTTAACTGTTTGCACTGGGAGCCAAATTGCCTAGAAATGGCCATGCATTAGTATTAGCAAAATGCCATGGGGGGAGGGCATAAAAAAAAATTTTTGGCAAGTGGCGAGGAAAATGTATAGTTACGCCACTGCGCAGCTGCATTCAACTTTGACTAGTTAGGCAAAGTTTCTCCGTCTAAACATTACCTGTGGCTCTGAACCTGAGAACACAGCAGCTTTTACTGATGACCCCACAACACTCCCATAACATACCCATGAGACTCTTTTGCGATTACTTCAGGTCACCACCCAGGAATGCCCATCACTCCATTTTCAATACCATCTGATCTGATTGCAACAGCATCATTGTGTGTACACTCAGGGTACCACATTTGCCGACTGGATTTCTCGCACATGCACAGTTGCTAAAAATCACATTGTGCAAATTTTATGCCAAGATGCCTTGTTATTTATATTATTTATTGTTATTTATATTAAAACACTTGAAGTACACAATAAAGTGTATGTTGCAGGCTTATTCTGGTTAGACTTTTTTGTCATTGGCTCTGTAATCAATTACTTAGAAACCCCATTTCAAAATCCTGCATTTGCCACTGCAGTTTAATGTGATTTCTAAAGCCGGGTACACACTAGACGATGTGTGTACCCAGCAATGGCAGATGCGATGGCACGATATATTGGGCGGTCCATATGCACTGCGCCCAATTTGTAATTCCCTCGCCGCATCCAGAAGCATGGTGTCATTCCTTGAATCCTCAGATTGGCCTGCACTGCAACCAGAAGATGCAACAAACGACACACAGGAGTGCGCAATATTGCATACACACTGGATGACAGGTCTTTCTGATTCATTGGAAATTGGTAAATTATCCAACATATATTGTCTAATATGTACCCAGATTAGGTCTCCAGTGTTACTCCAGCTCTCTGAGATTTACAAGTCTGCAGTGCTACTCCGCCTCACTGTGATTTCTAAATCCCCAGTGTTACACCAGCTCACTGGGATTCCAAGAAGTATATTTTCTAAAGTGTGTGTTTGTAGAAGTGGAGTTGTTGCTCATAGCAACCAATCAGATTCTACTTATTTATCTAGCAGTTTCTAGAAGATAATAGCTAGAATCTAACTGGTTGCTCTGGGCAACAACTCCACTTCTAAAAACCTGCACTTTAGTAAATATTAGGGGTGTGCACCGGCCACTTTTCATGTTCTGTGTTTTGGTTTTGGATCTGGATCTTTCTTCGTGTTTTGGATTTGGATTGGTTTTGCCAAAACCACCCTTCCGTATTTTGGGTTCTGGGTTTTGTGTTTTGGATCTGTATTTTTTTTAAAAAAAGCATAAAAACAGCTAAAATCACAGAATGTGTTGGATTCCTGCTCCTATGCTATTATTAACCTCAATAACATTAATTTCCACTCATTTCCAGTCTATTATGAACACCTCACACCTCACAATAGTGTTTTTATATCCAAAATGTTGCACCGAGGTACCTGGATGACTATGCTAAGCGACATGAGTTGGCGTCACAAACATGTGGCCAATCTAGGAATGACACTGCAGTGGCAGACAGGATGGCAGTTTGAAAAACTAGGCCCCAAACAGTACATAATGCAAAGAAAAAAAAGAGGTGCAAGATGGAATTGTCCTTGGGCCCTCCCACCATTATGTTGTATAAACAGGACATGCACACTTTAACAAACCAATCATTTCAGCGCCAGGGTCTGCCACACGACTGTGGCTGAAATTATTGGTTTGTTTGGGCCCCCACAAAACAAGCTGGCAATTAATCTGTCCCTTAACAAACTGGCTCTACGGAGGCAAGATGTCATCCTCATCCCCCTCATTCACCGATTCCTCACCCTCTTTGGTGTTGTGTACATCCTCATCCTCACAGAGTATTAATTCGTCCCCACTGGAATCCACCACCACAGGTCCCTCTGTACGTTCTGGAGGCTGGTCTCCCTGGAAGAGTTGATAATTCATTTTTATGAACATCATCTTCTCCACATTTTGTGGAAGCAACCTCCTATGCCTTTTGCTGACAAGGTTCCCGGGCTGCACTAAACACTCTTTCGGAGCCAGTTTGTACAGGGGCCTCCAAATTGCCTCTTTTTCCTGCCAGTACAGGTACGGACTGTCTGACATGCCTACTTGGATGCTGTCACCGATGTAATCCTTTAACAGACAGACGCACACTTGTCATTGCTGCTTTGAGGATGCAGGAGCAGCTATAGCCCACACAATTCACAAAGACAGCAAAAAAAAATTTTTTTCTTTTTTGAGGAGCGCACTTTGAGGGTTACACTAACCTTTAGCAGACAGACGCATGCTTGTCGCTGCTGCTCTGAGGATGCAGATGCGGCTACAGCCCACACAATTCACAAAGACAGCAAAAAAAATTTTTTTTTATTTTTTGTGGAGCGCACTTTGAGGGTTACATCACCCTTTAACACACAGACAAATGCTTGTCGCTGCTGCTTTGAGGATGCAGGTGCGGCTACTGCGCATACATGTCACACACAAACACAGAAAAAAAGTAGATTATTTTATTTTGGTTGGAGCACACTTTGGAGGTTACACCACCCTTTAACAGACAGATGCACGCTTGTTGCTGCTGCTTTGAGGATGCAGGTGCGGCTACAGCCCACACAATTCACAAAGACAGAAAAAAAAGAAGAATTTTTTTATTTCTTTTGGAGTGCACTTTGGGGGTTACAGCACCCTTTAACGGACAAGCCAGCCGGCCCTTTCCTTATGACACAGGCGCATGCATGGTGCTGCTCCTTTGTTGATGCACGTGCAGCCAAAGTGCACACAATTCACAAACACAGAAAATATTTTTTTCATTTTGCTTGGAGTGCACTTTGGGGGTTACAGCACCCTTTAACGGACGAGCCAGCCGGCCCTTTACTTATGACACAGGCGCACGCTTGGTGCTACTTTGTTGATGCACGTGTGGCTACTGCGCACACAATTCAGAAACACAGAAATTTTTTTTTTTTGCACTTGGGGGGGCACCCCTGATGGATAGAGCACCCCCTGAACAACACTACAGCACCCCTTTAGGACTGGGACACTGCACTGGAGTTTGAAGTGGACACAGCCCCTATGGACAACTGACTGCACAACACAGCCCTGCCAGCCCCTATGAACTTTGGAGACATGGACACAGCCCCTATGGACAACAGCAGCACAGCACAACACAGCCAGCCCCCATGGACTTTGGAGGAGTGGACACAGCCCCTATGGACAACAGCAGCACAGCGCAGCACAGAACAGCACAACACTACACTACACTGCACTACACTACACTACACAGCTCAGCCAGCCCTAACTCCCACCCTCCCTCTTCACTGTCCACAGCCGAGTGAAAAAATGGCACTGACGCAGGTACCTTATATAGAATCCAAAACCCGCGAGACCCGGAAGGCGGGATGATGACGTTTTGCCTCGATTTCAGATCCGAGTCAGGCGGGAAAAGTCGAGCCTGACTCGGATCAACCTCGGATCGGTGGGCTCGGGGGGGGTTCGGATTTCAGAAATCCGAACCCGCTCACCCCTAGTAAATATACCCCCAAGTCTCCAGAGTTACTCAAGCTTACTGTGATTTCAAAGTCTCCAGTGCTTCTCCTACTCACTGTGAATTTTAAGTCTCCAGTGCAACTCTACCTCTCTATGATTTCCAAGTCTCCATTGCTTCTCCAGCTCACTGTTAATTCTAAGTCTCCAGTACAGCTCTATGTGATTTCCAAGTCTACAGTGTTACTCCAGCTCATTGTGATTTCCAAGTCCATGATCCAGCACACTGGGCCTGATGCAGACCTAGTTGCAAGCGATGAGCGCTCGCAACTGGGTCGATGTTTGCCCACTGGGCAGGCACACGACGGAACCGGCTCCGTCATGCACATGCGTGAGACCCGGCTAGTGACAGGTGCTCCGTCGCTCCGGGTCTCGCACAAAAGGGGGCGAGCTGTCGATGGTGATTGACAGCTCGCCCCGTTTGGTAGGCGTGGCCGGGGGGTGGCTTCACAAATGGAAGCATTCCCAAGCGAATGCCTGCCATTTGTGGGTGGCCCCACTGACATCACCAGTGATGTCAGTCAGAGATCTTCCGGCCCTATTAGAGCCAGAAACTCTCTGGGGCTTGCGGCCATGAGACCCTACCACAAGGGTCTCGTCCATCAACCTGGCCACTCGCAATAGCTGTGGGTGGTGACCCATGGCTATGCGAGTGGCCAGGAGGCCGAACAAAAAAAACCGCCCAGATTCAGAGCGAGCGCTCATTCAGAGCGTCCGTCTCTGGATCAGGCCCACTGTGTATTAGTCTACAGAATTTCCTCCTCTCTGTGACTATTAGCTGTCATTGCTGTCTTAATCATGTGAATAATGCAGCTAACATTATCTGCACAGTTATTCACTGCTCCTGCTACCACCTTGTTCCTCCAAAGCACCCACTCTCATCTATTACACTGGAGAACAAAAAAAATATTTTTTTCTTGTCGAGGATTTAAGTTCGGTTTGAGAGTACTCGCCGTTCCTGTTTTTGCATTAGATCTTCGCTATAGCTGAATTGGCTCATTTTGAAATTGATGAAAAATTATAAAATTCAATTATTTTCTTTATTTGCAGTACCTTACTAGTCTAGGCCTCCTTTTCTTAACAGAATCAACTTAGCTTTGCTTTTTTAACAACTACCCTATTTCAACAATAACAAGAATTTGTTTTATTTGTGATAACGTAGCTGGTAGTCCCGTTTGAGATACATAACACATTCATATCTCCTCACTAACCCTGGCAGGAGGCATGGCAGTGCACTGCTGAGCCTGCTGGGACATCCTCAGACCACAGCCACACCTCCTCCCAGCATACAGAGAGGAGCAATGGAGAGGACCGAGTTACGCAGTTAGCACACCTCCTGTTCCTCATGTTCTTTGTTCAGCCCTCTCTCTGTCCCACCACAACCAATTTCCCGCCATTTGGGCTTGTTTTGTTCAGTATGTCCTCAGCTTTTGATGGAAGTGAGCAAAAAGCTGAGGACATACTGAATAAAAGATCCAAAATAACATCCAAAATAAAAGTTTTTGCTATAAAAATTAGGTCTTCTTGGAGATGGTGTACTAACAACCCTGATGTATTTTGATATATTTGTGGCAAATATAGTGTTGCAAAAGAAAGAAAAAATATAACTGTATTCGTAAAACAAGCATATCAGGCTTATTTTGGATGTCACATAAGCTAGCAAGACAAGATTTGGGTGCCTCACAAAGTTTGTAAAACCTGCGTGGAATCACTCCACAATTGGACTAAAGGTGATCAAAAAGGACTTAATTTCGGCATACCTATGATGTGGTGTGAGCCAAAAGATCACTTGAATGACTACTATTTTTGTGCTGCAAATGTGAAGGGTATGAATCGATTTAAGAAACGCAAATGGGAATACCCAAGTATGAATTCTGCAAAACAACAGATATCACATAGCAAAGATTTACCTGTACCCATCATTCAGTTCTTTGTGCAAAGTTGAATGTGATGATGTGGAAATGTTAATTTCATCCAGTGCAAGTGAGAACACAGATGAAAGTGAATTTGAAGAAAGTTCCTCTACTCCAAATACATTTTCTCAAAATGAACTAAATGATTTAATTCGTGACTTGAATTTATTGAAAAAAGGAGCTGAGCTTTTAGCATCAAGACTTCAAGAAAATCACTGCCTTGAGCCAGATGTTACTATAACGTCATATCGAAATTAGAGAGCAATCCATTATTTAGCCAAGATAACAATCTTGTGTATTGCAACAATATTCCAGAACTTCTCCAGATGATGGGTTTACCAGAATATCGAGCAGAAGACTGGTGGCTCTTTTTGGATAGTTCAAGGAGTTTAAAATGCGTATGATTGCACAATGGGAATACATTTGCATCAATTCCTATCAGTCATTCAACAAAACTTAAGGAATAGTATGAAAGTTAGTCTTAGAAAAAATTGCTTATTCTCAGCGTCAGTGGTCTTTTGTATCGATTTCAAAATGGTAAACTTTCTTCTTGGGCAGCAAAGTGGATATACTAAGTATCCTTGTCACATCTGCTTATGGGATAGTCGGGCAAAACAAAAGCATTGGCAGCAAACCAAATGGCCTCCAAGAGAAGTTATAACTGTAGGAGAAGCCAATATCATTCATGAGCCCTTAATTGACAGGAAAAAATTCATACTACCGACTCTCTATATCAAACTGGGTTTAATGAAACAATTTGTAAAAGCACTGGACAAGTCAGGCAATTATTTCACGTATATTTGTCGAACATTTCCATCTCTTAGTATTGGAAAATTAAAGGCAGGAATTTTTGATGGCCCACAGATACGGAAACTGAAGGATCCAAATTTTACCACATCAATGACTGAAACCGAATCTGAAGCATGGCTAAGTTATGTGTCTGTCATTCAAAATTTTTTAGGCAATCACAAGGCAGATAACTATCATGAATTTGTCCACAACATGCTAAAATGTTTTGAGAAAGTAGGTGCCAACATGAGTATTAAAGTACATTTTTTGTACAGCCATTTAGATCACTTCCTGTCCAAACTAGGAGATTTAAGTGATGAACAGGGTGAACGGTATTCAGGTAATGGAAGAAGATATCAAGGAAATGTGAAATCGTCAAATGACGGAAGATTACTGTCGGAGTCTGCAGAGGGACTGCCCGCAACAAGAATACAAAAGAAGATCCTAAAAAAAATGGTTCTCATAGCTTCCTATCAGTTTTGTATGTAATTATCCTGTATCTTTTTATAACATTTTACAAATCAAATTTAATCAGAATAAAAAAATATATTTTTAACTATTTTTAACATTGTTTAATTTAATTTTTCATAAATATTAAAGACATATGCATACCTAAAAAACTAGAGCCAATTGAAAAATAAGCATGGCATATTCATGATCAGGAGCACAAAATTAATCTAAATCGACTCTTAAATGCCTGGCAACAGATTCACTGTTCCCCAGTGTTATTTATCTCAAATTGTAGGCAGCCTGTGCTAAAGTCCTGAAATACCGACCTTCAGCCTTGCCTATGTGCTAGTCTCCAATAGTAGCCTTGGGAGACCAATCCTGAATCCCAATCCACTGTCACCATTAGTATAGACACTTACACATGTCTCATGCTCGATGCAAAAAATCTATAAGAAACAGACATCCCTTCTTCATGCACATGCCTCAAAATTGTTTTTTGCAGAGCATGTGTTTTGTACAAATATACTTTTGGACTTGCAAATTATAGCCAAAAATATATTCATTATATTAAATTAGCATGATGAGCAAAAGTATGTATCACATACCATTGTAGTTTTTACCTAGTATATAATAGAATTACAAACAGAAAGTATGGTGGTCCCTCACATCAGCTTAATGATATTGCCCATATGCTTGTAAAGGGCGGGGTTTACACTGAACCACAGAAAAAAAGGGATATTCCCTCCAGCACACTTAAGCAATATTAGCAAAAATACTTGAATCCTACATGATAATAGAAATTCAGAGGTATTAATTACATACATTTGCAAATATATTATTAAACACCAGGCCAGCATCGAGACTCCTCTATACCGGCGTCCCTAACATTAAGGGGTTCACGTCTAAGTTGCAGGGAAGCCCAAAAGAATCCAGCCAAGAACCATTCCCAGGGCATCACACGAAAAAGGGAAGAAAGGTGATAGTGAAGTGTAAAGTATAGATGTGTCAAGATAATCAATAAGTGTTACAATAATAAGAAATAATTAAAATTACATAAATAATAACAAATAGAAAGGTGATGAAAAAGTATCTATGTGAATGTTAATACTTTTTCATCACCTTTCTATTTGTTTGTTTCTATTTGTTTGTTTATTATTTATGTAATTTTAATTCTTTCTTATTATTAGTGCGGATTCAATTCCTTGCTGTTGTTGTGGAACATACATGTTTCTCACCCACTCCATCTAAAGTACCAGCTTGAACTACAGTCCACACCATCTTCCTACACTCTCCTGTGTTAAATGGCACTGTAATCACAAGGGAGGGACTTGCATGCAAACCAAAATTTGCAAAATCCATTTTTGAGATCTGAGTTCTGTACTTAGTGAGACTACCAGGGTCAGGACTCATTTCGACTCAGAACTCCAAAATATGGGTGTGTTCAGTTTTCGGCAAAAACGCAACAGTTTATCTCTACTAAGAACTCCGATAATCGACTGATTTTTGTATGCAGTCATTCTATTTGCAAAACCGCCATTGGGCATCTCAATACAAATCCCAGCAGCTGCAACATTTGCATATTTTCACACAGCCATTGCATCCAAATTCTGAGCAGTGGTGGCATTAGTGTACTTCTCTGAATCATGCCCAAAGTAACATATTGGTCCTCTTACACAGCACAATGTTTTATATCACTGTCACTGCTTAACAAACAAATGAAAGTTATAATAGTATGTAAAGATTAGAGGTGTATTGTGTCAGGGCCCTACAGTTATTTCCTTTTAGTAAACAGGATCCCTAACTTCCTGTATCAAGTATGCATCAAGTCGTATATATTCTTCTCTCATTTCATAAGATTATCTCTCTCTTTTCTTAACCAATGTAACATCCAATATTACATTTTTAAAAATTACGTAATATCTTTAAATTAAAATCCTTGGAATACTGTATGTGGCAAACAAAATATTTTTTGAGTGACTAATTGTAATTATAAATAACTGAGGTATAAAATCCATGATCTGAGAATACTTCTTTCCTGGTTACACACTGTGAATGTGACACATTATTATTACCTCACTATGGTTTATATATAGTTCATGGTAGCTTACTGGCTTCTGGCATTAAAAACATTGTAGGATCTTTAGCTGACAGAAGGTGCAAGACAATGGGAAATACAGTTTGTCTGCTGAATCCCTGTGGCTATGCAAGCTATGACTAAATAGGCCAATATCATAGCAACAGACATTATTAGAAATAAGTTATTGCCTCATAGTGATCACGAGAACATGGCTGAGGAAAGGGTTTTTTTATGGAATTTGCATCATGTTCTTATTACATAAAGATTTAGCAATGTTAAATACATATACAATTAAAATATTGTTTATCTTAAACATATATCCCCAGAATATGTTTTTTCGATTGAAAGAGTACCACTTAGAAAGTCTATGATAAGTGAAATAGCCACATTCATGCTCAATGCCTTTCTCAAATAAATTAATAAATTGTATTATTGAGTTGTACCTGTATATTGTGCACAATATACAGGGCTGGTGCAAGGTTTTAAGATGCCATAGGCAAAGTTTCACTATGCCGCCACTGGTTCCCCCAAACCGTCCGCCCAGCCCCTCATGAACATATCTACTCCAGCTCCAGTACACTAACGCAAGTCAGACTGCATATGCAAAAAAAATGTGTAGACTTAAAAAACGCAAATTGCAGCCAAATTGCAAAGTGGATGGATGGATAGACAGACAGACAGATATCAAACGGATTGATAGACAGACAGACATGGGACAGACAGATGACAGACAGATATGGGACAGACAGACATGAGACAGACAGTAGGAATCAGAGAGAGACCTGAGACAGACTGACAGGGGATAGATAGACATGGGATAAATAGATAGCCAGCTGCAGGGAGGGAGTGGCACAGTGCAAAACATAGCAAATAAAAGTAAATTGCAGGTGTCAGTTAACATTTCTGATACAGGAACATGGCACTTACCACCAGGGTGTCAATCTTCAGCAACTGCAGCTCTCATCCCAGCACTGTCACCTCGTCATTTCAGTCTGTCTCTTCTAGGGGGTGGAGCTACTCTGTGCCTGGCTGCCTGTTAGTGAGGGAAGGGGAGGAGACTGCAGGGGACAGGAACTGTGCTGTACAATGTCTGGCTGCCACTGTCTGTATGAAGAGTGACAGGCAGTCTGGCAGCCCAGCCCCAGCCTAGTCACACAGAGCAGGGGTGAGCAGTGACTGTGCCTGTGAATCCGAGCAGTTTCTAGCAGCATGATGTAGATAGATGGAGGATGTCTCAATCAGAGACATTCTTAATGCTAGTGGTAGGCTGATTTAGTGGCACCCTCTAGTGGCCGGCATCCATAGGCAGCTGTCTAAAGCTGCCTAATGGTAGCGCCAGCCCTGACAATATAAGTGATATCCATGCATTACTGAAACTAAATTATGCTATTCATGTAACAGAAATATGGTATTCCTTATTCTAGATTGTCTTTTGTATTCATACTTTTATTATTTTCAACAATAATAGTTATCTGTTGAAAAGTGAAGTATGGTATTTAGTGTCAGTTGCTGCCAAAATGAAGCAGAATAATTGCAATACATCCCAATGTATTGAAGTACTGACTTTTTAACAGTGCCAAGTATATGCTTTTATTTTGCTTCCCCTTACACCACATTCATATGTGCTTGTGTTCCATATATTAGTAAACTATACAGTACTTGTTTCAACTATTAATAATGCAGATAAATGCAAAGTACATAACCCAGGTATTCCTTACTGACATATACAGTAGGGCCTGATACAGAGGTGGACACAGTTGCAGCTGCGACAACATCTTTATACTAATGCTACGGCCGATGGTCATCCTACTGACACGCCCACTGGCTATGGCGCCAATACATCGCTGTGTGTAATAAGATGTACCATCGGTAGCATCATCAAAGATTATACCAGCCATATAAAGGAACAGAACTCCTGTCTAAACATGGCTGCCTGTGTCAGTGCAACTGCATCTTAAGACACAGTTAATCAGAGCAACACACCTCCATCTAAATAGCCACCCTCATGTTACCTCCCAGGAATGTTCACTGAAATCCCCAGCTCTTGCATCTAAATTTGTGTCTCTGTGTGGTAACCATCGGAACGCATGCACAGTGCTACTTGTATGTTTGGGCAGACTTAAATCATTACTGCTTTCACCTCTGAATCAGGCCCATAGCCTCTCTGTCTCCATTAGGAGAACAGTGATGCACAGAAATACTTCTGTAGAAGATTAATTCAGATTGGAGTCACTCGCAGATACAAAACTCACTAGTGATCACTGGAATAACTAATATTTTATTTAAGCTGTAACAATTCCCTAATAATACCTTATGTATGGTGACATTTCCTAACATTTTGAGAACTGTTTATCCCCTTATCATAGCTGTCACTTACTGCTCTGACTCTGAATGAATTCACTGAATAAAGGAACACCTCCTCAATTATATTCAGAGTCAGACTGAGGCATGAAGGGCCTACCAGGGAATGCAGTGGTAGGGGCCCATGCTTAAAGGGTGTGGCCAACCATTAGTGAGGACATAACCTGCAGACAACATGGACACTACATTGCATTGTCTGGAACCCTTTAAAAATATATATAGTACATAGTGATAGTTCAGGATGTAGTTATGAGACCGGTGGCCGTGATGCAAAGTCAGTCTGGGGCACCCTTATCATTATCCGTGAGGGGGAGGGTTAGGTTTAGGGAGTGCAGCAAGGGTTAGGGTTAAGTTTTGGGGGGGAGGTTAGGGATACGCACCCCTAGGTGGGAGGGTTAGTGTTAGGCATCCCCTTGGGAGGATTAGGTTTAGGGTGCAGTAAGGGGGGGTTAGGGTTAGGCACCCCCGGGGGGAGGTTAAGCTTAGGCACTAAAGGGATGTTAGCATTAGGCACCACTAAGGGAGGGATAGGGTTAGGGGAGGAGGGGTAGGGATAGGGTACTTACCTGCCCTGTCGGGATCTTCTCCCTTCGGTCTGCCGGTGTCAGGATATGAACCGGCGGCTATTCAGCCAGGACTTCATACCCATTCCGATAGTTCATGCAGTAAAATCGAACACATTATGCACTGCAGTGATTATACCATTATCCTAGAAATGCTGTTTAATGTAACATATATACAGTATAATAATAAAGCACCGGAATGCGGTAAAATCCATTTCTGGAATTTTACTACATTTTCAGCTTTAGTACATCCCGTCCAGTGTCTAAAAGTCAATGAGAATTGCAATTGGTCTAGAAAAGGCTAATTACAGCACATGCCATTAAAAAAAAAAAGAAAATTAATTTTCTTAGTTATAAGCTGACAAATATTTGGTCATTTATATTTAGCAATATGTAATGTTATTTTCACAGAAGAAAACATTAGATCTGTTAACACAACCACTAATTTAGATTGGCAGGAGGGTGAATGTTGGTGTGGTTTCTATAGAAAAAAACAAGCTCCTATGTTCATCCATGTTCCTGCTCTACTAGGTAACTGACCCTGTAGTAGAGTAACAATATACAATTTGAGTGCATATTCTGGAACCTGACATTAGAGGAGGGGGTAAGGAGCTCAGACTGTGGGCTCACCAGGATATCTTCTGTACCCCTGTGGGCCAGTCAGACTCTGATTATGCACTACAACTAGCCAGAAGAGCAATATGAGACTACCTCATCTTCTCATTTTAAATGGTGGAATGAACACACTATGAGGTGGGAAAGTAGTAGATAGGTATATTTACTATACACCTCATATAATGTCTTGTGAGCAAGTAACCTGGGCAATTTTATCACATACAGTTATGTTCTCATATACCTAGCCTCAATATGCCATGAGGCTTGAAACTCGGGGGCGAGAGAGCCGTGCCAAGCAATGTAGCTTCTTTTTTGCTCTTTGTGTCTTAGTCCCAACATGATGTGACAAAACCACTTCAAAAGACTGCACTGATTAATTTGAACTGTGACACCAGGCCCGGTGACAGGGGGGTACTAAGGGTACACCTGTCCCGGACCCAGATGCTCAGAGGGCTCCGAAGTTCAGAGGGGCAAATATGGGTCTGCGGCTCCTAATTGTAATTTCTAAACTAATGGGCGACTGGCACAGCTGGCCACCCATTCCCCTCCTGGTTGCTTGGTCTGGACCATTGCATATGAATGACACTGCAATGTCTTTATGCTTGATGCTGTGCCCTCCGCTGGTTCTTTCCTACTTCCCTCCCTGCAACCATGGTCCACCTAAGGGGCTACTAAGGAGAACGAAGTTGGAACAGGCAGCCTAACGATGGAACTGCTGTGCAGATGGCAGGCAGCTCTGCGCAAACAAGCAGCAACAAGCTTTAAGAATTCTAAATTTCTATCAGGCCATTATTGGGCCTATATGATTTTCACAGCAAGGGCACTCAGGTGGCTGCAAATTTGTGGAATTTTATATATATATATATATATATATATATTTTTTTTTAATTTGCCTATAGTCATCATTGGGGGGTGGCAGAGAGGGTATCAGTGCACCGGGTCCCAAGATTTCTGTTGCCGGCCCTGTGTGACACTTGTATATCTGTGTACAACAGAACTTGGTATGTAAAATAAAAAGACTCACAAATATACAGTTTGGTTTTGCACTGATGAAAAACTCTTTGCAAATATGAAAAATTAAAGAAATTCTTACATGCCATAGTATGTGAGTATAACATCATACTCTTATTGAGATCTTGATTTATAATTTACTGCATTACATTATTTTGCTGCTTTTTATTTGTTACATGTCCCTGAGAACCATGTACTTTATCATGTAAGTGTTAAATATTGAGGTGGCAGTGTTACTACCCAAAGTTGGGTACACACCATCCGGCCGATCCACTGCCCTATCTGACGATGGTAAGTGTATACACTCTTACCAATCATCGGCCAGATATGTTGTGACATTTCCATGTGTCTGCTCAGTTGAGCTGTCGGGCACTGATGGCCTCTGCAGCAAATGTCTGGGCTTTCGGCTGACCGCCTGTACACACAGCACGATGCACCAATATATCTGCATATATATTGAGCATCGGCTTTGCAACACAGCCGACGCGATATGTCTGTGAACGATGTCGTTCAAAGACATATCGTCTGTACACACTGGCCGATGGGTACACAATCTATCGGCCAATGCGTACCCAGTATTACCCTCACTCTCTTAACAGGTGAATTGTGATCTGTCAAGTGCCTTTGTAAACATTTTATTTTATTGTTCATTTAATTGTTATATTTGTGTTTTTTTCTCTTTTTTAAACTGCAAAATATCTGGAACATTTCAGAACAATATTAAAAACTTTCTAGATTAGTGATATTTGACAATGATTTTATCTAAATCTCTGTATTGTACATATGTTGCATGGTTAGGAATGGTGTTTCTTATGTTTTGAACTTATCTGCAGTCAATTGGAGGACAGATCACCCACATTTTTTATTTTTGTTTCACATGTGATTTTTGCCAGCTCTTTTCTTCCACAGAATTCATTTTGTGGTGTGGGAATGACTGTGCAGGGGAAAAAATAATTTCTAAAAATGCAGTACGTCCACATTTCTTATTTCAATAATCTTGCAAAATGAAATCGTACTTCTGCACTGCTCGGCAATATGAAGATCACTGCAGTGACTAATCTAAATTTTACTGGAAATGTCTCCACTTGGCCTTCATCTGCCCAATTTCTCCCCTCTGGATAGCACATTTCTATCGATCAACAAAGTCACACTTTTGCTAAACAGACTATGCACACAACACATGTATCAACTATTTTTGATGACAATCATCCAACAGCCATTTTTTTGCTGCAATAATTAAGTATCAGGAATATGTATTACAGAGGACCCTCAGGTATCTACAAGGACTGTGAAAAATGCCCAATGTATCAAGTATACATACAGTAGCTTTTTGGAGCTTGTGCCATCTTTTGATGGCATTAGCCATTATACCCTACAGGCTACAAGATCGAAAAAAAAAAATTTTTTGGAGAAGGATCCATTGGATCCCTCACTGGCACTGACCACTCGCATGTGCAATAGCTATGATAGGCCCTTTTAAAGTAATAATTGGATTTTCCAGCCAGATGCACAATTTTTTTATTGTTTTATTTTATAAATAGACAAAAGCTTCATAGACTTAAGGATATATGAGTCCTTGTTTTCTGGTGATTGGCTGAGTATTACAGCCCAGTTACTAGACAGATTATGGTTTTCAGTTAGGATGTCAGCAGAGGTTTAGGTCAATGTAGTGCTTAAGAGGGAGTTTGGTTAGTGGTTTTAAGGTATAGGTGAAGTTTACACAGTCACTTTTCTATTTGCATGTCCTGCTCTCCCACCCAAAAATGTGCTCTTCGTTTATATTTTGTTGATATGAGTAATCTCAATTCTTTCCGAATTGTAGTGGAGGCGCAGCTTAGCGGAAGATGCTGCTTCATAGTGGCCACTTGTGGCACAAACAGTTATTGTGTAGCACTCAAGCTTTGATATATATGGTGAGTTCATCCTTCTTAAGCAGTGGGACCTGGACGCTTTTCTTGTGCAGAAGCATTCAGAATGTGCCCAAGTAAAGAGAGGTGAGTTTTTCACAACACAAATGCATCTAGGGGGAATGTTTTAGTTGTTCCCCATTCAATTTCCAGTTTAGAAAGTAGAGCTGAGCTGTGTAGCACTTTCTTTGCCACCTTTAATTATTAATTATCAATCAATAAATGCTGTGATCTTTTTGTCAAAGCTATGGTTACCATGTCTATATTTTAGTCATGAGGTTTTGTTAAGAGTTGTTATTAAAGGTTAATTAACAATAATCTAAAGGGTGACTTAAGACAAAAATATTCAGTCTACTGGTGACCTACAGTAACACACCTGAATTCAGTTGCGACAATCAAAAATGAAAGTCTGCTAGAATAGGACAGGCCTGTCCTCAAATGTTCATTTATTCATGGGCTGCCAAATTCATCTTTATCAGTCAAAAAAGTCCTTTCTTCCATTGCATGACAGATCCAGACAGCATATCATTTTTGGCCAAACTATTATCTCCAAAGAGTTCTATTTACAATTTTTTAAAGGACCATCCATGATTTGCCCAAGTACTTGGTATCCTTGCTATATTTTATGGTATCTAGCTCTGTTGATCATCCTTCAATAGACTATTTGTTCTTCACATTAAACTATTGTAAATGTCCAGGTATCTCCAAGTCTTTCATAAACAACTGTTTCAACATGTGTCCTTGCTGAACCATTTTACAAATTTCACATACAAATGATCCTGTAGCTTTCCGCATACTATGGACTTAAGGCCTGATTCAGAGATGTATGCTAATGCTATCACACCTGCATTCTCTCACAGATCGCAGTTGCTAAAATATGCTAATGCCTTCCAAAGCATAGCTGAGCTGCCTTCTCATATCCATCCGACTACATACAACAGCATAACCATCAGTAACAATAACGCAGCTATGCAGCATATGCGGCAAGTCTGATCAGCCGCAAACACAGCAGCTCTCCTGACGCAGAAAGCTCTCATGCTGCAAAGAAGATCGCAATCGCTAATTTATGCACGCCCATGAAATGGCATCTAACCAATCAGACACGCCTGCTTTTGCCTAGCCACCCCCCATTACCTCCCTACAGGGGCGGATTGGGCTGCCGGGAACTCGGGAGAGTTCCCGCTGGGCCGGCTTCTTCCTCCCTTATGTGGCTTGTGGCCAAGCTGTCTGACATTGCTGCAGGGCCGGCTGCCGTGTGATCGGAGCCCAGCTCCGATCAGCTGCGTTCCCCGTTTGGGCTCCAGCAGCAGCGGGAGCTTCTGCGCATGTGCACAAGCTCTCTATGAATATAAAGGACAAAGTAAATGGCCCATGGCCAAGGGGGAGCTGCTGTGTATGCCCGCCTACAGGAGTTCCTCCCATGGGCCATTGCGGAGCCTCCTCATGGCTCCAAGTCAAGCTGACAACTCGGCCCCACCCATCCCCTATCTCAGTGGTATCTCTTAACACTGCCTGCAGCAACAGAGGAGAAAGAGGTAAGGGACAACAGAGGCTGGCACTGGCAGTAACAAAAACTGACTAGGTCAAACAGGCACAGTGTCTGACGGTCAGTAAAAGTTACATGTATGTATATAGTGAGATTATATATATATATATAGATTTATACAGTGTGAAAGTAAAACTTACGTGTACATTGATGAGATGATCTCACTCAGATCATCCTCTCACAAATGTACTTGTAATGTACATGTAACTTTCACTTTTACACTGTATATTATATATATATTATACATATATTTACTCAAAGCTATGTATAAATATTCTCACAATGTACATCTAACTTTTACTGACTGTCACTGTATACAGATCAGAGGTACATGTAACATGATTTTATATGTATATATAAATATATACACATACACTTTTTAGTCAATTCCGACCAAGAACCACCAATATACAAAATATTTTTTAGGGGTGCACTCACCAGACTTCAGACAAGAGCTCAAAAAGACAGCTTTATTCCATAGAGCGCTAATCCAACGTCGGTCCTCTTGGGTTCCAAGAGGACTGAAACATTGGATTAGCGTTCTATGGAGTAAAGCTGTCTTTTTGAGCTCTTGTCTGAAGTCTGGTGAGTGCACCCCTAAAAAATATTTTGTGTATATATATATATATATATATATATATATATATATATATATATACATACACATAACAGTATATATGTAGCTTTGTGAAAATATATTATATATATATATATATATATACACATACATACATACACGATGGCAGAGGTACCTGAAGCTGCTATGCACCGCAACCAAGCACCACACGTCACTCCAGGATTTTGCAAGAAGACGTTTACTAAAGCAGTCTATGTTTCAAGGCTCAACAAGCCCCATCAACGAGCCTTGAAACGTAGCCTGCTTTAGTAAACTTCTTCTTGCAAAATCCTGGAGTGACGTGTGGTGCCTGGTTGTGGTGCATAGCCACTTAAGGTACTTTTGCCATTGTGTATGATTACTAGCACGAGCACCCGGGTCCTGTTTATTGTGAGGAGCTTTATGAGTGCCGAGCCATTGCTATATGTATATATATATATATATATATATATATTATACAGTGAACACAAATATGTTACATGTACATTGCGGAGATGGAGTGATATATATATATATATATATATATATATACATATACATATACAAACGAACACTGTATACAGTGTGGCACTAAAATTTACATGTACAGTAAGTAATGATCTATATATATATATATATATATATATATATAGCTTTGTAAATTATATATATATATATATATATATATATACACACACACACATTTATATGTAATATATATATATATTATATTATATATGTTATGAATATATATCTGTATATTTTATAGAATAGAGACATAAGGGACGGTGCTGGAGAGAAGCGGGTAGGATAGTGCTGGAGAGATGCAGGTTGGATAGCTCTGGAGAGACACAGGTTGGATAGCTCTGGAGAGATGCAGGTAGGATAGCTCTGGAGAGATGCAGGTAGGATAGCTCTGGAGAGACGCAGGTAGGATAACTCTGGAAAGATACAGGTAGGATAGTGCTGGAGAAACGCAGGTAGGATAGCTCTGGAAAGATGCAGGTAGGATAGCGCTGGAGAGACACAGGTAGGATAGCGCTGGAGAGTTGCAGGGAGGATAGCGTGGTAGAGATGGAGGTAATGTTTCTGGAGAGATGCAGGGGAAGTGGAACTGGAGAGATGCACGGAGGATAGAGCTGGAGAGACAGAGAAGATGAGGGTGGAGAGATGCAGAGGGGATGAAGTGGGTGAGATGCAGAAGAGGATGAGGCTGTGAAGATGCAGAAGGGGATGAGGCTGGCGAGACATAGAAGAGGATGAGGCTGGTGAGCCATAGAAGGGGATGAGGCTGAGGAGACGCAGAAGGGGATGAGGCTGAGGAGACACAGAAGGGGATGAGGCTGAGGAGATGCAGAAGGGGATGAGGCTGGAGAGGCGAAGAGGTTGTGAGGCTGGAGAGAAGCAGAGAGGATGAGGCTGGAGAGACGCAGAAAGGATGAGGCTGGAGAGGCATAGAGGGTATGAGGCTGGAGATTATTCATAACAGGTAGATTTAGAAGGATAAGGCTGGGGCAGAGTAATCTTTTTGAAGACACCTATTCTAAAGAAACCATATAACTGATACAAATGATACCAGGTGGGGCTAATTGTGTTTATTTTCTTGTGAGGGATATTGTGTGCTTTTTTCCTTTGGTTGCAAATGTGTGTTTATTTTGCTGTGCGGGACAATGTGTGTTTTTTTCCTGTGATGGCCAATGTTTTTTTTTTGTGCAAGTCTTTTGTCTGCGCATGCATTTGAGTTACACCGCTTCTGCTTCCCAATGGTGTTCATACAGAGTTTCAGCAAAGATTCAGGCGTACAGTACTCAGAAGTGTATTAGAAATGTTTTGGGCATTGCTGGGTGGTTACAGTGGGTTGGCTAATCAGATACAGAAGTAATGTAGTATGGGCGAGTTATTGGAGTGACATGGGTGTGTTGTTGTAAGTGATGGTGTACAAAGACACTGACTTGGTCACATTGGACTGATGGTCTGCACCTAGCATAGGGCTGGTGCAAGTTTCATGATGCAGGAAATGGTGGCATCTTAAGACGCACAAAGCATGGTTGCAGCACCTGTAGACACTGAAAGTCGGCATCTCAGTCCTTGCATATTCTGATGCATTGATGTACACCAATGAAGGGCTTGTAGTGGCATTAGTATTAAGTTGCAGACGCAACTGCAGCTAATGAAGGTCATGACTGCATCCAACTCAGAATCAGACTCTTTGAGGAAGGAGTATCCTGTACCCATCAACAGACCCCGCCTCCTTTAGGGATGCTTCCAGAAATTTCCTGGGCTGGTTTTCTATCCCAATCTGCCCCTGCCTCCCTAAAATGCTGACTACCTGTCATTGACTTTGCAAATGGATCACCGGTGTGGGCATAATTACAAACAATCGCTGCACGTGGACAGTGCGGCTTACACTCATGCACAATGGCAAACAATAGCGCGATCTGCGTAAAAATCTGCATTGGGTACATCTCTGAAACAGGCCCAAAGTCAGAAGTTGCATTAGTATAAGAAATTAAATATTCTAGAACAAAATGGTGCTTTAGTTAAATAAAAACAATGGTGTCTGACCACCCCGTTGAATTCAATAATGTTTGTTTGAGATAAAATATTTTTCTTTATTGCAAATTTCCATTTTAACCCTCAGTATTGACTCCACACAATTATATAGCAGTAAAATCATAATGCTTAATATCATTAAACACTGATTATATTAACTCAACATTAACACCATTACTTTTTTTCTCTTTCCAGGCACAAACTCTTATCAGAGCCCATGAACAATTGTTGATGTACAGTATACCTCCCCCCCCCCGCAAATAACATCATATTGCCTCAAAGTAGTAAGAAATTATGCTTATTGCGTGCAAAATGTGGCAAATAACACATCGGCGCCTCAGGCAAAATCGACATTTGTGTTGCTGAGCTGTCATTCCGCACTTTATAAAACATCTCCTCTATGAATATGAATGTAAATAAGCAATGGATGGATTAATGTTATTTTAATAAAATTTTGCCATGACGTGCGCCAGGTGAAGCTAATATGGCTAATGTAGCTAATGAGCCTGAAAAATAAAATCACACATGAATTTGTTCCACTAGCAGATATGGAAGTATATATGAATTGTCAACAGATGAGGAGAGTTGTATACGGATAACTACATTTAATGCTGGCTTAATGCAGTGAAGCATTGATAACACAGCCTGAAACATATGTCCTTGGGCTTACTCTATAGATACTTTGAACAGGGTCAAAGATTTGTTAATTTAAACTCTGTGTGATATGCAAATGAGTAGTCACTGTAAATGAATCTGTATTAAACTTGAAGAATAAAATAATTTTTCATGGTGGTTTCTGCAAACAACACAAGAGAGCTAAATAAGTTCCAAAGGAACAGAAGACAAGCAAAATAAATGCCTAAAAAAATGATAACATTTGTTTATAGATGAAAACTGGCTTTTTTGGGGGGGAAGGGGAAGGGAGGTGGGTTGTAATTGAACAAAGGTCTGTGGCTTCTCTTAAACCACTGACATAATAACCTTTGTAAAACAATAAAAGGATCACTAATGTCAGCAAAATATTTGTGGGATGTGGTTCAGAGCATTAGTATAAGTAACAAAATATATACACATTACTTTCTACAGCATAATTGAGTGAATCAATATTTTATAAAGCCACTTCTGATTTGTTAACTAGAAGTCTTTGCACAATGTAAAGGAAAACTACAGCTATTTCATAGTATCAAAAGTAAAAGAATGATAATTGTGTCAATACAGTATGTAATATATTTGGAAATATTTGATTCCTGACCTAAAGATTGTCCCAGATATTCTATTTTATCAAAAACACTTATACAACACACCAAGCTATACTTCTCATACTTATGATACTAGCCAATCATCTACTAGTTGCCATGTCACAGGCTGTGTTTGAAAGGAGCTGGTTGGTTGGTACCTTATCTCCATCAAATGGACCCCTTTGAACTCACTTGAATCCTTACCAATAGGATTGCTCACCAATTTCAGCGAGACCAATCGAGTAAGTGCCCAAAACTCAAGGGAACCAGGTATACCTCCAGGAAGCCGGCGGACGCAATGCCGCAATATCCCTCACTTCTGGAGTAACACATTACCCCTGCTCACCCCTGCAGTAACACATTCCCTTCCTTCATCCAGTAGTAACACATTTGACATCCCTTCCCTTCACTTGTGTAGTAGCACATTCCCTTCCCTCACTATTGAAAGAGGGGAGCCACACCAGCTGCCAGTGATTTTTGGCAGCATGTTGGTGTTTGAATATGAACTGTGCCACAGCCACAATAAGACAGTCAGGCATGACCTTGCATAGCAGGATTTTTTTTTTAGCCCTTTTCACCCCCTTAAGAGTCGAATTTAAAAAAAACCCTTCTTAGTGGGTACCTACTACATGGAAGGCATATTCTCATATTTCTAGGTCCAGGGGTTTGGGTTGGGAGTTGATGAGTCAGTCAGTCAGGACATTTGATATATATATATATGAGAAGTGATGTGCAATTCCTGTAAAACTAGCCCACCTCTTTATAAAAGAAAGGTATATACAACTATTTTTTTTTATTTACGCATATATGAAATGTTAAGTCCATATAATTTATTTATACAGTATGTATAGTATTTTCTATTTTCAAATTGAAACATCCATATAATACAAATTCCTTCAACATGCAAAAATAAAAAATAATTCATTAAAGTCATTTAAAATATTTCTATAAAATGTAGCTATGAATATGAGAATGTGAGTAATAAAGCAGATTGATAAAACAGATGTGATAATTTAATGTTTTAGAAATAACTGTTTATTAATAACTCTACAAGACATATGTTGATATTTAATCCTACCTGAGGCATTAGTCGTAGCTATGACATTTAATCCAGCTGACCCAATAGATAGTGACTAATATGTCACTGTTTTATGAATGGGTCTGACAAAGTATCATGCTAAGAAATAAAATGTATACCTGCAGAGGTAAATACTAGCTTATCACAAATCACAGTATTTTCCAAAATACAACGTGACATAATCATACCTTTTCTGTTAAGTATAACTTTCTGAAAACACTTCTTAAAACCTAACTGTTTTAACTGTTGTTATAGTACTCAAAATATGTTACAAAGTGTAAGACAAAGCTTATTCATCTTCTTTTTATAGACAATTTCAATTCTAAAAAGCAGCATAATTTAATTTTACATGCCATCTTTTCTTTCATAGGAAACTAAGGTTAATATATTTTTTTTATATTTACAATTCTCTATAGTTCTTCAAAACAAGAGGCAAGATAAAAGCCAGGGGTCACTGTGTAGTGAGTGAAAGCACCACTTGATTAAGATCAAGGGATCCAAATTGACTTTGATGGTCAAGGGTCCAAGCATGAGGAATAGTCCTGACAGAATAGGGTAATTATGGCATATTTAATTGCTGCAACTTGAAGTTCCTGTCATCAAGCTCACACCCAGAAGGGTTTTTGGTAGGATTGAATTCCATCTCTTCGAAAGTGGTGTTACTACTTTTTATTCCATGATGTAAGAATTTTTTTATACACATATAAATAATCTTTATCAATAATAAAAATATATTCTGATTATTTCGGGGGACTTCTTGGTGGGTTTGTTTACAGAACTCCTTGGACTCCTTGGTCTGTTGGCTCAACCAGAAAAAACAGATCACATTAAGAGACACATTGGTCTGAAATTGTTTAATCATGTACATATTGATGGACATATCATATTTTCACTAAAATTATATATGGTGTTGTGTTTTGAATATTTCCTGTGTGGTCCTACTAGTAGGGGATCTTCTTAGAGATGCAGCTGTTATTGTTGGCACAAGATAAGGGCAAGTATATAATATATATATACAGTTTGAGTCTCCAAAATACGGAATATTCCGAAATATGGAATAATTTTGGCATGACAGAGATAATGAAACCTTTAATTTTTGATAGTTTATGTACACAAACTTTGTCTAAGGCACAAATTATTAATTATTTCTAAACACAAACTTTTCTTGAGCCACATAGTTATTGAAAATATTGTAAAAAATTACCTGCAGACTGTGTGTATAAGGTGTATATAACACATACATGCATTCTGTGTGTATTAGAGTCCCATTCCCAAGATATTTCATTATGATATGCAAATATTCCAAAATACTGAATATCCTAAATACCCCTGTTCCCTGGCATTTTGGATATGGGAGACTCAACCTGTGTGTATATATATATATATATATATATATATATATGCAACATTGACGGCGGCACTCAGAACTACCAAATCGCAGTAACAAGTAGGTAAGTTTAAACTCCAACATTTCGGAGCATTGTTTGCTGCTCCATTTTTTTAGGGTACAAAAATAAAATACAAATTACACTTACTTTACTACCACTCCACGTGCAACGCGGCTCCAGGCATCCGGTAACTTCGGACCAGGAATTGCAACTGCAGAATAGTAGAATTATGCCATGCTACCTGTGAGACCGTAACATCAGAGACTGGCTAGTTAAGACTGACATTACAGGATGTGGTGCACATGATAACATTCATTTTTTATGGTCTAAGAATGCCTTCTATCGAAGTCTGAATTGTCTTACTTGTCGCTGTTTGACTTACCTGCTTGTGACTGTGATTTGTTTGTTCTGAGTGCCGCCATCCATGTTGCATATTTGTTTTGGGCTTTCATGTAAGTCCTAATACTAAGGGCACCAGAGACGTTGTATTGCAATTATTGGAGTGCTGTCCTATCTGGAGTCTATATGTGAGGTGAGTTCTCTAAGCAGGAGTTACTCTGCCTTGGGACTGGACACCCATTTCTGTGAGGTAACACCGACAGTGCAGCACATTTGTTGGGATCGGTATGAAATACCGCCGGATTTTGAAACTTCTGTCTTGAGTCGCGGACCAATTTGTACTTCCAGCCAAATTTGATGGATTGAGGTGGGAAATTGAGAAATATCAACTCAATAGGCAATTACAATTACATGAGTATTTTCTTAGCTCAAAGGCTCCACCTCCATCTGTCAATAATCAGGCTTCTGACATACCTGTACAGTTACGTAAATTGTTGGGTAGATCATGTTTTGACCCTACTTCAAATAATTCTTCCATAAAAACCTTTTTATGTATGTTCATGCCAATGTGTCTCTTGGTGATCCAATATCTGTATCCCATAGCAACTTGTCTGCAGGTGAGTGGAAAGCACTTAAGGATCTTGCTTCTTATTCTGCTATTGTGATACGCCCTGCGGACAAGGGAGGTGCTGTTGTGATACAGGATATAACAGAATATAAAGCTGAGATTGAGAGACAACTCTTTGATGCTGGGGTTTATAGATTATTGGATTCTGACACTACCCCAGTGTTTAAACAAGCATTAAGGGATAGATTAACTATGGCTGTGGATCAGGGTATCATCACCCAGGATATGTGTAGAGCTCTGATCCCAGAGCACCTGATCACCCCAATCCTATACACCCTGCCCAAGATATACAAGAGTCTGAACAATCCCCAGGGCAGGCTGATTTTCTCTGCTTGATGTCAATTTTTAAGGCCACTTTGGTGTATCTGGATGCAATCCTTCAACCATGTGTAATGGAGCATCCCAGATTCTTACTGGATACAACTATGTTTTTGGAGTCTTGATAATGTTCCATGTAATAGTTTATTGTGCACCATTGATATTAATAGCCTATATACTATTATTCCAAATAATGATGGCTTAAGGGTAATTCACCAATTGATTCTTGGCAGTAAGATTTATACTGGGCTTGATATTGACTTAGTACATGATTTATAGGAGATGATCCTTACACACAATTTCTTTTTACATAATGGGAAGCTGTATCTACAGCTCGTTGGTTGTGTGATGGGGTCCAATGTGGCCCCATCATACACCAACGCATTTATGTTAAAGGCAGAAGAGGACATTATCTTTAATAGTTCCTATGTGTCTGACAGGATCTTTTTCTAGGTCAGATAAATAGACAATATCTTTTTAATTTGGACCGGTACTAGAGATTAATTGGTTTACTTCATTTCAAATCACAATGAGTAGGATAGTCCTGTTAAGTTGACTTTCTGTGCTGATTCTGAGTGTGTGAACTACTTAGATGTACAGGTTCAATTACGTGATAATAAATTATCTACTTATAATAAACCCATGGACAGAAATAAAATTTTGCACTGTAACAGCTTCATCCAAAACCATTAAAATTTGGCCAGCCTATTCGCAGTTTATTAGGCCACTTCGAATTTGTAGTGATGATGTATCTGCTAGAATTCATATGGAGGCTATAAAATGTAAACTCTTAGCAAGGGGATATAGTCTTACCCTGTTGGAATCTGCCATGAAGAAGGCATGGGCGATACCGTGTGATAGCCTCTTGACATCTAATAGTAAAACTCTAGCTACTAATGACACAAGGATGCCCTCGGCTAAACATTTTAATATACATAGTGATGCGATTAAGAGGGCTACTAATAAGCATTGGCCCATTGTTACATCAGACTAGGAATTGAAATAGCAGAACAGTAGAATTATGCTGTGCTACACGCGAGGCCGTAACATCAGAGACTGGTTAGTTAAGACTGACATTACGGGACGTGGTGCACATGATAGCAGTCATTTTTTACGGTCTAAGAATGGCTTCTATCGATGTTTGAATTGTCTGACTTGTCACTATTTGACTGTTAGTGACAGTTTTTGTCATCCACATAGTGGTAAAAGATTTGTTATCCAACACAGGGTAACCTGTATGACCAGGTACATTATCTATCATCTCACCTGTCTTTGTGGCCTTGCCTATGTAGGTAAAACTGATAGAACACTGTGGGAACAAATGGCATTGCGCCAATCAGCCATCCGTGCTGCCATCTCTGCGGGTGGCAGTGACCAGCTGGTGGCACACCATTTTGCCCAAGCAGGCCACAGTGTGGCTACCATGAAATATATTGTTATAGACCATATCCATAAACTAACACATGGAGGGGACAGGTCGTTAAAGCTTTTACAGCGTGAAACTCAATGGATTTATCGATTAGGCACTATGGCCCCGAAGGGATTGAGTGAGAGGTTGGGATTGCATTGTTTCGTGTGAGGAAGTAGCTTATCTTGTGAGTTATCAAGAGTTGCAGTGATATTTATGTGATATGACAATTATTTATGTACTGTTGTCTGCTGATACTCTTTCTTCCATACAATGAGTTATATTGATAATATTATTATTATTATTATTATATACTGTGTATGTGCTATGTGGGCTGATGCTCTATAAGTACTAGATATGATATTTAACTTACGTGAGCAATATTGTTTGAGGATATAGAGCCTAGTAACGTTATTCCCCTAATTGATATTACTAAGGTTTGACTATTTGATGTCCAGTCTTCATGCACTTGGTTTTTGTTTACGTTTAGTGGTTTCCAAGGCTACCACCGCCGAGTGATGATGCCGTATGTGAGCGCCATCTCTCTGATGTTACCAGATGCCTGGAGCCGCGTTGCACATGGTGTGGTGGCGATGTTATAAAGTAAGTGTAATTTGTATTGTATTTTTGTACCCTGAAGATGGAGCAGTAAACAACGCTCCAAAACATTGGAGTTTAAAACTTACCTGCTTGTGACTGCGATTTGTTTGTTCTGAGTACCGCTGTCCATGTTGCATATTTGTTTGGGGCTTTCATGTAATATACACAATATCCTCTTGATTAAGTCCTGCTGAACTAGCAAAGGAGACAAAATGTGTTGAGGGTGGTTGTGACTCCGGTATCCCAATCCAGCTCTCTGTAATTCAGATAAGTTTTTTGAAGTCTTATTAAATGTAATTATTCAATTGTTTTTATATGTATATAATACATTTTAAATTCTACACTATGAGTGAATTTTCTTCTCTCTATCACTGGTAAATTCTGGATGTTCATTCCCTGAGGGCGCTGTCCCATGAATAGAGGGGGTGCTCCTTGAATAAGACATATACTACATGTCTGTTCAATTAAACCTTCCGGTACACATATTTGATTATTTATACTCACTGTGTAAACCCCTTATAATATTACACCAGAAGGCACTTGTTTTCTCACCTTTTGTATTTCATAAATATTCGAGACCATTCAAAAATGGTCCCCTTTGGACAACTGAAAGCTGACACCGTGATCTCAGGAAGGGCATAAGGGAAAGGAATATCTCCATAAAGACATCAAGATCTACAGAACACACTTTGGGGTGTAGCACCATTATTAGTACCATTTAATAGAATATATATGTATATATATATATATGTATATATATATATATATATATATATATATATATATAAAATGCAATGGTTTGTTTGTTTGTCCGGTTATACATTTGGACACCCCTACATCGATTGGGATGAAACTAAAGCAAGGTAGTCAAATTGGATCCTTGTCATGTCAGTGGTTAGGGTCCTGGTCGGACCTCCCTTTGTTGTACTCTGGGCAGAAATTTGACACGGGGGACCTGTTTTGAGTCTTCTACTGGATGAAATTGGATGAGAACTTCACAGAGTGGTAAAAGTGTATCCCAGAAGACATACTATGGGCTTGAGGTCCTAGTTGGACCTCCTGTTGGTGTATACTGGGAAGAACTTTGATCTGGGGATGCTGGGCAGAACCTTGACCCAGTGAGCCTGTTCTGGGCCTTCCACTGAATGGATTTGGATGAAAACTTCACAGAGGGGTGGTAATTTGTCTAGGATGCCTAATGCAGTGGTTAGACTCCTGGTTGGACCTCATGGTGGAGTGCACTGGGCAGAACTTTGACCCAGGGAGCCTGTACTGGGACTTCCACTGGATGGATTTGAGTGACATCACATAATAAAATTTAAAAATTTGAAAAATTAAACCCAGGCAACACTGGGTACTTCAGCTAGTATATATATATATATATATATATATATATATATAAATAATCAAAAATGAAAGCGGCAGCATTAAAAGTTACTCAAAGTCATCTATATTCATATAAATATGCCAATCTTGACAAAGGGGGCATATGGGCCCCGAAACATTGGCAGATTCATGTGAAAATAGTTAACTTTCTTCACAAAACTTCAAATGCCATTGCTTCCTTTTTTTGATTCTACTATTTCACAAGAGAGCACTGAAGCATACTGTCTATTTCTCAACAGAGTGGTGGGCTTCAGATTTACATATGTAAGGTGCGGCACTCATCCCAAAAGAATCATCCGAGTCAGGTTTAAACCTTAAACCTGACTCGGAGGGTTCCTTTGGGACGAGTGCTGCACCTTACTATATATATATATATATATATATATATATATAAAAACTCTGTTGCTCAGCTCTCAGGATTAAAAAAATATAGCAGGGTGTCCTCCTAGGTGAATTTATATACTTTGTTCCTATAGTGCGGTGTAACAACCATACACAGTAAGGAAAGAGAGGGCATTCCTGTATCCAGTGAAAAAAACTTGTATTCAAAACATCATAGGCAAATGCATTATAGTATATTTAA
The DNA here is from genome assembly GCA_031769625.1 of Taudactylus pleione. Taxonomy (NCBI): domain Eukaryota; kingdom Metazoa; phylum Chordata; class Amphibia; order Anura; family Myobatrachidae; genus Taudactylus; species Taudactylus pleione. The sequence goes on from JAUIMM010000384.1 coordinate 2,222,504, forward strand.
GTGCCTCAGTATGCATTGTTGTTGCAGCTTTGTATTTTGTTCTATGTATTTCAAGAATGTATTTGTATTATGCAGGCAGGCTCTCTAGCTGCCGTGCTTGGGTTGTTTAGTGTCACTGTGAGTGGTTACTGTGGTGATGGGGCATACAGTGATGTCATCTTTGGTTGCTGGTAATATGACCATCCTGATGACATCATTGAGGTGTACCACTGGCCAGATGTGTGGCTCTGCCTCCGGCATGGTGTGCATTGTGACGGGGGTGCTATGGGGTTTAAGGTAAGACACTGTTTGTTTGTAATTTATGTCCTGATGAAAATGTATTAGATATTGAAAAGTTGACTGCACCCAGCTAAGTCAATAATATGAGGGAGTTCCCTGCTTTCTATATATATTAGGGGTGAGCGGGTTCGGATTTCTGAAATCCGAACCCCCCCGAGCACCCCCGATCCGAGTCCGATCCGAGTCAGGCTCGACTTTTCCCGCCTGACTCGGATCTGAAATCGAGGCAAAATGTCATCATCCCGCCTTCCGAGTCTCGCGGGTTTTGGATCCTATATAAGGTACCCGCATCGGCGCCATTTTCTCACTCGGCTGTGGACAGTGAAGAGGGAGGGTGGGAGTTAGGGCTGTGTAGTGTAGTGTAGTGTAGTGCTGCTGTTGTCCACTACTTCAAAGTCCATAGGGGCTGGCTGTGTTGTGCTGTGCTGCTGTTGTTAATAGGGGCTGTGTCCACTACTTCAAAGTCCATAGGGGCTGGCTGGACTGTGTTGTGCAGTCAGTTCTCCATAGGGGCTGTGTCCACTCCAAAGTCCTGTGCAGTGTCCCAGTCCTAAAGGGGTGCTGTAGTGTTGTCCAGGGGGTGCTCTGTCCATCAGGGGTGCTCCCCCCAAGTGCTAAAAAAATAATATATTTTCTGTGTTTGTGAATTGTGTGCGCAGTAGCCGCACGTGCATCAACAAAGTAGTGCCAAGCGTGCGCCTGTGTCATAAGTAAAGGGCCGGCTGGCTTGACCATTAAAGGGTGCTGTAACCCCCAAAGTACACTCCAGTCCAAACCAAAAAAAAAATTATTTTCTGTGTTTGTGAATTGTGTGCGCAGTAGCCGCATGTGCATCAACAAAGTAGTGCCAAGCGTGCGCCTGTGTCATAAGTAATGGGCCGGCTGGCTTGACCGTTAAAGGGTGCTGTAACCCCCAAAGTACACTCCAGTCCAAACCAAACAAAAATTATTTTCTGTGTTTGTGAATTGTGTGCGCAGTAGACGCACGTGCATCAACAAAGTAGTGCCAAGCGTGCGCCTGTGTCATAAGTAAAGGGCCGGCTGGCTTGACCGTTAAAGGGTGCTGTAACCCCCAAAGTACACTCCAAAACAAAAAAATATATATTTTCTGTGTTTGTGACTTGTGTGCACTGTGGCTGCACGTGCATCAACAAAGGAGCAGCGCCAAGTGTGCGCCTGTGTCCCATAAGTAAAGAGCCGGCTGGCTCATTTCTTAAAGGGTGGTGTAACCCACAAAGTGCACTACTCTCCAGCAAAAATAAAAAAATATTTTCTGTGTTTGTGTGCGCTTTAGCCGCACGTATATATCAATATAACATAAATGGAGGACCAAACTTTCTCCGATAAAAATAAAATAGGGAAAGATCAAGAACCACTTCCTCCTAGTGCTGTTGCTGCTGCTGGGAGTTGTTCATCATCCCAGAGAGGAAGTAGGAACATCACTACTTTTACTAAACAATTGACCCTCCAACAGTCCCTAGCGATGAGGATGAAGTACGACAGCGTCATCCTGAAGCAAAACGTATAACTGAGGCCTTGACTGCTATGTTGGTGTTAGACGTGTGTCCGGTATCCGCCATTAGTGCAGTGGGATTTAGACAATTGATGGAGGTAGTGTGTCCTCGGTTCCAAATCCCGTCTAGATTCCACCTGCATCCTTAAAGCAGCAGCGACAAGCATGCGTCTGTCTGTTAAAGGGTGGTGACACCCTCAAAGTGTGCTACACAAACAATTAAAATATTATTCTTTTTTTTTCTGTCTTTGTGAATTGTGTGGGCTGTAGCCGCACTTGCATCCTCAAAGCAGCAGCGACAAGCGTGCGTCTGTCTGTTAAAGGGTGTTGTAACTCTCAAAGTGCTCCAAAAAATAAAATAAAAATTTTAATGTTTTTGTGACTTGTGTGCGATGTAGCCGCACTTGCATCCTCAAAGCAGCAGCGACAAGCGTGCGTCTGTCTGTTAAAGGGTGGTGACACCCTCAAAGTGTGCTACACAAACAATAAAAATATTCTTCTTTTTTCTGTCTTTGTGAATTGTGTGCGATGTAGCCGCACTTGCATCCTCAAAGCAGCAGCGACAAGCGTGCGTCTGTCTGTTAAAGGGTGGTGACACCCTCAAAGTGTGCTACACAAACAATAAAAATATTCTTCTTCTTTTTTCTGTCTTTGTGAATTGTGTGGGCTGTAGCCGCTCCTGCATCCTCAAAGCAGCAGCGACAAGCGTGCGTCTGTCTGTTAAAGGGTGGTGTAACCCTCAAAGTGCGCTCCACAAACAATAAAAATATTATTTTTTTTTTCTGTCTTTGTGAATTGTGTGGGCTGTAGCCGCACTTGCATCCTCAAAGCAGCAGCGACAAGCGTGCGTCTGTCTGTTAAAGGATTACATCGGTGACAGCATCCAAGTAGGCATGTCAGACAGTCCGTACCTGTACTGGCAGGAAAAAGAAGCAATTTGGAGGTCCCTGTACAAACTGGCTCTATTTTACCTGAGTTGCCCCCCCTCCAGTGTGTACTCCGAAAGAGTGTTTAGTGCAGCCGGGAACCTTGTCAGCGAAAGGCGTAGGAGGTTGCTTCCACAAAATGTGGAGAAGATGATGTTCATAAAATGAATTATCAACTTTTCCAGGGAGACCAGCCTCCAGAACGTACAGAGGGGCCTGTGGTTCCAGCAGGGACAAATTAATACTCTGTGAGGATGAGGATGTACACACTGAAGAGGGTGAGGAATCGGTGGATGAGGAGGATGAGGATGACATCTTGCCTCCGTAGAGCCAGTTTGTGCAGGGACAGATTAATTGCCAGCTTGTTTTGTGGGGGCCCAAACGAACCAATCATTTCAGCCACAGTTGTGTGGCAGACCCTGGCGCTGAAACGATTGGTTTGTTAAAGTGTGCATGTCCTGTTTATACAACATAAGGGTGGGTGGGAGGGCCCAAGGACAATTCCATCTTGCACCTCTTTTTTTTCTTTGCATTATGTACAGTTTGGGGCCTAGTTTTTCAAACTGCCATCCTGTCTGCCACTGCAGTTTCACGCCTAGATGGGTCACGTGTTTGTGCCGCCAACTCGTGTCGCTTAGCATAGTCATCCAGCTACCTCGGTGCAACCTTTTGGACATAAAAACACTATTGTGAGGTGTGAGGTGTTCAGAATAGACTGGAAATGAGTGGAAATTAAGGTTATTGAGGTTAATAATAGCATAGGAGCAGAAAAACCTACAAATTCTGTGATTTTAGCTGTTTTTATGCTTTTTTTCAAAAAAATACAGATCCAAAACACAAAACCCAGAACCCAAAACACGGAAGGGGGGTTTTGGCAAAACCAATCCAGATCCAAAACACGAAGAAAGATCCAGATCCAAAACCAAAACACAAAACACGAAAAGTGGCCGGTGCACACCCCTAATATATATATATATATATATATATATATATATATATATATACAGTCAGGTCCATAAATATTGGGACATTGACAGAATTTTCATATTTTGGCCTCTATTCACCACCACAATGGCTTTGAAATGAAACAAACAAGATGTGCTTTAACTGCAGACTTTCAGATTTAATTTGAGGGTAATTACATCCAAATCAGGTGAACGGTGTAGGAATTACAATGGTTTCTATATGTGCCTCCCACTTTTTAAGGGGCCAAATGTAATGGGACAAACTAAACAATCCTAAATCTAACTTTCACTTTTTAATACTTTGTTGCAAATCCTTTACAGGCAATTACAGCCTGAAGTCTGGAATGCATAGACATCACCAGATGCTGGGTTTCATCCCTGGTGATGCTCTGCCAGGCCTCTACTGCAAATGTCTTCAGTTCCTGCTTGTTCTTGGGGCATTTTCCCTTCAGTTTTGTCTTCATCAAGTGAAATGCATGCTCAATCGGATTCAGGTCAGGGGATTGACTAGGCCATTGCATAACGTTCCACTTTTTAGCCTTAAAAAACTCTTTGGTTGCTTTTGCAGTATGCTTTGGGTCATTGTCCATCTGCACTGTGAAGAGCTGTCCAATAAGTTCTGAAGCATTTGACTGAATATGAGCATATAATATTGCCCGAAACACTTCAGAATTCATTCTGCTGCTTTTGTCAGCAGTCACATCATCAATAAATACAAGGGAACCAGTTCCATTGGCAGCCATACATGCCCACGCCATGACACTACCACCACCATGCTTCACTGATGAGGTGGTATGTTTTGGATCATGAGCAGTTCCTTTCCTTCTCTTCTCTTCCCATCACTCTGGTACAAGATGATCTTTGTCTCATCTGTCCATAGGATGTTGTTCCAGAACTGTATTGGCTTTTTTAGATGTTGTTTGGCAAACTCTAATCTGGTCTTCCTGTTTTTGTGGCTCACCAATGGTTTGCATCTTGTGGTGAACCCTCTATATTCACTCTTGTGAAGTCTTCTCTTGATTGTTGACTTTGACACATATACATCTACCTCCTGGAGAGTGTTCTTGATTTGGCCAACTGTTGTGAAGGGGTTTTTCTTCACCAGGGAAATAATTCTTTTGTCATCCACCACAGTTGTTTTCCATGGTCTTCCGGGTCTTTTGGTGTTGCTGAGCTCTCCGGTGTGTTCTTTCTTTTTAAGAATGTTCCAAACAGTAGATTTTGCCACACCTAATGTTTTTGCCATCTCTCTGATGGGTTTGTTTTGATTTTTCAGCCTAATGATGGCTTGCTTCACTGAAAGTGACAGCTCTTTGGATCTCATATTGAGAGTTGACAGCAACTGATTCCAAATGCAAATGTCACACCTAGAATCAACTCCAGACCTTTTACCTGCTTAATTGATAATGAAATAACGAGGGAATAGCCCACACCTGTCCATGAAATAGCTTTTGAGTTGATAGTCCCATTACTTTTGGCCCCTTAAAAAGTGGGAGGCACATATTGAAACCGTTGTAATTCCTACACCGTTCACCCAATTTGGATGTAATTACCCTCAAATTAAATCTGAAAGTCTGCAGTTAAAGAACATCTTGTTTGTTTAATTTCAAAACCATTGTGGTGGTGAATAAAGGCCAAAATCTGAAAATTCTGTCAATGTCCCAATATTTATGGACCTGACTGTATATATATAATTATAAAAACAAAACAGAAGAATGCAGGGGCGCCACATCGTGCATTAACAAGATAAAATTTATTGAAAAGTAAAAACAAGCAGAGCGTGGGTACCACAACAAGCGGTTAACCACCATGGAGTTTGACAGCAGAGTAATGTAATGGTGCTTCCGTCTGGTGTCCTGAACGTCTCCAGGACCTCTTCACCAGAGCACTAACCACAGAAAGACAGATCACCAGGCCACTCCCCTATGCATTTCATCACTAGGATTCGTCAGGAGGCTGGCTGGTGATCTGTAGGTTGCAGTTAAATAGGACTCATGAATCAATAAAAATAATATGCAGCACAACATTATCTCATTACATTAAATTAATTCATGAAATTCTTCATTTATACATAAGCACATATAAAAACATATGCACGCATATAAAAATACATATAAACGCATCTAAAAATTAAATACAATGATACAATGTTTCTATTATATAATCCATAAAACATCATATGTACATAATATTATGAATTGTAATAAAATTAAAAGGACATTATGCTGGACACTTGTAGAAAATTAGATGGTATGAATAAAGCACTGGGTATAAAAAAGAACATAGGACCTCATTCAGAGTCAGTCGAAGTGGCCGCACAGTCGTACGCCACCGATGTTCGCTATACTGCGCATGCATAAAGTTCGCAATGCGCGTGTGCAAATTGGCTGCTACGATCTGAAATTTCTCTCTCCTTGAACACAGCCAGGTTGGTAGTTTGAGTGACAGATTGAGGCATTTGTGGGTGGTAACAGGGGAAGGTACTTGAAAACGGGGGAGTGGAGATCCGGACGCAGGCGTGCCTAATTATGTGAACGGCGTTTTATTGGAGTGCATATGGTTTTTGGGAGTGCATAATTAACAAAGTAGCGTCATGGCACATGTGACATGGGCGGTTTTTACACTGACATGATCGTTGAGCTTAAGAGAGGGTATGGTCAACCTTAAGCTCTACGACCAGTTACGATGGTTCCCGATGGTCTCGATTAATCCTTATATGGCCGGAGATGACGTGCAACGCGTACGAGAAGGGGGCGTATATTTTGAATTCCGACCGCTTCCTCTCCTTGGTCGGCCAGCTACCGATCTGAACTTAGGGACGCAACTTGCGAGGGAATCATTTGCATATCCGGCCCTTTTTCCCATACGACCGTGCGGCCACTTCGACCGACTCTGAATGAGGTCCATAGAATCATCTATTCCAGGGGTTTCTTCTCATGTAGTTAGTCAGTATGAATAATGCACTGGGTATAAAAAAGAACATAGAATCATCTATTCCATGGATTTCTTCTCTCGTAGTTAGTCTATCTAGAACATAGCAACATAAATTGGTACAATAAAAATTGGTACCATAAAAATTGGTACAATAAAAAACATAACATAATACATTGATACAATTTACAACTGGGTGGAAAAAAGAACATAGAATCATCTATTCCAGTGATTTCTTCTCACGTAATTAGTCTATCTGGAACATAGCAACATAAATTGGTACAATAAAAGTTGGTACAATAAAAATTTCTGGATATGTATGTTGCTATTTGCAACAGACTCTCATTGGCTGCTGCATCCATGGAGGGAGCCAGCTGGAGCTCACTCATGAGCTCCACCTCCTGGCTCCCCCCACAGTGGGTGATGGGAGAGATGTCATGACATCCCTTCCATACCATAGTCCCAGCAAAAGCGGGCTCGGAGGAGTGGATAGTGGCGGTCATCGGCAGGAGCAGGGATCAGGTAAGTTGCTTTTATTTTCTGGTACAGCACAGTGGGGGAGTGTGGCTACTAGGGGGAACTGTATAGGGGGTGGCCACTACTGGGGGCATGTTATGGGGAGAATGGACGCTACTGGGGGCACTGTATTGTGGGGGCCGCTACTGGAGGCACGGTATAGGGGTGCTACTACTGGGGGCACTGTATAGGGGGACTACTACTGGGGGGGCACTGTATAGGGGGACTACTTCTGGGGGCACTGTATATGGGGGACTACTTCTGGGGGCACTGTATATGGGGGACTACTACTGGGGGCACTGTAGAGAGGGACTACTATTGGGGGCACTGTATGGGGGGACTACTACTGGGGGCACTTTATAGGAGACTACTACTGGGGCACTGCATAGGGTGGACTACTACTGGGGGGCACTTCCTGAAATTATGAGGGAGGAGGGCACCAGTCCATTATCTTGCCAGGGGCACTCGAATCCCTAGATACAACCCTGCTTAAAAGGGACTTTTTATTATTACCCATCTACTGCTTGACTACAACACTGTTTCCATCTGTGTTCCTGATTTGAATATCACAGCACAGTGGACCTCACTACAAGGTGTGTGGCACTATCCTTTGTGGCTCCTGTTACTCATATCTCCAGCTGGACCAGGAGCCGGATTGCTAATTTTTGCCTGGTTAGGAGACGCTACACAGTGGACGGCTGTTACTGGACCAGTCTTACCCCCCAGGTTTTGTGTGGGAATTGTGAGCTGGGATATTATACCGGGACTATGATCTCCTTATAAAAACTGTCATGTTTTATTAGCCTATCTTGCCACACCTTGATCCTGCTGTTATAAGCTACTCACAAACAAGCTTTTTTGCCATAGCTGCTTTTGGATCACAGAGACATTGTATCATTCTAACCCTATTGCTGCTACAGGCTTTACGTACCATTTCTACAATTGTTCATAAGAACACGTTTAAAGTTTATTGCCGCTATAAGCCATATGTAAAATTGCTATAAATCTTCACAAAGATAGAGACATTTCATCAAGTCTTATGCATGGCCTAATGCGGCTAAGGACACTAATTAACTGCCACTTTTATCCTGTTTGAATTTAAAAGTGGACACAATCAAACCAGTGGAAGTGTAATTTTTATTACCAATGACTGGGTAGTTTTTTGAAACATTATGCTTCATTATATGTGGATTGCAATAATTTTTGCATCCGCTTTATGTCTAATGTTATGCTTCGTTTTTTCTTTTTAATAAATGTATGATTTATGATTTTACTAATCGCACCCTTAAGTGATTGAATTAATTGATTAATAGTTGGTTAGAGCTATTTTGTGGGTGGCTGCTTTAGGTTTATCTGTATACATAGTGGACAAGTTGACATTCTATTGCACCTAGATTTTTTGTTTCAACAATCTTAAACAACTGGATTGTTTACCTCAAGATGTCCGCAGTCACTAACCACACATCACCAGCCTATATTCGGTGATACCCCATAATGATGGACTACTTGCTGTTAAGAGGTTGTTAATTAAGGATGGTACATTTGATGATACCTTTATTAAGTTGTTATTGTGTCTTTTGGAATTGATTCTTACTAAGAATTTCTTTTTATTTGATGGTGAGTTTTTTTATGCAAAATAGGTGATGTGCCATGGGTTCTTCAATGGCACCTACTAATGCCAATAACTACATGTTCGACGTGGAGAAGGTGCTGTTTTCTGATAACTCAGACATTTCATCTAGAATTCTCTTTTATAAGAGATTCATAGATGATTTGTGTATTATTTGGCAGGGCCCCCCAGAAGATTTACAGCCTGTTTACAATACCCATGATCGATCAGACAGTCCTGTTAAATTTACATTTAAAATGCATCAACATGAAATCGAATTTTTGGATGTATGAATTAATGTATGTAATTCTGATATTACCACTTCTGTCTTCTGCAAGGAGACAGATCATAACACATTTCTCCACGCTAATAGTTGTCATCCTAAAGGACTTAAATATAGGATACCTTACTCCCAGATGATTCGTCTGAGGAGGATTAATAATATCACAGCCAATGCAGAATTACAAATGGATGATTTAATTAATCGTTTTGAGGCTGGTGGGTATGATCGAAAACAATTAATCCCTGTTAAAAATAAGGTTGTGAAGTTTAAAGAAGAGGATCTGCTAAGGAAGCCTCAGAATGTAATAATCTTACCCAATATAATACATTGTCACCCCAAATTCATCAGATTTAAAAAAACTGTGGAATCTTATTCAGACTGATACAGATTTATGTTTGGATAATTATGCCCTGAGACCTTGTTATTCTAGTTATTCTAGAGCTAAAAATCTGAGAGACATTTTGGTTGAGTGATATGACAGGCCATGGGAAACCACCGCCTAGAAGTTTCCTGAAAAAGCAATTGGGAAGTTTTAAATGTGCTTGTGTCACATGTAGGTTATTTGCTTACTGGTGACACTTTTTGTCACCCACAGACCGGTCGTAAGCTTCAGATTAATTTTTCACCTTAGTTGTGAAACAATGTTTGTGATTTATCAAATTGTATGTCCCTGTGGATTCACTTATATCGGTAAAACCTCGAGGAGATTTAAAGAGAGAATGAGTGCACACAGATCTGCCATACGTGCAGCCATCTTAAGTGGATCCAGTGATCAACCGGTGGCGCGCTACTTTGTGGAGGCAGATCATAACTTAGCCAGCCTTCATTATCGTATGATTAATCATGTACCCCCTCCTAGACAGGGGGGGGATAGGAATACACTTCTGCTTAAACGTGAATCCTATTGGATTCATTATTTAGATGTTATTGCCCCCAAGGGGCTGAATGAGATGCTTCCTTTAACTTGTCTGTATTAATTAGACTGTTATCTTATATCTTATTATTTCAATATGCAGATGCTGTGAGTGACTCAATATTAGTTGTTTTTAATATATATATTTTGATTATTTATATATTAATAGATTTGAGATTATGATCTGTTACTATGTATTATAACCTGCATTTGTGTATTACTTTTCACAGTTAATTGTTTGGGTGGTTACCATGGTGATGGGTGTCATCCGATGTGCGTCGCGCTGATGCACGTTGACGTCATTCTGGCGTGCCTTCCTGGTCTGGAACTCCGGTGGCCAGCAGCCAGTCACAATGAATCATGGGGTATAAGGTAAGATTTTTGGGTTTGTTTTGTTATTCCTGATTAAATTCTAATAAGGATGAAACGTCGATAATGATTTATTGTGCCCGATATTTATCTTTACAAGCTCTGAATGCCGTGCTCTTTCGGATAAGTTTGTTGCTATTTGCATGGCGAGGGCACCGAGCGAGGACTCCTCCCATGTTATGTGAGTGCCGGACCATACAGTAATTATATATATATATATATATATATATATATATTGTATATCACATCACATGCAGTACTTTTTTGCTATGAATCACCTTTAAAACAGACAAACCAGTGCACAAAAAAACACTAAGGGGTATATTTACTAAAGTGCTGTTTTTTTAGAAGTGGAGTTGTTGCCCATAGCAACCAACCTGATTCTAGCTATTAACTTCTACAAGGTGCTAGATAAATGTTTAGTATTATCTAATTGGTTGCTATGGGCAACATCTCCCCTTCTAAAAACTCGAACTTTAGTATATATATATACCCCTAAGGCTGAAGAACAAATTGTGTGTTTCCAAACTTAACATATTCCTGAGAAGAGTCTAAAAGGTGTCAACTAGTGCTCTGTGTGAATCTGACATTTCTGATTTTGACACTGTAACTCTAGAGATGTTTCCTTCCACCATTTCTGAACCATTTGCAAATTTGAGGATGAGTAGTAGTAAAATTAATGATGGTGATGGTTTAGACATAGAAATTGAGAATGCTACTATGGAAGTGCAACAGGATGAAAGAGATACTTGTGTATCTGACACAAATGATGATGATAATGAATGTGTTGGACAAGAAGAACAAGTTGACAAATATCAAAAGGACGATGTTGTTTGTGTCAAAGTAAGTCAGCCATCAGTGGCAGCACTTCCTGCAAGTAATAAGAAGCTCAATATAATGCGCGGGCAAAAAAAAAAAAAAAAAGCCAACTCTTGTGGAAACATTTTTATCCAAATCCTGACAACATTTATGGAGGCATCTGTACCATTTGTGAAGCCAAAGTAGGTAGAGGTAAGGATATTAACCATCTACAGTAGGAACCTCTTCCATGTTACGTGTGAGATCATTCAAAAGTTATATCTAAATCTGGAAAATCAAATCTAATAAAAAGCAGACAAGAATCAGCTGCCAGTACCATGGATAGATACCAGCACATGCAATCTCAACCACCAACACCTTTACAAGGACCAAAGAGTTTACAACATGTTGCTATTGGATCAGTACATATTTGCAACCATGCTTGATCCTAGGTTTAAGTCCTATGTAATGTCTTTTTTCCAACTAATACAGATCTTAAGAGATGCATTGAGCTCCTTGTGAGAAAGATCTCATCTCAAACGGCACATGACATGACATCTCCTGCAAATGATGCTTCAATAAACTGATTTTTTTCAAGAGATCCACTGATGATGATAATGATGAGTTAACTCAGCGGACCAGGGAGAAAAATTATGACATCTAGTCAGGATTGAAAGAATTGCCCACATCAATTGAATGTTGGAGAATTATTTTACTGATAATGTACAAAATAGCATCTCTCAGTGTCCCTTTGAACACTGGGAAAAAAGCCTCTTATACAAACTAGATAGGGTGTACTTAAGCTGCCCACCATCAAGTGTTTACTTGAAAAGAGTGTTTTTGCACAGATGGGAACCTTGTGAGCAATCAGCATAGGAGGCTACTTCCAAAAAATGTAGAAAAACTGTTAATCAAAAGGAACTACAAATTCCATGTGGCAAACCTTTGCCACCAATTACAAACAGAGGACCTGATTCAGACCCGCTTGAGCGCTCGCGAGCGGGTCGATGGTGTCCTCTGCGTGCGCAAGCCCCGGAGTGAGAGAGAAATTCTCTTGCTCCGTGGCTCACTACAAAAGGGGCAGCTGTCGATGTTGATCAACAGCTCGCGCCATTTTGTAGGCATGGTGGGGGGTGGCTTCACAAAGGGAGGCGTTCCCATGCGAACACCTGCCGTTTCAGGGCGGCCCCACTGACATCACCAGTGATGTCAGTGGGAGAGCTTCTGGCTCTATTAGAGCCAGAAGCTCTCTGGGGCTTGCGGCCACGAGACCCTACCACAAAGGTCTCGTCGCAAGCCCTGATGGTTGCGATGGTCTTGACCATCGCGACCATCATCCTTGCCGCTCGCATTAGCTGTGGGTGGTCACACACAGCTATGCAAGCGGCCAGGAGGCCACACAAAAAAAAAATGCCCTGATTTAGAGTGAGAGCTCTTTCAGAGCGTCCGTCTCTGAATCTGGCCCAAAGACTGTATCTGTGGATTCCAGTAGGGATGAGCTAATATTGTGTGATGATGATATTAATTACATGATGAGGGTGATGAGGAAAATAATGACATCTTCAATTTTGAGAATGGGTAACACTGTTACCCTTAACCCCATTGGTAGCTTAGTTTAAAAAGACACCAAAATATTTTCTTTTGTGATGGCTTAAACAAACCAAGCAATTCAACCATAAAAGAGGCAACAACTGTTAGGTTGTTTCTCACTATCCATTTACCTGTACTAACATGGGGCCTGTGATTTGCTGTTTGGAATGCGTTGGTAATATATTTTCTACTAGGCTTTTCTTTTTAGGCTATTAGTTCTTGATTAATGAAAACATTCTAATGGGTTGTATCATTTATTAAACTGCCATCCTGTCTGCCACTACTGTGCCACTTTGTTTCTTAGTTGTGCTATAATTTTCAAACTGTCATGCGTTTGTGCTGCTTCTCTGTCGCTTATTTTAGCCAGTCTGCTCACTGCAGCCTTTGACCTATAATGGTGAAAACAATTTTGTGAGCTGGAAATTAATGTTGTTGATGCTAATAATATTGTAGAAACAAAACTGGCCCAAATTACATGATTTTAGCTGTTTTTAACTTTCTTTTTAAAGAAATCCAGATACAAAACCAAAACACTTGAGGGTGTTTTGCCAAAACTAAAACATGACAATTTATTAGAACCAGAACACAAGGGTCTATGCACATCTCTACTTTCTATCACCCACTTTTTTCAACACCTCTTGCCCTTCCTTTTAATCCTAGCTCATCAACCCTCTTGACCTTTTATAACACAATTCCATTTCTTAACTCCTTTTAGGAAAATATTTGTCTGTGAATTCAGGCAGAGAGCTGCACTAGCATCCATATTTGTGCAGTATCTTATACTGATCCATTAATTGACTGTCATCAAAGAGACTACAAGTACTGATCTAGTTTATTCAGTGCCATGCCAGGTTGCAAAACTACCTGGGCTATCCCCCATTGTGCAATACCCCTGATACACATGACAGAAGAGGAGGCAGGAAGTAGTAAGCTGGGAAAAAGTTCAGTTGTAAGGACTTGCCTATGCAAGGTGGCACCGATCACACTACCTCACTCTGGTTTGGTTGGTACTTGCTTAATCTTACCACGAGGATTGTTGTAATGGTCAATCTCAGTTGTGGTGCAAGTTGCTATAAAACACTTTTTGTAAATGAGCTATAAAACAGTTTATGTAAAATATGCTCAGCATATCACATGTAATCCATATCAGTGACATAACAGGGTGGCAGTGCACCCTGTGCCGGCAATGCCTCCTGAGCACATGACATCATGATGTTGCACCAAGGGGGAGGGGATGGAAGGACTAGAAAGTACAACACTGCAAGGAGCATCCTGAGGATGCTCTGAGCAACTGTACAGGCTGCAGGGTGTGTGCCCTCGGCAATGCAGCATCAATATTCCCTGCAGGGTGCCATTCCAGGCACCCTGCTAGCCAGATGTAGGGGCCATGGGGCAGTGACTGTGCCATAGGTTGGGCCCTACCCTGTGTGACGGCACCAGTCACACACCCTAGGGACCTGATCCATATGCTATCTTACTTTGCTTTGTTGTATACAGCTTCATTAATAATCTGTTTATGTAACCATATATCATATGCTAACTCAATAACCATTAACAAAGTTGAGGTTTACCTTCCATTTTTTCTGATGCAAATGCATTTCAAACAATAATATATCATTATCTATGCAGCATTACTATATTACTCAATGGTGTACTAATTATATTATTATTATTATTATTATTATTATTATTATTATTATTAAATTGTTGACATCAGTCCCATTGGATTTTATATTCTAAATTATTATTAACACACTATGGTCTATTTTGTCACCAAGCAACCTACAAATATCATTATGGATTGTGGAAGGAGCACCCAGAGGGAACAACACACAAATATAGTGCAGGCTTGCCGACTTCCTGGCTGCCCCTACGATTGCCTGCCTTACTGGGCGGTTGGGAGCGGCACCCGATTTTCGGGAGGCTCCCGACCAAAATCGGCAGGGTAGGCAAGTATGATATAGTGAAAACATACAAACTCCTGCATTAAATTAATCCTATGGCCCAAACACTGTAAAACAACTAACCATTATGCCACCTTGCTGCCACAATAACTAACCATGAAAATCGCTACGCTGAAAGATTTTGTCAGGGTACAGTAGATTTGTAAAATGTAAAAAAAATGCAGGAAATCTTTTCTGCCTTTAAAAAAAAGGTATTTTCCCTTTCAAATTATAGCCATCTAAAACTACAGAATAACAAGAAATAAATCCTTTACATTTGACATTGCCCGAGTATTTTATGCTGGCCTCTGTGCTATTGTTGAAATTAAGGCCCTGATTCAGAGCCGGACGCTCTGACCAGAGCGCTTGCTCTGAATCAGGGCCCACCTCCATTAATATGGAGCATCCTCCTGGACACTCGTATAGCTGTGGGTCACCACCCACAGCATATACGAGCGTGAAGGATGATGGTCGCGGTGGTCTTGACCATCGCGACCATCGAAACTGCGAGCAAAAGCCTGCGGTTGAGTTTTTCAACCGCAAGACCAGGAGTGATTTTGGCTCTATAAGAGCCAAAATCACTCCCACTGACATCACTAGTGATGTCAGTGGGGCCGGCTTCAGACGGTAGGCGTTCCCTTGGGAACGCCTCCGTCTGGCAGGCACGCCCCCGGCACGCCCACCAAAGGGGGCGTTCTGTCAGTCAACATCGACAGCACGCCCCCTTTGATGAGACACTCCGAGCGAAGGAAGGTCCTTCGCTCGTCGGGTCTCGCGCATGCGCACGACGGAGCTCCCTCCGTCGTGCGCATGCACACTGCGGACCATCGACCCACTTGCGAGTGGACAGCCGCTCGCGAGTGGGTCTGAATGAGGGCCTAAATCTTTATCATTTTACAAGTTGACACATTTAACTCTATAAATTTAACATTGAAGTCTATGGGAGCATTGCATGCTTGCAAACTTTTCAGTGAGGACACAGCAGCATGAGACAGCTATGTCAGTTTATGCTGCTGTATCCTGTCAGTGTAAAATACTATATCAGAAATATAGTGACATTGCATTTTATCCTAAGTTATACCTTGGATTCATACCCTATTTTTGCTGTTGAAGTAATCAGTAATAGTGTCAGCATCCATTGTTAGGGTCTACTTAAATTGCATGTCAGGTGGGGTTATGGCAACTTGTGGCACTCCAGTTCTGGAAATGGTCACAGTAAACAAACAAAATTAAATTAAATTATAAAGTAAAAACACTGTTACTGGACAGATTTATCTACAATAAAAGTGATATTAAACTTATATATGGAATGGGTATGTAATGCCAGCTGTCGGGATGCCTCTTGTCACAATACCAACAGCGGCATCCCGAAGGTTGGTATCCCGACAAGAGTCGGTTAAGTACACTTACCCTGCCCCATTCTCCCCCTAACCCTCTCCATTAGTGCCTAAACCTAAGTTTCCCCCCTTCATGCCTAAACCTAACCCCCCCCAGTGGTGGCTGACCCTAACCCTCCCCTTAGGGGTGCCTAGCCCTATCCCCCCCCCAAACCTAATGTTATCCTCCTGGATTCTGACATTGGGATTGAGATAGGCGTCAGTATTTTGACGCCTATCTTAACTCCCTTGTCAAGATTCCAGCATCGAGATTGAGACTTGCGGCCACCGGTCTCATAACTACATCCCCTTATATACATAAAACACAACAATTGAATGTGCTTTTAATGCTTTACCTGACAAGTACAGGTATACAGTAGTTACAGCATAATCATTCTTTTAAAGCCCATATATTATCTAAGAATATACATTTATATTTTTCTGATTAAACATTGCATGTAAGAATTATTTTATGTATTTTAATGTGAGAGATGTATTTATGGCCTCAGTGACACTCCCCTGCTAACAAATAATTGTTTATACTGTAGAACAATTTGTTGCAATTTCATGATCTGCAAGGTATTGCTCACAAACAAATAACACACCTGTCAGATGTATTCATTTTCACCTTTCCAATGTACTTTTAAAAAGCGTTAGATAAGTTAAGGTGATAGATATATCGGGCATCTCTGTGTACAAACAATTTCCTTTGATGTCCTCTTCTCCTCAAAGCAGGTCCCTGATCAATAGGCAATCAGTGTTTTATGCCAGCAAGTGTTCAACAAAATGTTGTGCCATAAGTCAAGCTAAAAAATCCATGCCAATGCACAAGGCACCTACCGATATCATGTGTAAAGCAATTCATCCTTACAATTACAGTATGAATTATTGTCCCCAGCAGTGGCATCATGAGGGGTGGGGGGGTGGACTGCACAAGGGTGTCACCCTCGTAGGGTGACAGGAGCCGGGTGCTGCAGTGTGACATTCTCCTGCAGCACCTGGCTCTTTTCATAGAGGAAGAGCCAATAGCCCAGTCTCCAGGGGCGATGCTGGGCTGCCCCTGAAGTGACATCATTGGAAACCCTGTGAGGCCACGTTCCTTTACTTTAGGCCATGCCCCAATTTGGGGTGCAGGTGCGCAGGGACAGAGGTGCAGTAGAGTGCACTCCGGGTGTCATCAGACCCGGTGATGCCTCTGGTCCCCAGGTATATCTAGTGTCCTTGCCCATGACCCATTTTGCATCTGAACAGTCTTGTGATTAGTCAGCAGAATCTTTGTTGCATTAAGCTTACCTTTGTTTATGTCTTTATGTGTTATTTAATGGCTATAATGTGACCATTTTGTTTTTCAGTTTGTGCCAATGTTTATAGCTGGTTCTAGTGTTTTGAAGACCTTACCTTCTTGCAACACACAGATTGACTACACTAAACATGTAGAGAGTAGGATCAAAAACAAGAAGTTATTAGTTTTTATCAGTGCACCCCCACATACCACACACTGCTACCACCAATGCCTACAGCCCTACCCACAGTAAAAAAACAAAGAAACATACAGAAGTTTTTACACAAGTAAATTGAGTTCAGCAACTCTCCTAAATAACTACACACTGTAAATAAGGGTGAAGTTATGGGTTTAGGCTGAAATACAGATCACGAACCACCATAACATAAAGAAACTTTTATCATGCCAATTCATAAATACAATAAATATATGTTTGTCAATTAAACATTGCTTCTCTTTGTGCCAATAAAGACCATCTTTATCTTTTGTATAATTAATGACGATGCCCTACTTATTTCTTACACCACAAGCAGCAACCCAATTCCTAAAAAGTTATATAATAAGACCAAGCCCCTACTCCTAATTTGCTGTAAAACATTGAAAATACTAGATATAAAGATTATGCTGCACACTTGTATACAGTTTATTCACCTGTAACCATGGCTGTCTGCTAGCAACTTATTACTTCCATATCAAGCAGGTAAAAAGGCCACTCACCAGGGTGCTTTTTAGCTGTAATTTTAGATTTTGGGTAGCAACCACTTTATACAAGGAAGGTGTAAAGTGGTTGCTACCCAAAATATAAAAATGCATTATGGTACAGAGAGCAATTGTAGGCAGGGGCGCCGAGAGGGGGCCGGATCGGGTACTAATTACCCGGGCCCGGGCTTGCTGGAGTCCAGCACTGCTCCCCCACCCTCTTACATCACAGCAGCCCAGCACACACTGCTGTGAGCTGGGCTGCACTGGGAGACTGCTCGCAGCTGCTAAGAAGCAGCCACAGCAGTCTCCTATGTCTGTGGGGGGAGCAATCAAGCTGATTGCACCCCCCACTGGTTATGCGCCAGGCTGAGGAGGCTCGCTGTGCCCCCCTTGCCAACAAGCAGCGCCGCTGCAAAGCTTTTTTTTAACCTAAAGGGGCATGGCCAGACCTCCCACAATTAGGTCATGCCCCTTTTTTACCGGGGTCCGGCTTGGCTCTTGGGGGACTAATTGTAAGAGATGATGCACAAGGATGTATATCAAAACAGTCAGTCTTAATATAGAATTTGACTTGGTGTGGATTAAGGAGAAGCAGATGGACTTCCTACTGTAGCTGAAAGAAAGGGTATAAAGGGCCTGTTTCAGAGCTGCTCGCTAGATGCAATCGCTCGCACGATGTGTATGCAAATTGTGTAGGCAGTGCTAATGCACAGCAATGCATTAGCACACCCAGTATTTCTTTTACTTTGTAGTAGTGTCCATATGGTAATGCCCCCATAGTAATGCCCTTGTAGTAGTGCCCATAAAGTAAGAGAGAGCGATCACATAGTGTTTGCAGACACCCACCAGCCTGTTTTAAGGCACCCACTTGTGCACGTCATGTCCAGGAAGTGTATGCAACCATCAGTACATCGGGTAACATTGGATGCAATCGCAGTTGAGATTGAATATAACCTGCCGCAAGCACTGCAAGCACTTCAGTGTAAAAACAAGCCTGGTGACGTGGACTATGATGCTGTCTTTTAATTATGCACACCTCTAAAATGCCTTTGAGATGGTCAGGCATGTCTGCATTTGCACCTCCACTCCCCCATTTGTAATGATCAGCCCCTGTTACCACCTACAAATGGCTTCCCCTGTCACTCACTCTCCTGGGTTGTATATCTGCAGCGAGCGAAGGAATTGTGAAATTTCACTAAGGTACGCGCACTGCGATACATACACATGGGCACAATACATACCATTGGCAGCAGCGAGAGCATGCATCTTAGCGAGCGGGTCTGAATGAGCTCCAAAGTGCATAGCAATAAGGAGGAGGTGATTCCAGATTGGACAGCCCTTGGCAAAGTTACATATATAAACTGTAGTCTGATTGGAACATGAATTTGTTAACAGGATTATTGGAAACAAATGTATTCATCTTATCATATGTATATGATGTTTCTTACATGTTTTAATGGTATTGTACTGTAGCATGTCTGTGTCAATCTAAATTAGTCTATCATTAATGTAATCAGCTGTTACCATGACAATTTCCTAGAAGTTAAACAATTTAATTAGCTGAATGCTTATGACTGTATCTGGTAGAATTTACTAGGACATTGACACACATTGAGGGATAGTCTTAAAAGTGGTAGTAAGTGATTGTTATGGTTATACACAAAGCTTTTCTTATACTGCAGACTATGGGGGCATACTGAGTTGGACGAATATATATATATATATATATATATATATATAAAGCTCTAAAAACGCATGTAAATAATAATATTTACAGCCATCTCTAGATGCATCTAGCTCTGTACCAGTCACAGCATGTGGCAAGTTTATGTCAGGTGAACTTACATCATCCAAATACATTTACACCAAATGCATAAGTACAAGAGAAGCTTGTAAACATTTGTTTTGATAGTACAAACACATTTGCTATTAAGTATAATCAAGGGAAAAAAACATCTATAATGTAGCTAGATTAATCGTCCTTCTCATGTCCGATAGACAGCAAAAAATAAAATCTATCGGCTTCAGAGGTGGCCTGGCAATCAACCAATAAGTAGGGGTTCGCTAGTGGTGGGAATGGTTATTATCATCAGCTTTTATTTTCCTCACCCCGCAGGCTCCCACAAATTATATAGCTACTGACTAGAATATACTGTATGTCTGTCCGTATTAGTAGACACGGTCTGCATTTTTTGCATTAAATGTTTGGATAATTCCATTCATGTAGAATATACATACTGTATTAAAGAGGGGTTTTTTGTTCAAATCAATGTTTTTCCTACTGTCAAACCGAAAACAGAACCTCCACTACTCATCCAAGAAAGTCTCAAAAAGGCATACAGTGATTCAAATACAGATGTGTCCTCATACAATACATCTAGCCTGATTGTGCATCAAACAGCCCTTCTAGTCGTGCCACGCCATGGAGTGACTCGGTAGCGTGGAGTGTCTTTTTGTGCAACTTTTTACCTTCAAATACATCTTATTCGC
The DNA here is from genome assembly GCA_031769625.1 of Taudactylus pleione. Lineage (NCBI taxonomy): Eukaryota > Metazoa > Chordata > Amphibia > Anura > Myobatrachidae > Taudactylus > Taudactylus pleione. The sequence continues at coordinate 2,242,989 of JAUIMM010000384.1, forward strand.
ACAGCAATGTGAATATGAAGCACAATCAGCTTCTGGTGATTATAATGATATGAGGCATGCCTATATTCTGTATGCAACTGTGGGTGTATCTGCATGAGAAACACTATGTTACAGTGTCACAGCCGCTAACTCTGTCACGATTTCGCATACAGAGGTACCCACAGTCTCAAACATAATACAGGCATGCCACAAATTATTCTAATCAGCAGTAGCTGCTTGTGCATCCTAATTGCATCGCTGTGTGAAAATGACCCATTTGAAGGTAAAAAGTCATACAAAAAGACACTCCAAGCTACCGAGTCACACTGCTCCCAAGCGTTATGTTTAACGCAACTTGTAGCACATGGAGCATAGATGTATGTGGACACATCTGTATAAGAATGTGTTTTTCTGTTTATCATCAACATTAAACATATTTGGGACTGATGTAGAGTTTACAAAAATTCAGTTTTGAGGATGGATTTTGCGTTTCTTACACTGCACATGTTTTGTTGCCAATCACACCATGGCTGAAACTAGGATTTTTGTCACTCGGGGCAAGACAGCAATTTGGTGCCCCCCTGGTAATTCCCCCATAGTAATGACCCCTACATCAGTGCCCCTATAGCAATGCCCTCTTCAGCAGTGCACCTATAGTAATGCCCCCTGAGGTAATGCTCCTGTACTAGTGCCCATATAGTAAGCCCCCATAGTAATGTCCATGTAGTAGTGCCCATATAATAATGCCCCTGTAGTAGTGCCCATATGGTAATGCCCCCATAGTAATGCCCCTGTAGGGGGGCCCATAAAGTAATTCGCCTGTAGTAGTGCCCATATGGTAATGCCCCATAGTAATGCCCCTGTAGTAGTGCCCATATAGTAATGTCCCCATAGTAATGTCCCTGTAGTAGTGGGCATATGCTAATGCCCCCATAGTAATGCCCCGTAGGAGTGCCCATATCGTAATGCCCCCATAGTAATGGCCATGTAGTGTTTTTTTTTAAAATACAAACAAAACACAATACTTACCTTAAACCTCGCTCCTGCATATGCCGCCACCTGGTCTGCCTGGCTGCTCCTCGGAACTATGGGAGAGACGTCATGACATCTCTCCCATAGTGCCCGTGGGAAGAGCCAGAAGCTCGAATTCAGGAGAGAACTCCAGCCTCCGGCTACCGCGGCGGTTGAGGATACTTCCCCTTCACCATAAGTACCTGGTCCTTATGGTGAAGGGGAACTAAAAAACCACCCCACTTCTAGGCAGATATAGTACCTCTCTACCTCCTTGCCAGCTCTAGCATCCCTCCACCCCACAGCCAGGCAGATACAGTACCCCTCCACCCCACTGCCAGGCACATATAGTACCTCCTGCCAGCACTAGCTCCCCCCACCCCACTGCCAGGCAGACCAAGCTCCTCTTACAGCATCCCTCCACCCCACTGCCAGGTAGCCCAAGCTCCTTACTGTCAGCCAGCTGGACACTCACTGGCTGCATCCACTCCTGGGTTCCCACTGCTCTGCTGCCACATCCTCCTCTCTGGGGTCCCACTACTGCTGCCGCACTCCTCTGCTGGAGGCCCGCTTCCACCTGGCCACTTTCCACACAGTACAGAGCCACAGACACTCTGTCACTCAGACTCCCGCCATGGTGCCACTGCCTGTGGACTTGCCCTCAGCTCCCCCCACTGCCTGGCATCGAAAAGGTTCTTCCGGTGAAGGGGATCTAGTCACTTCCCTACTGCAATGCTGCAGGCAAGGAGCCGGGCGCCCGCTGGTAATAAAATCTCAGCGGGCGTCCAGCTTGGAGCCTCCCTGCAGTGCCGGGCTGGAGGACACTTGCAGCGGCGCATGTGCACCTCCAGCCCACCCTAGTTGCAGCCCTGATCACACGCATCTGCATGATGCTGAGTTGTATGTTAATCAGTTGCATCTCCAGTTATGGCTGAAGGGGCATAACTGGGTGGTAATTTGGCATTTACACATAGGTTAGCTATATTATTATTATTATTACCAGTTATTTATATAGCACACACATATTCCACAGTGCTTTACAGAGAATATTTTTCCATTCACATCAGTCCCTGCTTACAATCTATATTCCCTACCACATGCTCACACACATACACACTGGGGTTAATTTGTTTTGGTAGCCAAATAACCTGCCAGTATATTTTTGGAGTGTGGGAGGAAACCGGAGTACCCAGAGGAAACCCACGCAAGCACAGGGAGAATATACAAACTCTGCACAGGTAGGGCCGTGGTGGGAATCAAACCCATGACCTCAGTGCTGTGAAGCAGTAATGATAACTATTACACCATCTGTGCTATTGACGGTGGGTTGATGGAATTGTGGGCTATGCAGAGTTGAGCATATAAGAGGATTTGTCTATTTTCAGATCATTTGCAGCAGGACTGGTGCAATTGTGCATCAACCTTGAATTGGCCTCATTCTAATTTAGCATTCAGGAGAGTTCTGTTGGAACTTTGAGTGCCAGAAGTTATGTTTGTTTTGATGAGTGTAGAGTTTAAAAAGTAGTTGGTCACATGCTCAGACTAGTGATCATTTTTGAAAAATTGCCACAATCTTGGTATGGCCCTCCCACCAATTTTTTTGTTGTTTGTATTATGTTTAATTCTTATTTTAATTATTCTATTAATTCTTGTTTTTTTCTGTTTCAGGCACTTTTTAGTTATATTTGAATATAATAAAAATATACACTGTGGAATTGCAATGGTCTCCCCCTAAGAAGAAGGGAAGAGAGTCTGGTGAAAGTAGTGTTTGTGTTTCATGCAAATCTCAGAGGCGAGAAAAGCTGTATGGGACAGACTCTGACTGACACCAAGTTAAAGAAGCTAGTGTTCTGTTAAATGATGGTGTAATATTATAAACAGAGACATTTTTTCTACCATATGACATGCTATAGACTTCTAAGGTCAAAAAAACAGTCAAAATGTCAGACCAAGAATCATCACAAGGTACATCAAAAGACACAAAAAATCCACAAAAAAGAAAATGTACATTCAGATTAAGTGGAGCTAAATTACAGTCAACAGTTTGTACTATTTGGAACCAGTCCAAACATAAGAAAGATACACAACTTTTCCACACCTGTGAACCTGGAAGAGCACAGGAATTTCTGAATGCAACAATGTTTTTTTAGAGATTATGTTTTTAAAGAATTTGCACTTTGAGTGACATATCAAGTGTGTTTGCCTTAGATATTATGTAGTAATTGCATGAAACCATATATTAACTAATTCAAAATCAAATCTATACAAATCAATCTAAGATGTTTTGTGGAGAGTGTGAATTTACACACAAAAGGTTATGCACTTTTTAATATTCAGGGAGAATTTATTAAAGAAAATCCAAACAATACCACAACAAATAGAGAAATGATATCCATGATCACTGAGGTGTACAGTGACAGTGTAGGTTTCTTGTACTCAAGGGTAAAGGCATTATCCCAGCTTGTGTATGCATCAAATATTGATTATGGTTTTCTCTTGAATAAAGTAAGATCTACTGATGTAATTAGAAAATGTGCTGCTACACTTCGTGAAGAAGCAAAAGGTTGTTTAATTAAATTAAGTGGAAAGTTTGATGATACAGCTGACCTAAAAAAATGATAAATGGAGTATTAACAGTCATGGCCAAAGCAATGGGAAAGGTTCCTACAAGAATTAGCACCTTCATTCTGTAAATAAGCAAATACTCAACATAGATGTGATACTCTATTTAAGATGTTTTTTCTCATTCACAATGACTTAAAAAACACCACTTCATATTGCCAATGCTCAAGAATACACAATTTAAGTCGATTGAAAACACTCATTACCATATTCAACCATCAAGGACTATGTTGCAGTTATGATGATGTACTTCACCAAGACCAAATGCTAGCAAATAGAACTATCATCAGAGCTGAAGGGCACCATGTCCCAAAACCACTTTCAATAAAACCTGACATTCTTATCTATTATGCTATGTACAAGTTTGACAGAGAAGAATCTACAATGTTGATGTACAGTAACTCTCAACAACCAAAGCACGCTGCTTCCTGTCAATATGGAGACCTTCTGGGGTTCAAGGCACAACAAAACCTGTTTTCAGAAACTATTCATTGACTGGATTATAAATCAGGGAAACGGCGGAAAACCTTTGTATTTGGGAGGAGATCACAAACATAATCCAAAAATATGCTTGAAATTTGTGGAAGGTTCTGTAAGTTTGGTACCATCATTTTATTGTGAATGTGAGGAAACTGATCATAGAATCATGAAACATATTGAAAACATTGTTGAAACAGACTCTATTGAAAGGATTATGATTGCCTCAACTGACACAGATGTCATTGTCTCTGCACTATATAATTTTAAAGAGAGTTTTCAAAAAGGTGGTCTTAAGGAACTGTGGATAATCAAAGATACACAAGCATATGTCTGGTAGATACCTCTTCAAAAATGATGGAAAATATGGATGACATTCTTTTTTCTATTCTACCTGCCATATGCAGTTTAACTGGTTCTGATACAACTGACAAGATAGAAACAAAACTTATGACACTTATAACAGTAATTTCGGCATGAAAACTTTTGACAAATTTTGGGGTTGGTCCTCTCGATGAAGAAATTATAAAAACTGTTTATTGCAAAAGTTCTTGGTTCATAAAAAAACAACTGTGATGGGGTACAATTTGAGCAGTATCACAAAGCAAAGACTATTAAATTTTCTCAACTGTGTCCACAACAATGCTCTTTGATATCAAGCGTGCATAAGTACCTTCAATCCTACATACTGTATACAGTAGATCAATGTGCTGAAGGGAAACCCATCACTGGACCCACTACAATATGGTTACACAGAAGAAGACGGAGCTTTTAAGCCACAATCATAATGATGGAACATTTACGATCTCCTCAATTTGTGTCTCTTTGCCCCTGCCAGAAATGTGCAAATGCTAATATTTGCTAACCCTTGCAGAGTTAAAAAGATTACATTTACAAAATGGACAACAAGTTAAAAGAAGAATCTATATTTAAAGGTTTAATCAAAAGTGAAAGTAAAAGAATGTATTATATCATTTTGTGTCTTACTTTTCCATTGTTAGGTAAATGGAATAGCAACTTGTTTATTTGAGAATTTCATATAAAAAGGTTTAAAAAATGAACTGGCATTACATTTGCAGCAAATTCATTGCTATTTTTGTACTTGGCATGTCTGAAAACATATAAATTGATATACAACAACCCTATACTGTGCATCCAATATTTTTATATATATATAAAAAAAAATCAGGTATCATTTAAGATGGTGGAAATTTCTAAACTAATGACCACCATTCAGAACATATGACCAATATTATTTAATTTACCATACATAGTAGAAATAGACAAAACAAACCACACTTCCGTCTCATAAAATTCCAACAGAAGTTTCCCAACTCCTAGACTATTGTGTTTATTCAAGCATTATAATTTAACTTATATAATATAATACTTCTATAATATTTATTTCTATCTAAGTTAGTCTATTCCTTATTGCTTTGAGAACATTATCAATTGAAAGATGAATAGAAACCCTCTAAAAGAGATGAGTGAAACTGGATTGAAATTTCACTCAATATGATACTAAGCTGCATGTAATGAGGTTGCCATTCTGTATGCCTTTAGCGATCCTAAAACTGAGGAAAATATCTGCTCATATTCTGATTAATATGCATCAATGCATTTGCACCAACCCCAGCCATCAGGCCGAAAGAGCGGCCATCATCACTAGTAAGTACATTTAAACCTATCCCATGCTTGGTGCAGAAGATGTGACTGAAAATGATCTGCACTCTGCATACCGAACTCTGATTACACACCCACAATGAGCCCACAGATGTAGAAAAAAGTCTTCAGATATCTCAGTTTATAGAATTAGTTAACAATTGTATTATATATGATATCTATTTTGGCATACAGTACATAACCTTACCATGTATTATATTGTTAATGTATTTCTAGAGAACTAATATAAATTGAATAAAAATGTTAGGCATTTTTTTTATTTTCAATTTCTTTAATTATTGCTTTTATATGAGTAATTGCACATCTTATTTTTAAGAAATAATTTTCAGTGGGAGGAATTGGGAAAATTAGGCACATCGGAGGTCTTGCTTTGCATTGCTAACTGTGCATGTATCACTAATGAAGATAGTATAAAAGTGTAATATATAACTTTTAATTTAAGGTGGTCTTTTTGCAAAGTATACTAGAGATCGTATGTGAACCTTACCCAATTTAAGATCTGTTGAGAACATGGACACTACTAGTTCCAAATTAAAATACAAATGAATGCGTACAGTATCAATTTCTTGTGAACAGTAAGTATAACATTATGGCTGCTGCATTATAATTTGACCAATGGTGGCACCTACCCTCTAATATGAGGGGGGGCTGCTGCAGCTGAAAAACACTCACCCGACTTCTTCTGACCGGGTCCCGGTGCCTGCGCAATTGATCTGTCAGGCGCTGGGACTGGCGCATGTGCACAAGCGGTGGGGCACCATGCATGCGCATATCACTAGCTTCCAAAGGGCTGCATCATCTGTAACCCCAAGGAGCCAGGTAGGGCTACTGGAAACTGCTCTCTGCTAATAGCAGCCCGGACTGGCAGTCCCAGGGGGAGGCGACACCTCCCCCTGGGGCTGCCTGTGGTGTATGTGACTATCAGGTAGAGCCAGTCACAATGTAGCCAGTGCAGTCATGGACTGCACTGACTACACTAAGGTGTTGGATTTTACTTGGGAAGCTGCAGGCCCTAGGCCAGAGGTTCCCAAAGTCCGCCATTACAGTCCAGTTTTATGGATATCCAAGCAGTTTTAGGGATATCCAAGCTTGAGTCCAGATGGTTAAATCAAATGGATTGAGGTACTAATTAAGTCACTTGTGCTCAAGCATGGATATCCCTAAAACGTGGACTGTAATGGCAGACTTTGGGAACCTCTGCCCTAGGCAAAATCCTCCACTGAAAGTGATCATAGAAATCGGATACCTTTAACACATGCATACAAGTATAAAAAATAAACAAAATATAATAGCTGTACAAAATAGACATAAGGCAGTTATCATTTTTCAGTCATACAATAATATATATTATATGAACTGTATATGTATATTTGGACAGCATGATGACACAGTGATTAGCTTGCTGCCTCACATCAGTGAGGATTTGGGTTCCCACCAAGATCCTATCTGTTTCAAGTTTTTATGTTTTCCCTGTATTTGGGGGAGCTTCCTTTAGGTATTTCCTCTCACTATTCAAAAACTTACTGGTTGGTTAATTGGCTTCTGACAACAAAATTAACCCTAGCGTATTTGTGTGTGTACATGTAATAAGGGATAAATAGTGTAAGCTTTACTGGGGATGGGGCTAGTGTGAATTACTAAATATTATACTGCTGAATATCTGCATTATAAAAATAATTGTTAAATAATAAATATTATCTAGGGAAATACATAATAGAAAGTTTCCAATTGTTTAACCGGCAAGGGATTGAAATGCCGGGGGCAGCCCGAGAGGAGGAAATCCTGGTAAGTTACCTAAATAATATCCTGGATCTATTTCTGTTTTCTATACACAAACTGCATTGTTAGCCCTGCAAATCATGTGATGCTCAAAACATCTAAAAAAGAACATACATTTAACTGCTTTCAGATTCATAATATATAAATAAATATTTACATTTCCTTCTGGGACTCGAAACATTGTTTAACCTTTAAGGCCCATACTTAATATGGGGCGAAATGTCCAAGGTCGGACTCTTCACCCTCATCTCCATTTTTTTGCAGGGTTAAAGTATCGGGTACGTGCCAGCTTATCCCCACATTCAATTAGGATCCGGCGAAAACAGGACCCGGCGGAAAGGTAAGTATTTAAAAGTCCGGGGAATCTTCGAGAAATCACCCTGGCACCCCCCTAAAGATGGTCTGACATACGGGATCACTATGGGTAACCCTGATTTGGCCTGCTGAAGGTAGTCAGGGTTTTTAAATAGCCACGGCAGGTGCATAAATGCGGCTTTGCTAAAGTTGTGAAGAATATCACTTAGCTTTTTGGGGGGGGATAAAATAACTAGTCCCATCAAATTCGGGGTACATGAAAATGGGTGCAAGCATATTTGTAAGTCCCTAAAGTGATTTTTGAAAATTCTTCAAAAATGCACCTGCAGGCTGCCGCTACCACCTGCATTCTAGAAAACACCTGCCTCATACATGGGAACCCTCCCAGTTTCGATTTTGCTAGTTTAGAAGTTTGTCCCCCATTATTTTTTTCTCCCCCAAAAATTAAATTACCTCATTTGGGGTGTCCTAAGGAACTTTTTAAAAAATTTTTTACACAGATTACTTTAAGGGGACATTACAAAGGCTGCAGGCTATTTTTTTAAGCCTGCACCCCCATACCCCAATTCTGCACCTTTTTTCGCCACTTAAACAGTGGTGAAAACGTATCCCCGTTTTTTTATTGCGTTTCTTTTTTTTTTACAGCTTATTGCGCACAGGGAGATTCACGTGTCTCTCTTGCTCTGCCAGTACAATATAGCCTTCTACAATGGCTGTCAGAATCTGTAGTAAGAGGTACCAAAGATCTGTAAGGATAATGTTACTTCTGCTCCAAAGTAATGTCACAGTACCTGCAGTATTGCCTTTAGGAGAGCAATTTAGTATGTTCCCATATGGAACTGAAATCATGGAAGACTTGGAAATGTACTCCAAGGACTTGCAGTCAGGGGAGGAAGAGCCTCCTTGTCATAGTCCTGAGATATGATATAAAAATTATTAACTTTGTGGAGCTCCTTGGGACTGCAGGGAGACGAGAGATGAGCCAGCAGCAGCTCAGCCTTGCTTCTGTATATTCAGACTTGCAGAGCTGGGGGCGGGGCACACAATGGGCAGCAAGCTGCACAGAAAGAGAACTAATAGAGGCATGCCTCTGAGTATGGGGGTAGTGCCTTGAGCACTGATGAACACCTTGGATGTGTCATGTGACCAGGAAGTGCACTTCAGTGTTTAGAGATCAGAGCTCAGCCAGCAGCAGCATGAGAAGACACAGTGATGCAGGTAAGAGAATCAGTGGACACTGAAGCTTTGTGTGGTGAGGAGAGAGTTACAATGAGTTGGGGGTGAGTGAGGATCATGGCACGTCACTGATATACTCTATTATTTAGGAAATATAGCAAATAATTCTAACTGTTTCCAATGCACACATAATCCAGAGAGACGCCATACTGCTAAACAAGCAGGGTTATGCTTGATTTATATCAAACAACATAAAGGACTGTTTGAACAAGAAGAAATTATAAACTTCATTGCAGACTTTTACTCTGTGTGGAATTTGTAACAAGATCAATGGTGTACCGTATGTCTCAGGGCCATTGGTGTTCTAAAGTGTTTGTGCAAAAGACCAACCTTTGTACGTCACATTACTGTGGATGCTCTCTGTATTGTATAACATTTCCTAAAATGGTACACATATATTTTGCTTATCAAGGAAATAAAAACAAAATTGACTTTTTAAGAAAGAATGGGGGAGATTAATTAAATTAAATCTTGGAGAGAGATAAAGTGGAGAAGTTGCTCATCGGAAACAATAATCTAATAACTATATTTTTTTAAGCACACCCTGTAAAATGACAGCTACAGTAGAAGCTGATTGGTTGGTACTTTATCTCTCTCTACTTTAAAAAGTAAATGACTAGATTGCTGGATACAGTAAAAACTTGTATAGTATCACCAAATGTTTAATTATACAATATATTGTACTGTTATTGTAAATAAATTATGCATACTTTCCTTGTACTATATATTTATTTATTACCTTCTATATCTGAAATCTTGTATACTTGTGTCAGCAATTTTAATAGTTAAATGTCAACATTATTAAACATGTTTCATACAGCTGCTAAGCTCAGAACAAGAGTGTTGATGAATTTCACTTTAGCTGACTTTGCATCTGAATTATTTAGAGAGCATGTGTTAGTCGTGATGTATCTTAAGTGAGGGTTTACTCTTATCTAAAAATAATGATAGTCATAAAAGAACATAATTTGATATCTTTAACAAACCCTGAATTATGACATCTGCAAAGTCTGTAAAATAAGATTTTATATTACAAGATGATTCCCTATTTAGAAAGATATTTAACATAAATCAACTTTTTTTTTTGAATAATGTAATGGTACAGTAGGTCAAATTCCTCGATCTGATTCAGACATTAGCCTTAGCAACAGTATGCAATGCAACAAATGAATTATATTTTATCACCTCTGTTCTTCAATTTTTTTTTGCAATAAAAGTGCCCTAGCTCTGCCTTTCCTTAAAGGAAATAAAAGATTAATGTGTTGTGTAAGTGGTGAAAAAGATGATGGACATGGCAATTTCTGCTTAAAACAGATCTGTTGAGTCTTAAACTGTAGGAATATTGCAGAGAAAATATAATCTTGTTCTTGTTTAGTGATGATGTATAGAAATAATACATATTGTATAAACTTGTTAAACACAAATCATTTACGAAGTACATCACTGTTTTGTATTTTCAAATTCAATATAAAAGCAGGGAAGGCAAGTGATGTATCACTAGTACAAGGATCTCATACAACTGATACAATGTTTTTATATTCATCTTCTGTGTTTTACATGCTCAACATTTCTCTAATCATCTTATTTTTATTGCATCTCAGGTAAAAGCATCCACTGCTACAGCCAGTTCTTCTGTTCTGTCTTGAAAAAACAGTATTTTCTCATTTTAAAATGAAAGAGACAGAATAACCCAAGTGATAATTACAGTATGCCCTGGTGCTTCAAATAATCAGTTTTACATAGAAAGCCCAAAATTGGACACCCACGGATCTTCATATAGCAGCTTAATTGATAATGACACTCAGAGATGACTAATGTAAACCTCAGGAGGCTTGATGGAGCAGGGTTACATTTTTAATCTCTGAAATGCTGATCGACTTAGATCAATTTTTAATCAATTATAATCGACCTTTAGTAAATTTACCATTTGACCTGAACTCCATCAAACACCTTTAGGATTATTTGGAATATTGACCGTGAGTCAGGCCTTACTGACCAACATCAGTGCCAGACCTCACTAATGCACTAGTGGCTGAATGGATGTGATTTCCTCCAGCTGTTTTTCAAAATCTAGTGAAAGCCTTCCCAATACACCAGAGGCTGAAGCAAAGGGGGGATTAACTCTATATTAATGCACATAGTTTTGGAATGAGATTTTTAATAAGCAAATATGGGGTTGATGTTCAGGTGTTCACATGTTTTTGGATTGCCATAATGTAAAAAACAAAAGTCCAAAGTGTGTCTTTGTTTAATTGAGATTTTAGTCTGTAGAATGATATTAAACAAACCATTAAGCAAACTACTACATTTACTGTAGAATAGATTAGGTACCAATATCATTCTGTTTTAAAATAGGGAACCAAATGGAGTGTTATAATATTTTCTGAGACCAATGAATGTGTACTAAGATATTCTTCAAATAGCAGTCTTATGTATATCCCACTACAGGTATATCCCTCCTGTGCTACAAAGGTTACAGCTTGTTTAAGTGTTTATTGTACATGAAATCAAACAGCTGAAAATATAGCAGTAAAAAAAGAAAATTATTTAAGTTTTCCTCAGAAAATTTTGCTTTATTATCAGTTGTTATCAGTTACCTATATAGCACCACCATATTCCAATGCTTTTCACAACTGGGAACAAACAGTAATAGAACTAGAACTGGGTAATAACAGACAGACATGAAGGTGAGAAGGCCTTGCTTGCAAGCTTACTTTCTATAGGGAAATAAGCATTGATACACAAGGATAGGTGCAGCCTATTGCATAGTGGCCCAGGCAAATTGCAGAGGTTCTTGGGAGGATGTATGTTCCAGTAACACAGGAATGTTGGCCTGAAGTCAGGAGGATGTGAAAGTGAAGAAAAAGTAACTATGGGGCTGATTCTGAGATGTACATTAGCTCGATGGTTAGTACACATCTCCGATTGTAGGTGCTCTGCGATGGCGCAGGACCCATACTGCGCATGTGCCGTGCTGATCTGTGACCCCTCACACAGAGTGGCAGCAGACTGTCAGTGATACACAGACTGCTGCCATTTTTAGGCAGGGAGAGGACGGTGACAGCCTCCGTTCCCCAAAAAGGAGGCATGTTACTACCATTGGAGGGAGGGAAGAGGTCAGATCTCCGTCGGCTGACGGAGATCTTCTGGTCTCTTTTGAGCAACTGTGATCGCCGGCTTGAGTGACCCCATGGTCACACATCTGGCAAAGGATCACGTAAATGATCCGATGCTGCATCCACAGATGCAGCTCGGATCATTAATGCATGCAGGAGGCGTGATGCCTCCTGCATGCATTACCATAACAGTGCTATCGCAGCTGCTACCATTTTAGGAGCTACGATTGCAAATCCTTCCAAGCCTGAATCACCCCCAATGTAAAGTTATGTGTGGACTGTATATAGGGGAAGTAATTGGGTAAGGTAACTTATAGAGGTTAAATGGGTGGTTCTAAAATTTGAAGTGCTTTACAGTGTTCATAATATGGAATCACAGAGCATGACCCAAATGGAGATCCAGATTATTTTTAATTAGAGATGTGTGAGGTACCAAGTCGAACCGAGTCCCGGTGTGGATCTTCCTGCAGTTCGGAACTCTGATTTAAAAACTGAACTCAAGTTTTGGATTGCATGCCAACAGTTCAAATTAAAGTCATTTTAGCTGTTTTTTTTTTCTTTAAATACAGATCCAAAACCAAAACACATGAGGGTGGTTTTTCAAAACCAAAACACGAAGATGAATTGGTATCCAAAACCAAAGCCAAAACACGGGGGTCGGCGCACATCTCTATTTTTGAGTATATCTTTTTTTCCACAAATCTGTTTGATGTCTAGATTTTTTTTTAAATGTGACTTTAAAATGTGTTTATGCAGATACTTAAGTAATGTACACACGTAGACAATCAATAAGAAGAATAACAATATACACATAGATGTCTTTAAGTAATATGTTCTCTTATTTTTGGATTGGGAAAATACTTAAAGTTGGGAGGCTAAGGGTATATTTACTAGAGTCCTGGTTTTTAGAAATGGAGATGTTGACCATAGCAACCAATCAGATTCTAGCTATAATCTTCTAGAAGGTGCTAGATAAATATTAAGTAGAATCTGATTGGTTGCTATGGGTAACATCTCCACTTCTAAAATCCTGCACTTTAGTAAATATACCACTAAGAAAAAGGTTAAGTTGGCATAGGTAAAGAAGGAGGGGAGAAATGCAGTGTAACCAATCAACATAGTTAGGAAATCATTTACAGATCTTAACAGAAAAAAATCAAATAGTCAGTTAAACAGTAATAGTAAAGATGAAATGATGGGAGATGTTGCCCTAAGCAACTAATCAATTTATACCTATCATTTATACAGTGCATTTTATACAATGAAAGGTAGAAGCTGATTAGTAGCTGTTGGCAACTTTTCCACTTGTCACTCAATATTTAGGTCATTAAACTGGTGGACAGAGGAAAATAAAGACTTTCAAATCAAATGAAAACAAAATAACCCATAGATGTAATAAACCAGATCTTAATTAGGTATTGTTGCCACCTGTCCAGGATCACTCCAGACATTTGTAAATCAGATCCCCCGTCCGGAGTGCAGGTAATCCTGGTCCTGCAGCATCCGGGAACCTGAAATTATTTATTTTGTTGTCACAATAGAAACAATAAGAGATTCAAAAGCGTAAGAATCACATCTGTGAATAAAGGCTAACTGCTGCAAATAAGATATGAGTATTGCTAAATTTACAACAACCACCAATAATATACGGTTTAAATGTGCTGGTAGACCTATTGATTGGCAGCGAATAGGTTACAAAACAGTAATGTATTAAAACAACTCAAAATTTATTAAAACAAGCTCAAAGTGTCAGATACATAGAATATGTAACAAAGTGCTTACACTACATAAGAAATATTCAAAGAATACATTTAGAAGGCACAATCTTTTATAGCAAAAAAAGGTATTCAGGCAACATGCGATAGTACTATCTCGTTTATAAGGTAGTGACCAGTCAGTCATAGGTCAACTGCAGACATGCAGGTAAAAATAGAAGATAGCCGGCCAGTTAAATAAGTATTTTATCCTTCTGATAGGCAAGAATAAATATTTATCCAATGTTTTAAATTGTAATCTATTTTCTATTGTAATCTAAAAATAAATAGGTGTTCACCCTACAATCAGTACAAATTCCCAGGAGGAAGCATGATTCTTTCAATACTCCGCTAATATCAGTCTCTATTTTCTATTTTTTTCAATGCAGGTTCACTGTTTTCTCTGCTATTCAAAAACTGGACATATTGTAGGAAATTATTTATAGCAACAATAGAGTTTTCTATCATTTTCCTTTCTGAAAGTGCTTTAAAGAGAAAAGTCCATAAATTGGTTTGTTTCTTATTAATGTTCAAATCAACATAGTTTACAATATTAAGGTCAGCAGTCAAAGTCAGTTTTACCAGGGAGTCTAATGCATTGAGGTGCTGAACCAATTCCTGTAATTCTGTAATCATGCCTAGCTACAGGATCAACAAATCATTTATGTAGCGGCAATTGAGTTGCATCTTGGAAAACCAGGGATTAAAGAAAGATTATTCAAAGCTAAATAAAATGTTCAAATTCTGAGTGATATTAGATATGAGAATTACAAGAATCTGGACCTGCTGGTTGGCAGTGCTGTCACTGAGCAATGCCATCAAGCTAACGCTATGTGATGCGTGCTTAGTGGACAGTTTTCCTCCTATATATCCCTCACACATCTATATTGGGTTTATTTTATATAAATAGATAGATAGGATAGTGACTATCGCTATCGCAGCTGCTAAGTTTTCTCAGCTGCTAATGTAGCAGGAGGCGTCACGCCTTCTGCATGCATTACCGATCCAAGCTGTGTCCAAAGACACAGCATCGGATCATCTGCAATCTCTTCGGCCAGCTTAGTGAACATGGGGTCATGCAAGCTGGCACCACAGATGAGTAAAAGAGGCAAGGAAATCTCCATCAAAGGTGTATCACCACAACAGTGGTGACACCCCTCTGACAGTCTGCTCTTGGACTGTGGGCCTGATTCAGCAGCAGACGCAAATGCAATTGCAATCGCCTACGGATCGCAGTTGCTAAAATATGCTAATGCTTGCCAAAGCACAACTGACAAAGATGCCCACTTGTTGCCTTTTCATATCCATCCAATGTAACTCTTTTGCGCAAACAACAATACCATTGACGTACATCAGGCAGTCACACAGTTGCAAACACTGCACGTTTCCTTGCATGCAGAGAGCTCTCATGCTGCATATGCAATTGCTTTGGATAATTTATGCACACCCATGAAACGGCGTTCAAACGAATAGACACCCCTGTCACCACTCCCAAATTCTGACAGCCTGTCAATCATTTTGCAATGGATTCATCTGTGCATCTGTAATCTCAATGCGATCGCTGTGCACACGCAGTGAGGCTTATACTCATGTGTGATGGCAAAAAAGTGCTCAATTTGCATCCGCAATCATCATTGCATTCACTGCTGAATTAGTCCCTGTCTGCGGGATCGCAGACCTGTACTGCACATGTGCAGTATGGGTCAGGCGCATGCACAGTTCCTAATAACTGGGAATCTGCATGATCCCTGTTACTGTGTCCGCAGCTGAATCACCCCCTGAAATCACTCTGCAAACCAACATTGAAGACCATGTCAAGCAGGGCTACCATCAGGGGGGGAATGCTGGGACTGGAGTCCCATTCATGGACAGAAGGGGACCTGCCTGGGGTGTCACTGTGTGGCTGCAATCAATCTCTCGTTTCTTACTTTTGCAATCTCTCATGCTGTTTGTAATATCTGTATGCTAAGTTTTGCCAGGATCAAAGATTGTGATTGATTATGCTGTCTGCCACTGTCTGAATTAAGTGCTGATCTGCTCATGAGCCTGGCAGGCACTCTGCTAAGACCCCTGGAGTGGCTGTTGTAATTTGAGACAGTAAATTAAATGCTAATAATGCACACTATAATGTCAAAGTTTACCATGAAAACACAGAGGACCGACTAACTCCGTAGCTTAAGTATGCAGTTGTTAAAAAAAGTTATATAACACAGCACTTTGAAAGAAATGAGAGTGTGACTGTATGTGTACGAAGCCAGTCTCTCAGTCCCAGAACCTGTGAAATTTAAGAGTGTCCCTGTTTTATGGGATTTTGTGACAGTATGTGGCCCTGACAAAGTACTGTACAAAACTAGGCAAAAATCTAATCTTGGTCAAACTACATCACTATGCCACATTTGAAGATTCTAGGTACAAAACTCTGGCCATGCATTAAGGACAAACACACACACAGACACACACACACAACACACACACATTCTCACATAATATATATAGTATATATTTATCTATATCTATACACACACAACAAAACCAAGCCAGTGCTAGGCTGCAACTGGCAGTCCTGTTCACATTATAATAAGGAGATCCATTGTATTGTGGAGTTTCCTATTTTCATGTAGTTTGTCATGGGGATAGATGTCCTAGGGAAAATGGGCCCACGTAAATAATTATATACTCCCCACCCCAAAGACACAGCTGTCACAAGCGTGGAATTTAGGAGCTGTGTTCCCGGACTGGGCCTTGGATCTGTATTACTTGGCGCAGACGCTCGCTGGAGGAGACTTGGCTTAATGAAGTTTCTCCGCATGAGAGGGTGCAGCGAACTGACAGGAGTTTGAGGAATGCGGCAGTAAGGTGGTAGCTAGGAAGCTACATGGAGCGGCTGGATAGCCGAGGGTAGACGTTGGCAGCTGAGTGGCTACGTGGAGTGGCTGGATAGCCGAGGGTAGACGTTGGTAGCTGAGTGGCTACGTGGAGCGGCTGGATAGCCGCGGGTAGATGTTGGTAGCTGAGTGGCTACGTGGAGCGGCTGGATAGCCGTGGGTAGATGTTGGTAGCTGAGTGGCTACATGGAGCGGCTGGATAGCCGTGGGTAGACGTTGGTAGCTGAGTAAATACGTGGAGCGGCTGGATAGCTGTGGGTAGACGTTGGTAGCTGAGCAGCTACGTGGAGCAGCTGGATAGCCGTGGGTAGACATTGGTAGCTGAGCGGCTACGTGGAGCGGCTGGATAGCCGTGGGTAGACGTTGGTAGCTGAGCGGCTACGTGGAGTGGCTGGATAGCCATGGGTAGACATTGGTAGCTGAGTGGCTACATGGAGCGGCTGGAGCGCAGTGGGAAGGCTTGCTTAGCTAAACTAAGAAACTAGTTGCACTGGCAACTTGTGTGAGCATTGGGGATCCTTTTATAGTGGACACTGGGAGCTGACAGGCTGAGAGAGAAGGAGAAGGCTCCTCATTGGTGGTAGTGGGGTCACATGGGCAATCCAAGATGGCCGTGCCCATGGACCGGAGGACAGCGCTTCCTGGAGGTAGTCAGCGGGGACCAGTGGTCAGCAGGAGCCGGCGTGGGAGCAGCACAGCAGCGGGACCCTCCAGAGGACAACAGCGGAGACTGCCTTGGGAGAAGAGGAAGGAGCATACAGCGCGGGAGCCGGAAGACAGAGCGGGTCAGCGCCCGCACAGGTAAGCGACGGGGTCTGATTCTGGGGTCTCCAGGCCGGCGTGTGACAACAGCCCAGTGCTGAAGACTGTGATAATAAACAAACTGTAGCATTTATTTTCATCTAAATCTAGGGCGGATTAATTTTAACCCTACAGATTTTAATCAAATAGTATTTATAATATTCAAAGTAAAATTTGAATGACACACATTTAATCCACACGGTGCTACAATGCAAATGACTGGTGAGAGGGTGAGAAAGCAGGTTTTGTTGGTAAAAAGTGGCTGAACTAAATTTTACGAGTGAACTATATTAACTATATTATATATGAATGGTGTTCAATAGTGGCTAAATAACTAATAATTGATCAGACAGACTTTCTCACACTGACTAATAACAGCATAGCTGCACTGCTTACCTTTATGAAAGGGTTGTAATTCATGTCACAGCTCCTTGCAACTCTGACCTGTATATCTTTTGATTGTAGCTCTCACTCTCTCTAACATCATACCTTACTCTGGATATCATTGTAGACAAAGTCAAGGCTATCATGTTGTATTTGAACTTGAACTCTAGTCATACTTAAACAGTCTGCATGTACCTCAGGATGCAAAACTCTGACATCTCTAGCACTTCTGCGGTCTACCGGAACTGATCACACCTGACAGGATTAAGAGCTTTTTTAAATCTACAAATTTCATGTTTGTGTTTTGTGTCTTATGGCAAAAAAAATATGCAGACATGCTCCCAAATTGCTGCAGTGTCTTGTTCCTGGACTTCCAAGCATTGGGTGGTATGATAGTACTGTATAGAGACAAGCCTGTGTGCAATTTCTGTGCTGTGCAAGGTCATTGTTCCAGAGACTCTAGGAAGATGGCACTGTCTCCATTTCCCTGGTGATTTCATCAGTGGCAGTCACAAGGCTAGTATAGTTAATTAGTGCTGGTGTGGACCTCAGGAGACCGCGTGCACCACACAACTTTCAAGCATTATAGATTCACCAGTATTGGGGAGTGTATAAATATTAATTTTCATAGTTACAAGGGTTGTCCAAACAGTAATGCCTAAATGCTCATAACTCTGAAATAATATGCAACATTTATTTGAAACTTTGTCAGTTTGTAATTTAATATGTCTGCTAACTATATATGTAGTTTTGTTTAGGTAGTCCAAGAAATACCATGGAATCCAATATGAAACAAAGAGCCATCATTGAATTCTGGAAAAAGAAGGCTGCAGCGCTACAGAAATCCACAGAAGACTGAAAAAAGTGTATGGTGAGCATACAATTGACTATAGTACTGTTAGAAGGTGGATGAAGCATTTTCAATTGGGAGAATCGTCCGTGTGCGACAAACCTCGTGGTGGCAGACTATCAACTGCAGTGACAGCAGAGAACCGACACAAAGTCGATGCCATTATTCAGAAAGACCATTGTGTGACCATCAGAGATATCAGTGATGAACTTGAATGTAGCCATGACACTGTAGAAACACTAATCAATGATTTGGGATATCATAAAGTGTGTGCTAAATGGGTTCCAAAGCAATTAACCAGGGATCATAAGGCCCAGAGGGTGGAAGTGTGCAATGACCTTTTGACCAACTTTGAAGCCAACCCTGAGACATTTTTTGAAAATGTCATTACAGGAGATGAGACCTGGGTATTCCTTTATGACCCAGAAACAAAGGCCCAATCAAAACAATGGAAACACCCAAGTTCACCTAGGCCAAAAAAGTTTAAATCACAGCAATCCATAAACAAAGTCATGGCCACATTCTTCTCGGATTGCCGAGGTGTTATTCTCATTGATTACTTGGAACAAAACCAAACAATCAACAGTGATTGATACATTATTACACTTAAGAAGCTGAAAGAAGCCATCTGCAAAAAAATGTCAACAATTCGACTGTCAAATGTCATCTTACACCACGACAATGCCAGACCTCACACTTCAATGGCAACATCTGTGGCCATTGCCAAAATGGGGTGGGCAATAATGCTACATCCACCTTACAGTCCTGATTTGGCCTTTTCTGACTTTCATCTGTTTGGCCCTCACAAATACTGTCTCCATGGTCAACACTTTGAAGACATAGAGGTTGTTAAAAACGCCATACATTCCTGGGTCAAACACCAACCACTGGAATTTCTCCAAAGTGGATTCACAGCTTGGGTTGAGAGGTGGAGAAAATGTTTGAAGTCTTAGAAACAGAATGACTACTCAAAAAAATCACCATCTGTCCTCAAAGTATTTTACTGCAAATTTTCAAATCTGTATCTATAATAAAATTTGAGTTGTGAGCATTTAGGCATTACTTTTTGAAGAACCCTCGTATCTTATGTTTTAGTACACGTTTTGTCAATGAAAGACTTTTCTTAGCATACCAGTTAAATTGTATGTGGGAATAGAGCCTGTGTTAATTTAATAAGTTATACAGAATGCCACACTATGACCATTTTCACAATATTTTAGTATATGAGAAATACAGCTGAATAAAAAATATGAAAACACTGGAAAAACAATGAAGTTATTTTCCACCATTTTGTACTTTCTATCATATAAGAATAAATTGAATGCAAACATAACTTAACTCTACAAAGGAAGATTACAAAAGCAGAGCAGTATTCTGGTTGTATTTTCTTGGTTAATATATATCGTTTAGCAAATCTAAATGAATTTAGCTACAGATGTTACTTATGCTTCATTTGATACAACAATATTGATGACACATTTCTCCATTTTAGGATTTGTTGATATTGCTCTTTGCCCTTCAACACCCATAGAACTCCATGGTCCCTTACTTCACCATGTCATATATCTCATGGGGCTAATGCAGAGTTAGTTCCTTGACAGTTGATGAGTTGTTTCTTGCATGAATTCTGACTTTGCATGCACAAAACAGTAAGGGTACACAAATGTGTCCATGCAGAGATACATAACTCTACCAGTTATACATGCCTGTGTTTGTATGGGCAGAATGGGTTGGAAAAGGGATGCTCTAATATACAGTAGGCCAAGCAATTGCACAATTGTGACCACATGCAGTCTGGTAAAAAAATTCTGTATAATGATATAATGATAGTTGCTTGCAAATAGGTATGAAGATTGTATGACCTTAGCATGTCATAGCCTGGAGGTGTGCTGCAGCCTAATGGTGATTTAGGGAGTGTTGGTCTGTGTAATCACTGGGTAATCACTGGGTTGTTTAACCATGACTCATACAAAGCTAGGGTTCCTGTGGAACCATCCTTGGATGCACCATGGTAGAACAACCCTATGACAGGGCCAGATTAAGAGACACTTGGGCCTGGTGCTGACAATAATAAAGGGTCTATACTGAGAAGGGGAGAGCTGCAACCAGTGTTATATGGGTGTGTCCAGAGCCACATGGGAGTGTATACCCTCTATACACTCAGACCCACTCTTTCCTAAAAACATAAAAATAGAATAAAATGCAGAATTTTGTGAGAAAACTAGGAAAACTATTTTAATACTTATAATTTATGGCTGACTTTGAGACCAGCTAGGTAGCTTACCATCATGCTGATGATAGGCCTATTGTTATGTGGAGGCCTGGAGCCGGAGCTCCATCTACCCCATTGTTAATCTGGTCCTGCCCTATGATGACGACAGTCTCCAGCACTGGCGAGCTGCTTGAGATTGTCTCTGTGCAAACACTCCACGGACAGAAAATGCTGCTTTCATCTCCACTTGGGCATACTGTATATTATGTTTTGTGAGTTTAGACAGCAAGCAAATCAAAGAGGTGTTTCTGCTATATTAGGTTTTATATCTTAATTGGTACCTAAAAGCAGTTCCTCAATTTTATTTATGGTACCTAAAAGCAAATGTTTTTGCTGTACACAAACTAAATGTTATGCAAGTAAAAATTGTCTGTGAAGGGGCGTATTTATACTGAGTCCTGGGGGGCCTGCACTGCACACCCTGCACCCATACTTTTCTTTTTCATACTTACCTCTCTGATGTCCCACAGAGTAGCGCCACTGAAAATGGCTGGAAAATGGCCGTCGCTGCCATTATCCCAGCGTTTTGAAGATGCACAGTAGGAAATCACTGTGAAAATGGCTGCTGTGCCATTTTCCCGGTGAACTGCGCATGTGAAGTAGACGTCAGACACACTCTAATGCCCGGAGTCAACTGCTGCTGTCAGTTAGCTGACGCCAGCTGGGGATAGAGGAGGGGAGTGAACACCGTCCGCCTCCTCTCAATATGCCCCTGTGGCTGTGATATGTGCTATGTGCTACTGTCACAAACTAGCTTCTTGAGCACTACATATGGGTGGAAATATGCTATTTTATGTGCTTTTTAAAAAATAATTTACATCCATTTTGCAACCAACTCTGCATCAGCCTCCATGTACTGTATGTAAAAATAAAATAATTATAGTCTGCAACTAATTAATTTGATAATGTTATGCTGACAGCCATACATATATAGGAAAAACAGAGAAAAATGATAAAATGAGTCTGTTGTCCTCACTTTTTTTCTAACTGTAAATCTGTCATATCTTTACGTCATCTTATCATTAAGCTTTATTCCAAATCATTGTATGAAAAAATGTCATAATTTATATATATACACACACACACACACACACAATGCAGTAGCGCCGGCACTCCACAATAAAATTAATACTCGCCTGGGTGCACTCTAATGGTTATAAAAACAAGTATGCAATTAGGAAAAAACAGCGGCACTCACAGAAAAAAGACTCACGACTCCAGGGGGTCAGCGTTCAATGTTTCAGTCAAAGCGACTTTTATCAAGAACAACAAAGTGATACAGTACATACCTATATACCCAGTGACATCCCATAGTGTCAGCGTGCAACCTGCCCAGTGCCGCCTGCCATGTGAATGACGTCACAAGTGCGGGACCGGCACACATGTCATGACGTGGCTGCCAAGAGTGTCATTGCCACACTGATCTGCCATGGCAACCCGGCTCTGAAGCAGCCATGCTGAACGTGACTCATAATATGCACACACTCCATAAGCTATGCTGCCGGAGTGGTGAACATGGCATAAAATGTGGTGTCATGTTAAACATGTGAGAAACTAAATGCAAATAAAATGATGTAACATGATCAACACATACAATACACGAATACACAGGCAGGTAAGGCAATGTGAACATAAAAACAGCAGAGTGATTAACATCTGAGCCCCAAATGACAAGTGATGAAAAAATATATATAATAAGCAGTGAAGAAAAGGACAGATATGCAACAAATGATGCAGATGTAGAAGGGAAACAAAGAAAAGTGAGGCTGTGCTGCAGACCGGCTGTGACTGAAAAAATGGAATGAATAAATTAAACATGGCTGAATGAATACACAGAGGCCAGTATCGAATAAATCTCAGGTAGTAATGCTAAAAAGATATTAATAGTGTGATCATAATGTACCGAAGGCCCGCCAACAAAATAACCAATTGAGGTGTCTATATATGTATATGTACCAGCAAAACCTGTGTAATAAGTAGTAATACAGTGGATAGACATGTAAAACCTCAATGTGGACATGAACCAACGGTGGTACAGTGTCACCGCAAGAACAGATGGCTGAGGTAAAAGGAAAGAAGACAGATACGAAAAGAGTACACACAGGAATGGGTGACCGGAGTTAAAGGGTCTGGAAATGGGGAAGATGAAAGTGTCAACTCAGGCGCAACCATGGATGTTGCCATCTTACAGCACCAGGTATTGCGAGGAGGTCTCCCATCCAAGTACTATTCTGGCCTACACTGTATATATATTTTTTTTGACAGAACATATTACCATTGAATCTGCCTTAATCTGATCCCCCATGGTTTCACAATCAGAATTTGAATCATTTGCTATATCAATCAGATAAAAAGTAATCAGGGCATTGTTATTTTGAAGTTATTTTGAATCTTGAATACTGACATTTATTGAATAAAGCTGTATTTTCTTACCCTGTTTCAGAATCATTTAATTTTAATAATATAATTAATTTAATTATATTTCTTGTATTTTATGTCCCTATACAACAAAGTAATGTATTCTGTGAATAAATAGAATTTTACATAAATACAAAGTGTTGTCCCATTCTTTGTTAACACTTCATTGACTACTTAAAGATTTAATATTATAATTTGTTTTACTACTAAGGTAACTACAATTGAGCACCTACAGTACTATCACTCTCTTTCACTGTATATAAACTGTTGCTGGCTGCTAATAGGATGGATTGATAGCTCACATTATACAGTAGGATGGAAGGACAGCTCACATGTCTACTGGAATGATGTCTGATGGTTCATTTGTTCATCCAGCACTGCCAATAAAGGATTGCGTAGCTACTGCATGATTCCATTACAAGCATGGTGCTTCAGATAATATTGTGATTACATCCGGTAATTATTCTAACCTGGATAATAGTACTAAATTGTTGTTTATAATCTAAGAACTGGTAAATTATATGTACTATTATTTAATGTCAGTGTTCCTGAGTGATAACAACACTAAATTATTTTGTTTACGTAGTCTAAAAACAATGGCTAATTTAAATCACACATAAAATTAACCTGAATCATTCTGGTGCTGGTACTGTATTTATTACTTTGGCATAAACACCAGCACAAGATCCTTGTAAACTTTAAAATTATTTGAAAAATTGTGCAACTATCTTTACTTAAACAAATCATACTTACCTGATCTCCCGGAAGGTGCAGGAGGCACCTCATTTTTTGGGCATTCCCCCGCACCCCAGGAAGCGTGGACAGATCTCCCACATCCCTAGTGAAGTGGGCAGGATGGGGAGAGAATACCATAGCGATCCATAGTGAGGGAGCGGGGCTATAATGATGCAATTGTGTCATGATTACGTGAAAGACCGGTCCTGCCCCCCGATGTAAACAGCTGCATTTCCTCTCCAGGCTTCTCCCGTAGTGGAGATAAAAAAGTAGGCAAATATGAAACAAATATTAGCATCTCATATCTGCAGATGGGTCGCCATTCTTTGAGACAAACAATTCAAGTGCTTGTCAGTTTGAAATTAATGCTCTGTATTATGCTGCCTCAGCTCTGCCCAATGACATATTATTGTTTGGGCTTTTGATATGGTTTGTGGTAAATGGTTTTTGATGTATAATATCAATGCTTCTTCTGCCTACCATCTTCTCATCAGGTAAGTATCTGTAAAGCTGAAGATGTGCAAATAGATACGTATCTGATGTGATTCTGCTCTTAATTTATGTTAAAGCCTTATTACCACTGCTCCCTTCCTCTGCTTGTGATTGGTCCTCCCACTCACAATACCGCCTCCCTCACTGATGTTTTTAATTATTTTTTAATTATTTTTCAATAATGAAAACATCCAAGCATAAAAGAAAGAGAAGGGGAGAGACATGGTAGGAGATTGGAATATGGAAATCTCACACAGACAGTTGATACATGAGAATACAGTATTTCCCTTCATAGACTACAATTCAGACATGTCATTATAAGACAACATGCAAATTCGAGACTGGTGAATCATAACTCGATAAGGATGGCTGAACCTACTAGGAAGTGAATTAAGCAGAGGTCATAAATATTAATATTAATACCCAAGTGCATGGCCAATGTCCCAAAAGTCATCATACTATTAGGGGTATATTTACTAAAGAGCAGGTTTTTAGAAGTGTAGATGTTGCCCATAGCTACTGCCTTCTAGAAGGTGCTAGATAAATGTTAAGTAGAATCTGATTGGTTGCTATGGGCAACATCTCCATTTCTAAAAACTCGCACTTTAGTAAATATACATACCCTTTAGCTTTTCCCCATACCATCCATAACTTATTTGTGCCAATAAAACCCTTTCATTAATGGAGAGGAAGTGGAGGTGGAAAAGATATAATCAGTTGTCTCCATCAGAATGTGAATTTAACCAAGGTAAAAAGGTGAGTCTTGAGTCTGTTTTTGAAGGTTTCAATTCCCGAAATTTAGAGTGCAAAACAGGAAAAAAAAATTTCATTTGTGACAGTTGGAAAATAAAGCAGCAATTGATTACAACTTTCTTAATTTACAAGCGTGCAAACTCAACATAGCACATGTTATGTTTTGTGCTTGTGTTATGACAGTGTGCACCTAATTTTTAGCAGTTCTCTTGTATGACTTCTAGAGTGCCAAATTTCTCTCCTTATCATAGGAGTTGGAAGATTGTGGCACATCTTGCTGGGAGCCAAATATACCCATATTCAGTAAGAAAATACTGCATTGCAGAATAAAATATTTAAACCAGAATCAAGAGTCAGAGATTGCCTATTTACAGGGCCATAAAGAGCCTGCCTGGGCCTGAGGGAATGGGTGTGGCCTAATCTTGGGAGGCATGGCCACAACCACTTAGAAAAAAATGTGGTGTGGCAATGCATGCTGGGGAGGAGGGAGCTGTGAGCCCCTCAGCCCCGTGCAAAAAACAGGGGGGGGATGATCAGTGTTAAGGACCGCAGACTGTAGCTGCAAATAAGGATCCTACACCTGCTGCGGACACTGTGTGTGAGACACTGTGGACAATGGAGCTCATTCAGACCCGCTAGCAAGATGCAATCGCTCGCTGGCAAAAAGCGGCCGGATATTTAAATTAAGCGCTCGCACTGCGTCGCGTAAGGATGCCCACTATGTTTTAGCGAGCTACAGCAAAGTGCACTCGCAAATGTCTGAAGATGACCCCTTGCCACTCACAACAAACGTCATCTCCGGGAAATGTAGGTTTAATTGGGACCATCGTGAGCCATCGGAGCTGCTCACAGCCCTTGGGGTTGCCTTAGCCTGCTGCAAGCACAGCGATCAGCACTGGCTGAAATACATGCAGGTGACATGTACAATGATGCTACTTTGCTAATTATGCACGCCCTTTAAGCTGCATTTTGGCAGCCTGACACACCTGCATTCGCACATCCACTCCCCCGTTCCCAAGCACCTTCCCCTGTTAATACCCACAAATGGCACTATCTGTCACTCAAAACAGTGACCTGATAGTGGCTTACGAGCTACCAAAATCAGATCTCAACGAATGGCTTGACCATGCACACTGCGAATTATATGTATGCGCAGATGGGCGAAAATTGCTCAGAGCGAGCGATCGCGCCTTAGCGAGTGGGTCTGAAACAAGTTCAAAATCCGGATCTTATACAGTGCATACCAACGCTGAAATTTTACCACCATCTGGTAAGCAGGCTCATAGGCCTGTATTTGCTGCCTTATTTTATGCATTTATATGCTAATTATATGTTCTATAATTGTCAAGAACACGGGCTGACTAGCAGATACAGCAATCTGGATTATGGTTGTGATGACAGCGCACTGCGGTCATTTACCAAAATACACAGTTCTTCTGCCACCACACAGACTGTTCTCTGGAGGTCTGCGATCTCCCAACAGATGAATAATAAATCACATTCAAATTACACACAAATATGTAGCATGAGCCTATACAGGCACGAAAGTTCAATAAGAATCACAGAGAATATGCAAGATGAAATGTGTTTAATCCAAAAAAATATTTTCAAGGCTTAGTTACAAAAATATTAATAAAATGACAAACAGATTATAATGCAAATATTTTCTTAAAAAATAAAAGAGAGAAATAATTCAGAGTCCCTAAGACACTTACACTAAAGTTCTTAGCACTACTGATGGGGTGGGTGATCTCACCCACAGGAATATCCTGATGCACTCCCAGAACTTCCGTCTGAACCCCAAGGAGTGAACAAGCTGGCTGGGGAGAGTTGCACTCTTATCTGCACAGGGGCCCTCCTAGCCCCCACCTTTTTGATTAACTCTCCCAATGAAAGCTGTTAATAAATTTTGTGACTTGTACACATTCTGCTCTTCAGCTGACACAATTTTACCCAACTTGTCAAAGTAAACAATTCTTATCTCAGCTCCTATAACATAACAAAAATCTTTAAAAGTAACACTAAATTAACATAAGTTTGGTTTTAGGGCTTTCGATCCAGGACACTGACCTCAGCGGTCATAAAAAAAGGATACACAGTTATGTATCACTCTTCAAATCACAGGACATAGATCATTATCAACCCCTCTTCCTTGAATGTCTAACTTCAAAAGAGGAAGGGTAATATCTCAGCCCTTCTAGACACACACAGTTCAATTAATGGACTTCATAGTTAACAAAATATTATTTCTGGCGATTATTCTTGTGATTAATCATCACAATAATAATATCTGCTGATATATGTTTATGTATGGTCAAATGTGGACCGAATAAATGATCACTTTTTATATGCAGGATTACGCTATGTTCCTGTCTCTCTCTTCTCATGTATTTGGAGTTTGATGACAATTGACACTTAAGAGATTAATGTAATCAGTTTTACCTTATTTATCTTATTTATCTATTTACTTGCTCGTCTTGTTGATTTATTCATTGAATATCTGCCTTCTTACCAATTCTATATTTTATGGATTAGCACCATAGGTTTTAGACGCCAGACTTTTCGTCTCTCCCCCACAGGCAGAGAAGACTGCTGCTACTGCTGCAGCTCAACAGCAGCGAGTAGTCTCCCGCTGCAGCCCAGCCCACAGCAGCGTGTGCTGGGCTGCTGATAGGAAAGAGGGAGGGGGAGTGGCATTGGACCTCCGCCGGGCCCCTCCAGCAAGCCCTGGCCTGGGTAATTACTACCCGTTCCTACCCACTCTGCGCCCCTGTCTATTTAGGGCACATTTTTGTTCATTGGTTTGTTGCAGAATTTGTCACCCAATTTGTTACAAAATTGCTTGGTATTTGTACATCCTTTAAGATGGAGGAGATTGAGGTTTGACCTATATTTTTGATGGGATACTTTTTGCATAATTTAAGCATAAATTATATGGGAAATCACATTTGCAGATACACAGATAACAATAAAATAGCAAATAAAATATACCAATGTGACAGTCCTGATTCCACCCTAGTTACTGAAGACTTGTTTAAAACATGAATGGTGCTCCAACATGTATTTTCAAAGAAAAGTATTGTAACTAATTAAGAGGGTGATCCAAAAGTTGAACTTCCTTTTCTGGTGCTACAATCCTGTGTGTGCTTGCATGGAGGCCAGGGCCATAACTAGGGTGGTGCAACCAATGCCATGGCACAGGGCACCGCAGGGCAGGGGGCGCTGTTGGGGCCTGTCAATTTTCTGTTTATTATCATTCTCACTTGTAGCTTCCTCTTCTTCTTTTATCCCTAGCATCTCCTGGCCTACTATCTCTTCCCTGACTCTTCCCCTTGAGGCCATGGCCCTTTTTTGGGTGTATGTCTTATGTCCCTGTTTGAAAAATGCTCATTCTGGCACAGGGCACTGAAAAGTCTATTTACTGCTCTGATGGAGGCACATCAGAAAGCAGGGAGTGGGCATACATTTATGTAATCACAAGTAGTAACAGAGAATGTACTGTTATCTCTGTACTCCCTAGCAACTCATATTTTACAACTCACATTATTGCTTATTTTTTTGGACAATTTTAAAAAGTGTTTAAATTTTTTTTGTTTCTCTATTTTAAAAAAGAGTATTATGTATTATTTGCGTATGCCCAGACGAATGGCAGGGGTGGATTTAGGGGTCAGGCTGCCACTAGGCACAATATTTTGGGGGATTTGATGCTCCCCACCCCCTTACGAGACTCTGCCCCTTCCAGCTACATGTGTATTTTTTTTGCATTCCGAGGGCTAAGAACCAGGCTCTCACATTGCAAATGTGAATGCTCCCAGACTCTCCCCAAAATGAACATAATATTCGTGGACTGCACGTACACCCACTCCTGAGACTCTGATGCATCATGGGGGATGCATTATTTGTTCTGTGCAGTGGCGTCCCTCTGCATGGTAACACGCGGGCAGGGTTGTAGTTTGCGCACCTAATCCATGCGCTGACAAAAAGGGGGCATGGCCTCACATGCCAAACCCCTGTTTTAGTCACTCCGGGGGTACCAGAGGTGTGGACTGCCCCCAGGGGCCACTTTGTGTGCAGTGCCAGCTCCCTCACTGTGTCAATAGCCGAGTACTGCACATAATGCTACAGTGCAGCACCCGGCTCCTGTCACTGAGGAAGATTCAGCACTTTGGTGTCACCCCTCGGTGGGTAACACCCTGGTGTGGTCCGTACCCCCCCACCACGCTTGTGACGCCACTGGTTTTGTGTCCAAATAGCAGTGGCTGAATTGAGGCACTAGAACGTTCTGATGCAGGGGGACTGCTGTGTTCCCCCTGGGAAATCCAGCACTGCAAATAGCCACATGTACAGGGCCGCAAATAGGGAGGAGCTGGAGGTGCACGTGCAGTGGGTGCGCGGCTGCACCTGGCGCCAGTGTCCTCCATCCTGGCACCGCAGGGAGGCTTCAAGCCGGATACCTGCTGAGATGTTATTACCAGCGTGCACCTGGCTCCTTCCCTGCAGCACCGCGGTAGCCAGAAGCTTGAGTTCTCTCCTGAACTGCAGCTTCTGGCTCTCCCCATGGGCACAATGGGAGAGACATCATGGCGTCTCTCCCATAGTTCCGAGGAGCAGGAGCGGGGTTTAAGGTAAGTATTGTTTTTTTATTTTTTTGGGAAGTGGCACTGCAGGGGCATTACTATATGGGCACTACTGGGGCATTACTAAGGGGCATTACTATATGGGCACTACATGGGCATTAGTAGGGGGCATTACTATATGGGCACTACAGGGACATTACTAGGGGGCATTACTATATGGGTACTGCAGGGGCATATGGGCACTACAGGGGCATTACTAAATGGGCACTACAGGGGCATTACCATAAAGGCACTACAGTGGCATTACTATGGGGGCATTGCATTATGGGCTCTACAGGGATATTACTATGGGGACATTACTACAGGAGCTTTACCTCAGGGGGCATTACTATAGGGGCACTGCTGGAGGGGGCATTACTATGGGGGAATTATGAGGGGGGTGCCAAATTACAGTCTTGCCCCAGGTAACAAAAACCCTAGTTTCAGTCCTGACATGTATATATCCAGACTTGTGTGATTCTGGCCCCTATGCCAGCATGGAGAGGCAGGACAGGGATGGTAGTGGGTATTCTAACGTAGGCCGTATACAGTAGGAGAGCAATTGCGACCACATGCAGACTATAAAACAGATGTATATATGTCTGAAAAGCCTTTATTTGTATGTAATCAAAGATAAGTGTAAAAAGAGACTTGCTGAATGCGAAAACACCAATGAAGCTGGTTGTAAATTGCTACTGGTGGAGCTTGCTATAATTCTGGCTTTGCACATAAACAAAATTGCAGCTTTTGACACAAATTGTGCATTCAATGCCCTTTTAATGTGTAACATAGTTTATCTTGACTTGAAATTTAAGTCAAAAGTGATCTTGCTTTAATGTAGAACATTAACAAAGATCATTAGTAAGCAGCACTGAATGCAATCACAACAGCATATTATTAATATATTATTAATTATTAATATATTAATTAAATGTTAATGTTGGCTTCCGGTCAGTCTTTATACAAGGATACTTTAACACCTTAAAAAATAACAAGGATCAACAGAAGTAATACAGTAAAAGATAATATCTTCTGAATATGCAATATTTTATTACTCATTAATTATTACCATGTTATACACTTGTTTTTTAACTAGGCACATAGCTGCAGTATGACTTTTTGTTTTGTTATTTAAATTTAAAACTACTCTTTAATAAATAAAAAAGTGACTTACCATAAATTCTTCCAAAGATTGGTATGTTTTTCCTCGAAATTCACAGTAATTTTTTCTTTCTTTACACTGTGGGCAGCACTGACTGTTATCAACTTGAATACAGCGTGGGTGCAGCCTAGGGCACTCTGGTTGAATGCAAAGGGGCCCCTCTTCTGTGCAGCGGCATGGGCAAGCTGAGGGACCAGGTGTAAACTTTTCTCCAATAGCATAAACAAATCCACTCTCATCCACACAACCTTTTCCACGATAATCTGGATAAGCATATTCCTCTGAAGCTTCTGGCGTGGTAACAGGATCTGGAATAGATATTTCCTCTATCGGCTGATCTTGTATAACATCTGATTGTATTTGTGTTACAGTCCCTGATTTACTGCTCAGAGTTTGATTACTCAGAGTTTGTTTTTGTCTAGTCAAAAATTCTTTGTTTAAAATAGTTTTGTTAGCTTGACTGTAATTAGCTGCATGCTCCCTCTTTTCTTGACTGTCTTTCAAATGCTCTTGATGTTGTGTCTGTGTGAGATTTTGGACGCGTATAGTTGGGTTGCATAGGGCAACCATCAGGCAACAAGTCACAAGAAGAGAGCTGGAGAGAGCTCCAATTGCCATTACAGTGGAGCTGGGCATTTCCTACTGCATCACCAGGTCTGGGTTCCTTCATTCAATTTTCAATATAGGCTCCAATTTGAAGTCTCTATGTGAAGAATAAGAATATTACACTTTGTTTATTTTAGTTGTACTTCTGCATTACATTACTTGCAATAAATAATTCAATACTGGAACTTTAGCATAACCATATTACTACCTATTACAATCCCCCTAGCAATGTCCTTTTGCATGTCAACGTGCCTTTTGGTTTGGAATACCACATAAGTCTGTAAAGCAACTAAATATGTCTGTTATCTAAAGATTTTTGCATTACAAGATGATATATACTATATTGTATTGGCTACTATATTCTTACTTATAAATGGTCAAGTGTAGTGATCTGAAGTTTGTCTACTTGAAAAAAATGTTCCAGATAACACTAGTCTAGGTCCTCCAACTCATGCACTGTAGATCTTAGTATTGTTCCTTCCAACTATGACATGAAATATGTCTGGTCATGCCACATAACTAAAAGAAAATGGCTCCTTTTTATCTACTGGGATAAAAGCCAATAAATCCAAAACATGACCAGTATGCCTTTTAGTGATCTTTCTATAGAGTATTGGTTGCAGGAAACCTTAAAGTCTCTTATAGACCTGAAATGCTAAATGTAATTCTCTTCAGTGCTATAGTACATGAATCTAATCTAATGCATTATGGATGTTCAGTACTGTGCAAAAAATGTAGGCAGGTGTGGAAAATATGCTACAAAGTAAGAATGCTCTCCAAAATAGAAGTGTAAATAGTTTACTTTTATCAATTAACAAAATGCAAAGTGAATAAACAGAGGAGAAATCTAAATCAAATCAAGGTACTTGTGTACTTTACGGAATCATTGCGGAGAGAACCATATTAATGTTTTAAATGGTTCTTGTGTACTTTATATACACAAGTACCGAAAGATGTTCCCACCAAAAGAAGTAAGTTGTCCCCTCATGGGCTCATTGCGCTCGCCATGCTTAGGGCTCGGTGGCTCGCCACAAGGTTATATTCTCCCTCTATGCCCACTTGGATGGTAGGGAATGACGTTGGACACTGGGAATGATGCTGGACACTGGCTGATGATGTCAGGGTCTTCGACATGAAGGGGATTTAGACATTACCATGATTGGTAATTGTTACAGTGTGTATATTAAAATCAATAATAATAATTCCTTATACAATTAGAATCAAATATATATGTGTCATTCATATATTCCAGAGAGAGTCAGATCCCAGAACTAGTCTGGCCAGATGGTTTAACATACCCATAGATGGGAAGAGACTCACAATACAAGCTAATTAGCAGTTGTTTACATATAGCCACAGTTCACAGATAGCTAGCCTCACACAGGAAAGCTTAAAACAATAGCCCAAGTTTAAAATGAACAGTAGTTCCAGTTGACCAATAGGATATTCCCTTTCTGACCACACCTCACAGGTAAGGGAGATCAGGATAGCATTTACACTGTGGACACATGCTTGCAAGCTCACACCAGACACAGAGACAGGCAGACACACACTTGCAGAGAGATACGAAGGACAGAAGACTTTTCCCCAGAAGACTGCCAAGATGGAACTAAATACACCTGGATATATCTACTCATAATGGCTGTACATTAGATAGCATATATGGGTATTTGTAACAAGTTTGTATTAATCTGTTTATAACTTATATAGATAGTTTGTAGTGATTTATGTAATAATCAATCTGTAGTAGACTATATGTGTAACACGTTTGATTTGTAATTTCGGAAAAGGCTGAGTTAACATTCAATAGTGAAGTGAATTACTAACAGCAAGCTATATGGGTGACTCTGTACTGTAGATACATTGGATGATATAGTGTAGTCTTTGTCTATGCACATGTGTTTAATGGAGACTGTAGGTCATTCATACGATCCACCATGTGCTTGAACAATAGCATAGTCTGAGAAAGATAGGTTTAATGTGTGTTGTATTCTTGTGGTCTGACTGTAACATTGTGTAGTTAAGATTAAGATGGAAATTGGGTAAAATATTGCAATCTGTAGATATTTAATTGTTTGATATCAGCTGGTGATGAAGGAACCCGTAATTCAGGTTGAATTCAGCTAGTGATTGTGGTTCCATTGGAGTTGTGGATTGCTAGCCATATTGTGATAGTATTGTGAAGTTATATATTATCATAGTTTGGGGATTTAAAGATGGCTACCTCCGTGTGGTGTGAACAAAGGAAATTCCATGTGCTCCATGTTTCCCCATTGAATCATGTGCTTGATTCAATGGAAGTTGTGAATTACTAGTCTTGTGATAATAGTTATAATTCTACCCAGTTTTGGTGTTGTATAGTACAAATAGGTTGTTATAGATATTATAATTATGATCATTAACGGATATATGATTTACAGAAGTTACAACATTATGCAAGTTTTCTTACTTTCAAAATGGAGTGTATTATGAGTGTCTTCAATGTGAGATTTCAAAATGCAGTTTGCCTAGGGATCATGAGGCTTGCAAACAAAGGAAGATTATGTGCTTTGGCCCTTCCCCCTCCCCACAGTCTAGTGGGTACTGGATGAGGTCTGTTGTAGGATGGTATTGTTGTATATTGGAATCAGCTTGTGTTGTACATGTTGGAATATTAAATGGTGCAGTGTTTGCCTGATGTGTTGGCATATGATATTCAGCTTGCATATTTAATTAACTATGGCATTATGGGAGTCTTCAATGTGAGTTTTCAAAATGGAGTTTGTGTTCAGAGACCATGCGGTTTGAACAATAGGATATGAGCCCTAACAACCCCGACACACACACATTCTCACTCAGCAACCATTTCTCTCTCTCTCTCTCTCTCTCTCTCTCTCATCTTTGTATCATCTATATATATTGTATTTTAACAAGCATTGATTTTATAAAGATTGATTTGAAGAATATAAAAACATTGTACTTATAACATTTTGTGTGCATCGTTATCTTTATGAAAGGAAATTATCCAAATGATTTAAAAGGTATATAATTCTGGTTAACACTTTGCGAAGTTCATATATTTATGTTACTTATAACCTGATAGTTATTATATGAAAAATAGAATAATTTGCTTCAGATATATTGGGATTAAACAGGCTGGCAATGGCCTGTGTGTACAAAAAGAAAGAAGGAAAACACACCCCTCATCATTGGCGCCCGAACCGGTCTGCTTTTAAAATTGTGGAAATCATCATTAGCGACAATTTTAATTCCCACAATTAAAAAAGGCAGAGAGTACCCACATTTTTTTGTGTTAGCTTAGTTTTTTTTTTTGTTTGTACACAGGATGCCACTTGTAGAATGGCAATCCAGCGATGCCTGATTTCATTATAATTCTCACAGTATGTTTGTTTTCATTTTTGAATGGTTGCACAAGATATGTAACAGTTTCTCTTTCCAACAAGCATTTTTGCAGGACTGCAAGTCACAGTGAACAGCAGGCTCTAAGCAATGGTGACTCCTGGATATTCAAGGTAACTTGTATTAACCCTTTCTGTGCTGCATATATCATATCTGCAATAACACACTACAAAAAAATAAACACACTCACACTTGGTACAATAGATCTCTTTACAACATCATGGCTGCATTACCATGAGGCTCCACCATCTCCCATTCATAGCAACACAAAAGCACACAACTCTCACATGCAAATATATACACAAATAATTTTTTTCCCTGATAGATTGCAATCCATAATTTATTTATAGATATTAATCTGCCGGAAGTGCAGCAAAACATTTATATCCATTAAAATATACATACAGAATATCATATATCTCCCCCACACACACATGCATGTACACTTCTCACACATACATTCACAGTATATCACTTCATTTAGTTCTGTTTCTGCACCATGCAGCATATCTGCAGTGAAACTTGTGCATTAAGTTCACACATTACACATTGGCACAGGTACAGTGCATGTTTTAAAGTACTGGAGAATTCATAATTAATCGCAGAAAACACAATTTTTTTTATATATTTGAAGCAAATGAACGTAAATTGGAAATTCATCTTAGTGATGGTAAAATTGTTTTACCTATTGTACTGCAATGTATTGCAGGATTGTTCCAATGTTGTGTGTTCTGATAATGTCACAAACATTACAATTGGCAAATTTTATGTTTGATAGAATAATCATGATTTATACAGGAGCTAGAATTCAGTACCAATGTGAATTATGATTTGCAATCATTACCTTCTGTTGTTCTCAATGTCTGATTGTGAACAAAAGGGGGGGTTTACACACAATCTCGGAAAACATGGATCTGTGTAATATGGCATTACTGAACACACACATAGCTGCAATACAGAAGTTTTGAGAAATTTGTGCTATACACATGAACTCGTTCATATGTGTGCAGTTTGTATGTACTCACCTGTGTAGAGTTTGCATGTACTTCTGAAAAATCCTTGCAATACAACAGTTTATAGATTTTTCAGGTTAAGAAATTTACTTCTGAGTAAGTTATAACATGTGGTGTGCTATACTGCATTATCTGTGTATTAGATCGCATGTAAACCACATATAATCTTACAGTTATGATTTGAAGGTTTGCGTAATATGCATAATACATTGTTTAAGATAATCAGGACTTGATGTGTTTTGTCAAGGAATATTAGGGCGGTTAGTAGCCCTGTGAAAGCTTGCATGTTTAGCTCACATGAAGCTTTGATCGCTATACATGCATAGAGCATAAGCGAAGACGACCCGGTGTCTGGGGTCTGGTGGTATAGGACAGGATATGCAAGAAAACTGTATGGAAAGGTTAGCAAGGTTCAGAGAGATATGCTTATGAATATCTGAGATGTCATGGATATTTTTGACGTGACCCATAATAGCGGTAAAGTAATTTTGTTTTAAGTAAGTCATTCTGTTGTTTTAATTCTAACCGTTACTTCCTACAGAAGCATGTCTTTAATAGTTGTCTGAGTGGGTACTGCATTTTGGCGACACGGTAAGAATTTTGAGCAGAGAAGCGCGCACTGAGCACCTGTGAATGGCATGAATTAGCTACTCTCGCTGGGTGATCTCAGATCTGTAAGATAAATTCTCCAATCTTGTAAGGATTGAGGACTTCATTTCCACCAATACGGACAAAAAAAAAGTAAGACACCAGCAGTGTCAGACTAGAACAATGGGGATCACCGGAGGTTTTCTGTACCCCTATGGCCCAGTCTGACCCTGTATACTAGTCATGGCTCAGATTGATATGGATTTCTGTAAATAGATTAAGGATCTCGCAAAGGGAGGTATGTGTTTAACCCATGTATTCAATTCTGTAACATATATATAGGTGACACCGGTGTGAAGCTTAGAATCAGG
The DNA here is from genome assembly GCA_031769625.1 of Taudactylus pleione. Lineage (NCBI taxonomy): Eukaryota > Metazoa > Chordata > Amphibia > Anura > Myobatrachidae > Taudactylus > Taudactylus pleione. Next base: position 2,280,306 of record JAUIMM010000384.1, read on the forward strand.
TGATGTATTGCTAAGCAGGGTATGATTAATTGGATCATATAGCAGGTTTGCAATGAGTCCTATAATAATCGTTCTATATATATACTGATAAGCAGAATGGAGTTTAACAAGACTGAATCGCAGGTTGGCGAAGTCTTTAATAAAGGTAAAAATGGATCATTTCATTTAAGATGCCACATATGTTAGGATGTTTAAATAATTGTTTTCCTTTAGGTATATGACTGCAGGAAATATGATTTTTAGACAGCGATATACATTATATTATAGATATTGATGAACAATGTGATATGCGTAATACTCAGAACGTTAGACAAGGGATGTTCCTTAGAAGTAGGGATATCACATGAAAAGCAGAAATAAGGAAATCTAGATTGGTCGTTACTGCAGTAAATAAGGAGACGTCTTTATGATACTGATTACAGGTGATAATGGATTTAACCTTTATGCTTATAGCAATGTTTATGGTATATGCAATTGTTCTTAAGACTGTATATGGTATAATATGGGTTAAAAACAGACAGGTGGTATAAAATCCTGCTAATTTTAAATCCCAGGTGTATACAGGTAAAGTATAATGGTATAAATATATATATTGGAGTAAAGGATTCAAAAATCCCCTAGTGTTAATAAGTATTGCAACCCGTGACCAAATTCATAGGAATTGGAAGATGGGTGGACAAGGTCTTTTTTGTAGGATCTTGGAAATATTAATAGTTGAAAATACTGTGTATTTCTCATGAAGTGACTTATGTGGTAAATGCCATTTGAACTGTTGTAAGTGGCAATAGGTCATAAGGAATAGTGTTTATAGAGCCCAAGTGATTTATAGTAACATGCACAAACGTGATATTTTTGTGTTTATAAATCCCTGTAAAATCTAGTTAAATTGTGGTGTAGGTATTATGGATAACCCAATGGTGGAGGTTTCATTCACCAGAACAGGGGGATTGACATAGATCATAAAAATATGCATATGATCATACTGTTTCAAATTGTTGCAGTGACAGTAACTCAGCGGAATGTAAGTTTTTTTCCCCCAAAACACCTGTAATTTTGATGTTTTACCTCTAGTGGCCAGTAGGGACACTCACAGGTCCTAGGAGGAGACATAGTAGAAGGGGAAATACACATCCATTTCCCAGCACAGGTGGTAATGCCTGGAATTACTAAGGGTTTTTAATGAAAAAAATACATTTAAGGTTGTTTTAAAATGGTCTTATATTTAAACAGATTCCACAGAATGATTTTCTGTTCTTACTAAATGAATTGGGTATACTATTAACAGTTTGTATGTTTGGAATAGATAGGAATTATTTACATATTGACATGTCTGTATTATGTAAACTAACATTTCTTTCTATTTTCTCGGAACACCTGAATGCATGTTAAAGTAGATCAAATGGCCCAAGACTTCCCTAATTCTCCTCAACAATTAATACACAGATTATTGTCAGGAGAAAAGGGGGGGTGTTATATGGGTATTTGAAGGTTGGAAATTTAGAATTTCCCAGATTAGGGATATTTTTTTGGAGATTTTCATAGAAAATTAGAAAAACAAAAGGCATTGTAGGATCTTGAATGCCACCTAGTGGAGAAAACTAAGTAAAGTTGAGTCTGTAACACTCGTCAATGTTAATGATATGCGATTTTTGAAAACTACAATATGGAGCAGACAAAATTCTAAATTATCACAGTGGGTGGGGAGGGACCGCTAACGCACAGATAATCTGTTTTTCGTCCATGTAGGCAAATCAAGTCAACAACAGGATATCTGAAGACTGCAGACAGATTGGATGGAAGACATCAGATTTGGTAGGAAAGATGGAGACATTCAAAAGTACTGATCTCTCAATTTCTTATTTATCTGCTGACAAGGCCCAGCTGCAGACAGACGATATTCCTGACAGATGACTACACAAACCCTAAGATGATCGAATGGAAGATGATCAGATGGAACAGATCGGAAGGATCAGGATATGGATCATCCAAAGCAGATGTCCAAGATGACAACACTCCAGAAGTGCGCCCTCATCCCATGTGGCGAAGATGACAACTATAGGCTTTTGATCCCAAATGTTAATAAAACTTAGGAAAGGGTTTGGTTCACATATGAAAGATTTTTTATCCTTACATACACTCAAACAAGGTTTTTTCCATCTACATATGTGAAGCAGGAGAGGACCATTACTTCTCCGCCCTTTCATTACCTTTTATTTTGAACTGTGTAAATTACATTGTTATGATTCTCTCCAAACTGAATTCTCTCTCTTCTCACCACCTGTACGATCAATGAACATACACATACACTAAAATAGTGATAATACACAAGCTTATGTCAGTTCAACTGTCAGATGTCATTGAACTCACAACAGGGGGAAATGTTACAGTGTGTATATTAAAATCAATAATAATAATTCCTTATACAATTAGAATCAAATATATATGTGTCATTCATATATTCCAGAGAGAGTCAGATCCCAGAACTAGTCTGGCCAGATGGTTTAACATACCCATAGATGGGTAGAGACTCACAATACAAGCTAATTAGCAGTTGTTTACATATAGCCACAGTTCACAGATAGCTAGCCTCACACAGGAAAGCTTAGAACAATAGCCCAAGTTTAAAATGAACAGTAGTTCCAGTTGACCAATAGGATATTCCCTTTCTGACCACACTTCACAGGTAAGGGAGAGCAGGATAGCATTTACACTGTGGACACATGCTTGCAAGCTCACACCAGACACAGAGACAGGCAGACACACACTTGCAGAGAGATATGAAGGACAGCAGACTTCTCCCCAGAAGACTGCCAAGATGGAACTAAATACACCTGGAGATATCTACTCATAATGGCTAAGTAAACTGTACATTAGATAGCATATATGGGTATTTGTAACAAGTTTGTATTAATCTGTTTATAGCTTATATAGATAGTTTGTAGTGATTTATGTAGTAATCAATCTGTAGTAGACTATATGTGTAACACGTTTGATTAGTTTCGGAAAAGGCTGAGTTAATATTCAATAGTGAAGTGAATTACTAACAGCAAGCTATATGGGTGACTCTGTAATGTAGATAGTGGATGATATGGTGTAATCTTTGTCTATTCACATGTGTTTAATGGAGACTGTAGTTCATTCATACGATCCACCATGTGCTTGAACAATAGCATAGTCTGAGAAAGATAGGTTTAATGTGTGTTGTATTCTTGTGGTCTGACTGTAACATTGTGTAGTTAAGATTAAGATGGAAATTGGGTAAAATATTGCAATCTGTAGATATATAATTGTTTGATATCAGCTGGTGATGAAGGAACCCGTAATTCAGGTTAAATTCAGCTAGAGATTGTGGTTCCATTGGAGTTGTGGATTGCTAGCCATATTGTGATAGTATTGAGAAGTTATATATTATCATATTTTGGGGATTTAAAGATGGCTACCTCCGTGTGGTGTGAACAAAGGAAATTCCATGTGCTCCATGTTTCCCCATTGAATCATGTGCTTGATTCAATGGAAGTTGTGAATTACTAGTCTTGTGATAATAGTTATAATTCTACCCAGTTTTGGTGTTGTATAGTACAAATAGGTTGTTATAGATATTATAACTATGATCATTAATGGATATATGATTTACAGAAGTTACAACATTATGCAAGTTTTCTTACTTTCAAAATGGAGTGTATTATGAGAGTCTTCAATTTGAGTTTTCAAAATGCAGTTTGCCTAGGGATCATGAGGCTTGCAAACAAAGGAAGAGCATGCGCTTTGGCCCTTCCCCCTCCCCACAGTCTAGTGGGTACTGGATGAGGTCTGTTGTAGGATGGTATTGTTGTATATTGGAATCAGCTTGTGTTGTACATGTTGGAATATTAAATGGTGCAGTGTTTGCCTGATGTGTTGGCATATGATATTCAGCTTGCATATTTAATTAACTATGGCATTATGGGAGTCTTCAATGTGAGTTGTCAAAATGGAGTTTGTGTTCAGAGACCATGTGGTTTGAACAATAGGATATGAGCCCTAACAACCGCGACACACACACATTCTCACTCAGCAACCATTTCTCTTTCTCTCTCTCTCTCTCTCTCTCTCATCTTTGTATCGTCTATATTGTATTTTAACAAGCATTGATTTTATGAAGATTGATTTGAATAATATAAAAACATTGTACTTATAACATTTTGTGTGCATCGTTATCTTTATGAAAGGAAATTATCCAAATTATTTAAAAGGTATATAATTCTGGTTAACACTTTGCGAAGTTCATATATTTATGTTACTTATAACCTGATAGTTATTATATGAAAAATAGAATAATTTGCTTCAGATATATTCTGATTAAACAGGTTGGCAATGGCCTGTGTGTACAAAAAGAAAGAAGGAAAACACACCCCTCATCAGTAATAATAATGAGTGTACAACACTTGGGTTCTCTCTGAAATGAGTCTGTAAAGTACACAAGTACCCAAATCAATATTTGGTGTGACCACCCTTTGCCTTCAAAACAGCATCAATTCTTCTAGGTACATTTGCACACATTTTTTGAAGGAACTTGGCAGGGAGATTGTTCTAAACATTATGGAGAACTAACCACATATCTTCTGTGGATGTAGGCTTGCTCAAATTCTTCTGTCTCTTCATTGAGTCTTTCTGGGATTACATGATGTTGAAATCAGGGCTCTGTTGGAGCATATC